>JAAIXJ010000038.1:246411-744663 GCA_013403705.1 Heliconius hermathena
ATTATTCACTGACATCAGCACATTTAACAGAGTTTTAGAATTATGATGAGACGTATATTATATAGGTAAAAAGAACATAAAGTTACAAAAAAATATACGTGTAATACATGCTTTATGTATATTTTATAAATATCAAATATCAACAATGGTCGTATTTTTTTATTTAAAACAATCAAAAATTCTTTGACGATAATGTCGTAAAAAAATCATATTAGAAGTCATTATAGTTGTCAATCAATTGTGCTTATTAAATCAATAATCATGTATTTTAAGCGGGCGAAGCCGTGGGCGAGCCGCTAGTTGTACAATAAAATAACGTAACGTGTGTCCTTGTTCCAGGCTAAATTTGTGTTTTAAATGAAACTTACATTATACAGAATGTAACGCGATCGACGTATAATCCTATCCATTACACCCCCATGTATGTTAGGCGATTTTCAGTAGTTCGGCAGATATTTGAGAACATGTGATTTTTTGGAAAAATCGGATTCTTGGAGAAAATTAGCAAATACAGCATGGCTGTTGAGTTTGCGCTCGTGATTTTTTTTTCTCAATATAGCTCAATAGCAGACCTTTAGTATAATGCACTATTTCAAATCTATCAGCTTATAAATCTTGGAAATAACATCGAAACAAAATCGTAGATGGCAAATGACTGTGTACATGAAAGTGAAATGTATAGGTCCTCTATCCACAGACAACCGTCGATCCGTCGATCGCGTTACACCTTGTATTGCTTTCAATCTGTAGATATAATTAAGATTTTGTATACAATATCCTCGGCGACGTATAGCTATTACGTACCAGATGGAACCTAGTGTAAAGACACTCCGTTCACTATTTTCCGGCACTCGAGGCATTGCGTGTAGCGGATTTTAACGCCACGTTTTGCTGTGCTACCAGAGCGAGGAAATGAAAATATTAAACGATTCATTCCTCCGAGTGAGAATTGAACCTACAACCGTGGTGTTTATACACAATAATTAACTAATAATAAATAATATTAATAATAACTAATGATTACCTTGGGGAACGGAGTGTCTTAACACTAGGTTCCCTCTGCCTACTCTGCTGTGTGTGGGATACAGCGTGAAGCTGATTACCTAAAAATGATAACCAATAAGAATCTGCATGTCGCCCCCTTCTTTGCTCTCGTCTTATACCTACATACATTACCGGCTGCCTATACGGTATTTTATAGAATTCCTAGGTCAAGTATAAAAAAATATATTTCATACATTACCTACACGTTTTTGGTGTTCTGTACATTGCCGAGGTATTGTATAGAATAACGAATTATACCGATTGCAGGTAACATATTCAATCATAATGGCACGTGTAACTGTAAACGCGGCGGTTGTAGATAGGAATTAATTATTCTAATTTTCTCCGTTCTGGAAAAACCGAGTGGGGCGTTAGTTTCATGGCGAAGAATAAATAAAATAAATCAGCTTCACGCTGTATCCCGCATACAGCAGGGTAGGCAGAGGGAACCTAGTATTAAGACACTCCGTTCCCCATGGCGAAGAAAATATTATATAATTCATTCCTTCGAGAGGTAATTAGAATTGAAATTGCTTACAGCGTAAACGTATCACACGTATCAGTTTAAAGAACTGTAAATATAAATTTTAATAAATAATTCATTTCCTCGTGTGGGGAACGAACCGACAACCTGTCGCATTTACAGCCACATGCTTAATACTTGCTTAATAATTTAATACTTGCCTCACATTTATTTTATTTTGTTTATTTTCTAAAATGCGATATATTTTTTAAGAACTTTATATAAAAAAATGCGCATCTTCAAATAATCGTCGACTTAAATGTCTAACTAGCTGATAATAAATCTGCACATTATATTATACTTGTAATAAACTCACAAACGACGTCGAAACTCGTGTTCGATTTCAACATATATATTTTTTATTTTTTTTTTATTTTAGACAAAGAACTCAATGGTACTTAAATATTTTTTTCGAAAACGTATAAAAAAATGAATTTAAGGGATATTGAAATCGCGTCCCATGGAAACCGCCCAAGCTCGTTCAAATATTTATAAATTTCCTAAAAAAATATATTTTTTCTTTCCTAAGTGAGAAGTAACACATAACGTGCGCGAGTAGGTTTCGCGTATAAAAACAGGACAAGCGCAAGTCGGGCACGCCCACCGAAGGTTCCATACGAAAATTGGAAGTCTGCCTTTTTTCTGTAATTCAAGCTTAACTTAGCCAGAGCTCTTTCATCTGATACCTCACTTAACTAAGTAACGGTAACGGTTTTAATACCAAATTTGGCCCTACTTTTATTTGGCCCTATTTTATTATTATTTCTTAGGATTTAACTACAAATGTAGTTTTCAGGTTTTTTCCTGAACTAGTACTACTTGTGTAGATGCTAGGTGTAAAATTTAATAATTCCAGGTCAACCGGGAGTACCCTATGAATTTTGATTCCTTTTCTAGTATCGAAATACGCGTTTTTGTGAAATAAACAGCCATATCTTTTTTTTAAGTATTATAAATGTAGAAATATGATTTTTTTTCAGGACATCAAGGGACCGTAGATTTGAGTATATGGTTTGAATTTGAAGGCTGTTGACAGACAGACAGACTGACAACAAAGTGATCTTATAAGAGTTCCTTTTTTCCTATTAAGATACGAAACCCTAAAAAGGCAAAATAATCACGTTGGCAAACTAATTCTATATTTGTATTAAAACTTTATTCGTGTAGGTAAGTGTCTATAACCTCGTGCTTTGTTTTAAAGGTTAAGTCAATTAGATGCAATTCAATAAACATGGAATTCATAATAAAGTTAGTTGTGTAATAAAATTCATTATATCGAATTTATAAATATAACGAGTAGTACCTATGCATTCTCTAACTTTTTTGCGTGGGATACTTAGTCGCCCATAAATACTGTTACAATTAAAAATTAACAAAATAATATAGTGACGATTCTGTGTTAGCTGTGAAGGAGTGACTGAATCTTTTTTTTGCGAAAAAGGTATCAAATCATAGGCACAAGTGTATCAAGATACCATTCCTGATGAGGTAGTTAAGCTTCTTAAGAACAACCATGGATGGTCCTTTCAGCAAGACTCAGCGCCAAGTTAGGAACGAACGTTTCGAACTTCATCAGAGCTGAAGACTGGTCGTCATCTAGTCGGCTCTGTATTAATGTATCTAAGTAAAATATAATAGTAAAAAATGTTACGTACAATAAAAAATAATGTTTTTCTTTGTAACAATATTTATGGCAAGACTAGGTATAAAACAAATTGGTTTTTTTCACTGTTTCCATAAGATTTTCGGAAAATACTCTCTTAGTGGTCTAGGAATCTACGAACTTAACTTGAACTTTCTATGATCAGTAGTTTCGGCTGTAAATTGTTTGTAAGTCACTCAGTTATTAACGAAATAGTTTAACATAATTATACAAAAGATTTGAATAAATGAGGCCCTTGTGGTAGGGGGACACAAGCGCGTGACAGTAAACGCGACGTTTGTGGGTTCAATATTTAATATTTTCATTTTCTCGCTCTGGTAACAAGGCAAAGCGGGGCATTGGTGGAACACCACCCAATACACAATGCCTCAAGAATTCGGCAAAATGTGGAGAACGGAAGTGTCTTAATGGGAGCGGTATTTCTTAACCCTAGGTTTCTAGGTTCCTTCTGCCTCTGCCTTGCCGTGTGCACGATACAGCGTGAAGCTATAAATAATAATAAAAAAAACACTAAAATTGTTAGGTCAATATAATCTAATAATCGTTAAAATAGTTTTTTTTGTTACAGATTTGGCAACGAATCTATTTATATATATATACTTATTTTTTTCCTGAATCATGAAGTAACGGAGTCAACATTTCGATTAAGGATATTATGAGTTATAGTGGACCATATAAGTATTATCTACATATGGATTAAATGATAAGAGAATTTTGTGATACATTGGCTATATAAATATTAAATATTCTCAAATAATTACTACCTAACATTGTTTTTAAGAGAAAATATCCAATAAGAAACTTATATATTAGAAACTTATGTATATTTTTAAGAGAAAATATTCAATAATAAACTTATTGTAGTAACATTTCAATTACATGGGGTTAAATAGATACTAAAAATAAAACTACTTCCACTTATCTTACTTTATTGATTTCTAAAGTGGGTTTCGCGGAACCTACCTATAGTGGTTCTATAATTATAAAGGTGATATTCCGATTTTCCATAAAAATATTTATTTTGTGATGTCAAATCATACCACAATTTTGATACGATTACCAGGTTATTTTTAAGAAACTTATGTGCCACACTGTCTGCCGAATTCTCGAGACATTGTCACTCGAGTGTTGAGTGGTGAAAAAACATAACGGCCCGCCTCTACACCATAGTGAAAAAATGGAAATATAAATTTAAGTAAATATTTCATTTTCTCGAATGGAGATCGAACCCACAACCAATCAAAAAAAAAAGATCTTTATTAACTCCACAATTATTTGTTTACTAATCTGAATTAGTACATGCCCGCCCGCAAACTTAAGTTTGTCAAGCTTATTACGACGCGTAATCATAACCTATAGTGTTTCTTGTAGACCTACAAGAATGGAATTTGGCAAAAAGTGTGACTTGCAGTTAAAATAAAGGTCAAAATTCGAAAAATGGAAATTTGTATTACAAATAAAATTCTTTAATTTGATACCCATATTGTAGTATTCAAAAAAACACTTTTTTTCATTAAGTACCATGGCCCCACTTCCTCACGCTGATTCAGTCAAATACACCTTAATCGTAGACTAACCTATAAAAAGCAAATAAGGACCAAAAGGGACGAACTAAATTTAAAATATAAAGGATTGTATTGGCTACTCGGCAGGAACTCCAAATTATCTCTGGACAATAAACAAAAACTATTGATTTATAAAACTGTACTAAAACCCATCTGGTCATACGGTATGCAACTGTGGGGCTTTGCTTGCGACAGTAGTATACAAATGATACAAAGAGCTAAAAATAACATTCTCAAACAAATGGCCAACTCACCTTGGTTTATAAAAATCAATGAAGTCCACGAACACCTGGCTATTCATACAGTGAAGAATTAAATGAAATTTTTATTTTCAAAATATAAAACCAGATTGCTCAAACACCCAAATCCACTGGCTACCCAATTAATCGGCCAGAACATGACAAGCCGGCTAAAGAGACCCCACATTTTGCAAACGCCGCAGTAGTTAAACTATCTGCGAAGCCACATTCTTTCAATTAATCTGCTCATAGTATCTAGACTGATTGCGTGATGAGCTCAAATAAAAAAAAGTACCATGGCGTTGAACAGCCGCCATATTTAATTTTTTTAACGTCACCTATCTAAGAACACTTGGGCTACTAAGGCAAAACTAACGATATCCCAATTATGTAAATCGGTTCAGTGATTACGCACGAAAAACCTAATACCTTCCTTAGCAATCGGAAATAAACCGACTTCAACCAGATCCCATAATCATTCTATTCCTATAATCTTTCATTTGTCGCGCACATACTTAATGCATATTTCAGACTTATATGATTTTGTCATGGATAACGATTGACAGAAATGGACCAAATGGGACCACACGGAGAGCACCAGCTTCCAAATAAAAAAAACAATCATCAAAATCGAATTGATAACCTCCTCTTTTTACAGAAGTGTGCCAAGTTGTCCTTCCCGTTGATCTACATTCTGAAATTCATACAGAACCTTCAATAGGCGAGTCCAACTTGCAATTGACCGAGTTATGTAACTTCAACTGTCGTTCGCGTTACTAGATGATGGCGCGATACGGATGGTGCCATTGTTTTCATTTTCCCATGTTTTTGCGCTTTGTACATTCAACGTAATTTAAATGAAAATATTTTAATTACAATTCCGCCTAGTTAGAATCGAGCCCAGAACCATTTATGTAGTAGGTAAATGCTCTGTCTCTCTCGTCTATTGCATCTACCAATTAGATCTATTCGTAAACCGCGTTTTGAATACTACAATAGTGCTAAGGTGGACTTATATTTTTTATATGTGGTGTGGGGTACAAAGTGTGACTGTAAAATCGACTGGTGGTGGGTTCGAGGTGACGATATATTATATTTAAATTTATAATGGTGTCGAGGCAAGGCGCGGCGTTGAGTCCCACTACTCAACAAGCAATGCCTTTGAATTTGTGAAAAATAGCGTGAAGCTGATTTATTTATTTTTTATTTTAACTTATAATATTGAGTTAAATACGTCGCGTGGAAAGGAGTGCCTCATGTGTATTTTAATGTGAATTTGGATCAATCCTTCCAGACATATTTCCAAATCAGAAAACCCAAAGTTATTTATTAGAATTGAAACATCGATGAAAGTAAAAATAATAGATATTTTTATTTGTTTTAAATTCATTATCATTTTTAATAATGTTTAACCTCACAACTATAACATATTTGCAATCTTAAGAAGAAAACATGTCGATTTCTATAGGTTTTACTTTTATTCATTACGTATTAGGTACATAAAAAAATATACGACAAAAAGTGAATACTCCCGAGTCTATTTTTGACAAAATTGACCGTACCGTACCGTTGAAGTACCTACATAATATTTAGTGCCTAATATTTTTTGGAAAAACAATTAAGCCTATGCAAATCGACGCCTTTTAATCTCAAGATTGCAAATATGTCATGGTTGTGGGGTTAAAAATGATAAAAAAAAATAAAATAAAAAAAACTACCTTTATGGATGTTTCATTATTAATAAATAAATTAGGATTCTCTGATTTGAAAATATGTCTGAAGGTCTTGATGCAAAATCACATCAAGATTATTATAAAAATAAATTAGATAATGAAGTCCGATGATAGACACTCCCTAAACGATAACTTTTACGCAACGTATATTTTACAGCACTGTGCGCAGGACCGACGGCTTGTGGGTTCGATTCCCACTCTACGAAGTGAAATATTTAAACTTTTTATTTCTTCGTTCTGGTATCGAGGAAAAGCGAAAAGAATATTTATACTTACTTTGACTTTGAATACTTGTGGTAATAATATACACATTAGCTACTGTGGCAAGGCCAGTCGCGGCGCAGCGGCACGAGGAGTGACTGTAAAGCCGACTGGTTGTGTGTTCGATCTCCACTCGAGATGAAATATTTACTTAAATTTATATTTCCATTTCTTCGCTCTGGTATCGGGGCTAAGCGCGGCGTTGAGTTCTGCCACTCAACACGCAATGCCTCCAGAATTCGGCAGAAAGTGAGGAACGGAGTGTCTTATCACTAGGTTCCCTCTGCCTATCCTGCTGTGTGCGGGATACAGCGTGGAGCTGATTTATGATTTTATTTAGCTACTGTGACGAAGGCGGATGGCGTGAGTTCTTCGTGCGTGAGGTCACGGAAGTAAAACGAGTGTTGATAACTGTATCAATTTATTTTTCCATGTTTGCAAAATTTGTAAATAACGTACAATCGATACACGCTTTTTTATTCTATTTTGAATATAGAATTACTCATTTTAACAATTTATATTTAAACATGTTCATTAATCGATATTAAATAATTGTATGTACATAAAATTAATAAAAGTATGGTCTAAATCATATATGCGGCCAGTCATAACGCATGGGCACAAAGTGTGACTGTAAAACCGATTGGTTGTGGGTTCGATCCCCACTCGAGGAGATGAAATATTTACTTAAGTTTATATTTCAATTTCTTCGCTCTGGTGTCGAGGCAAAGCGCGGCGTTGAGTTCTGCCACTCAACACGCAATGCCTCTAGAGTTCGGTAGAAAGCGGGGAACGGAGTGTCTTAACGCTAGGTTCCCTCTGCCTCTCCTCTCGCGTGAAACACCGTGCAGCTGAAAAAATATTTCTTCACTATGGTACCTACGCAAAGAGCGGCGTCGACACTATGTACTTGACACTTGTAATGTATCAAGATTTCAACTTAAATTATTACAATTATCAATTATTTTAAACAACAAACAAATATGTTTAAACATAAAACAAAACGTTGGGTAACAGGTTTATTGTTATACTTGTCTTTTTATAAAATATTGTGTAATATTTGTTCAACATTTTTTTTATTTTATATGTCAAAATAAATAGTATAATTTAAGCTTAAAATATTTGTATTCGGAAAACCTAATAAACCTAATAAAAAAAATATTATAAATATGGACATTCTCTTACTCATTCCAACAGTTCCACGCATAAATTAATACTAGATACCATTTAATGAAAAATGTAAATACGTTATAAGAAGCACTTATAACTTAGCTGTCTTAAAAGCATAAAAAAAACTCTTTTTTTATAAAAATGTATAATCTATGGTGTTTGAAATGTCAGATTCTTACCAGTCTTCTGATAAAATGTGCTCTAATTTAAATTTGTGAATATATTTTATTTTAATTTTGTTCTACTGAAGCTATGACGTTAATCACAATGCCTTAAAGGCCAAAGGTAATTAATTACTATCTATTGTGCACTGGCTTGGCTAGTTGCATCACAATGAATATCACAACATTCTCAAAACTACCAATTAAATTAGTATAATTCTAAGAAATCTTCTATAATGCTAATTATATTTTGTGGCGAATTTAAATGTACGTGATGCGTTCCTTCCACTTCCACGTAACTAACGTCCGCCGATTTCTTTAGTTTCTCTATAACGTCTAAGTAATAATCCAATCGTTCCCACTTCTGCCCTGGTATGGCTCTAATATTCAAAACTTTGCATTTCACTTTACCAGCGTATTCTAACGCAGTTTCTATAGACATCATGGCTAGGCCGGCTACCTTTAGCCTCGGGTCCCTTTTGAAGTAATAACCTTTCTTTTTTATGTGTGCAGGAGTAGGAGCCATACCCCTCTTCATCAAGACCTTGCAGTTCTCTCTAGAGACTGATCCTTTATACGCGTCACATACAATATCTATCATCTCGTCATAACTGTAACATGGTATTTTTTCTTCTGGCAAATCTTCATACTCCAAATTCTTATCGATCATGCCCGCAGTATTTTTGACCATATGTTCAGGGGCGCGCACCGCTGGACTCGCTATATCTATACAAATAATTCGGTCTACTTCATCAGGATAAGTTGCTGCGTACATAAAACTTAAAGCGCCACCCAACGAATGTCCTATTAAGCTGATTTTCTCCCATTTAAAGTGTTTAACAATTCGTCGCAAAAGTGATATACCATCCCAAAATATGTAGTATAGTAGGCCTTTAGGATAATGCGAGGAAAGGCCGTGACCCGGTAAGTCGATGCACAGGACCGATGTGTTTGTGGGAAGAAGTGGAATAAGATTGTCCCAAGTTCCAGCATTATCCTGCCAGCCGTGGATGGCAATCATGGGTTGCTTGTTCCGAGGACCCCACCATCGACCCGCTACGTGGCCCCATGGCACGGAGATCTCGACCTCTTCCACTGTAATTCCAAGTGGTAATTCTGAAACAAAAACGAATTAAATTAGAGTAATATTGTTAATATTTGTTATTTTTATGAATACTCCAATAGCCCAATAATTTCACGCTGGAAATTGGGCGCAGATCTGGTTATAACTTAACGGGCTTTGCTAAATTCGGGTGTGACCTACTACAAACAAACAGGCAACTAAACTTCAATTGAATGTATCTTTTTATAGTATTCTCATCTTGCTACTTTTATAATATAAATAAAAAATAGGATTTATACCTATAAACAATTTAATTGATTAAGAAAGAAAAAAAATACGTTTATAAAAGGAATTTAATGAAATATAATAAGTACCTATGTATTTCCATCACGCGTAAATTTAAATATCCGTAATAAATGTATGTATGATAGTGAGGTCAGTGGAGGAAGTGTTATGACTTTGTAATCACTAAACAATGTAAGATCAGTAAATATTCTTAATAATTACACATCTAGTCGAAGTCGTTTCATGTCTTTTTAATTTCACCTTTAATATTTTATTTTCGAAATAATTTTCTATGAACAACCGTGTCTTGATAGGGAAAAGGTATAATGAAATAACTTGATTACAAATTAGGAAGCTTCATGATTTAATGTTTAAATTTACCACCGGTTCACTAAAGTAACTGGCGACGAACTGACCTTTCAGTTCGGAGGTATTAACCTTAGGTTCTACGTACCTTTAGTTTCTTCAAAAGAAACTACTACTAGATACTAAAAAACTAGAAACAGTAGAGGCCGGTCGTGGCGCAGCGGCACAAAGTGTGACTGTAAAACCGACTGGTTGTGGGTTCGATCCTCACTCGAAGAGATGAAATATTTACTTAAATTTATATTTCCATTTCTTCGCTCTGGTGTCGAGGTTAAGCGCGGCGTTGAGTTCTGCGACTCAACACGCAATGCCTCCAGAATTCGGCAGAAAATGGGGAACGTAGTGTTTTAACACTAGGTTCCCTCTGCCTACCCTGCTGTGTGCGGGATACAGCGTGAAGCTGATTTTTATTTATTTAGTAGATTTTTTTTCATCAATCAATATTTTATGATGATGATGATGATATGATTCACACTTATCTATAATATTAATGACAATGATACTTTAGAAAAAGATTGGAGCGAGCATTTTATTCCCAAAGTGTTATCACTATTAATATTATTATTATAATTTGGCTCAAAAGTTTAACCAATAATCAAAGAAAAACTATAACATTTAACACACATTAATGTTTGAATAATGTTAATTTACCATTGACCTTACATGACATTACGTACATCATTATTTGTAAATATAAAAACAATAGTCAAAAAATCTGGAAAAAACTTGTGAATAATTTTAAACAATACAATATAATACGAAGGCCAACGATATTTTTTCCCACCTCGTCTCCTTTAGGTTTTATTTAAAATTATATGAATCTTAATTTATCTTAATGTTAAATCATGTTCTGTAAAATTAAGTTTAATATTAAGTAAATTATATTATACAAATATTAATAATAAATTTAAATCTCATCCATGTAAATCAAAGCACAGAGTAGATATTTTCTTGATGTTTTGGCTAATGCTATTTATATATATATTCGAACGGATTTAACACGACGCCGATAAGGTAGGCAACAGGGTCGTGCTCTAAGAAAATTGGAGACACTTATATCTATGTGATAATCGATGATCACTTTATTTCCTTGTATTTATCGATAATTTATTTTATAGTTTTTTGAACGCACAAGCGTAACTATACAAGTAATATAAAAACATTACTTTTTTATAATTTGTTTTATTTTTGGTGAAATTATTGTTTTTTTGGAATTGTCTTGTAAAATTTCTGGAGAGGATGATTACACAACAAAATTCTTAGTTAAAGTAGTTATTATCGAACTTTATTTTAATATTTTTAGGGTTCTGTAATTTAAAGGAAAAAAATGAACCCTTATAACATCATTTTGTTGTCCGTTTGTCTGCCTGTCAGGAGCTTTTAGCTCAGGAACGCTTCGTGATATCGAGTTGAAATTCAAACCATATACTCAGATATGTACATGATCAGTATGATATGGCCGTTTATATCGCAAAAAACGCGATTTCGACACTATAAAGGAGGATCAAAATTAATAACCTACTTCCAGATGACCTACAGTTATGAAATTTGCCAGCTAGCATCTACAGGTAATACTAATTCAGGAAAAAATCTGAAAACTATACATTTTGTTCAAGTGAGGTATCAGATAAAAGGACTCCGGTTAAGTTGGCTTGCATTTCAGAATCCCGGTGGGCGAACCTGACTAGCACTGGTCCGGTTTTTTTAAAATGGTAAGTACGAACACAAGCATGTCTTAAGGTATTCAGTACCGTGTAGTTACCTAAATTGACAACATTGTTACGCATCTAGTTTAACACTATTTAATGACCACTAATCTAGGCAGATTACATTTTAAATTCCGCTGTCAACTGTCGTAGTGGCAAAGTAGCAAAAGTGTCTTACTGTGAACGCGACGGTTGTGTATTCGATGTCCACTCGGCGAAATGAATTATTAAATATTTTCACAAGACAAAGCACGGCATTGAGTTCCGCCATTCAACATGCAATATCTCGAATATTACGAAACTGAAGAACGAAGTATGTGCGGAATACAGCATAAAGAAATAAACAATTTATAAGCATTTCCTCTTTGGAATCGAACCCACAACGTTTGCGTTTTATACGCAATAACATACAGGTACCTCTCAACTGTGCCACGAAATACCGCTTATACGTGTTAGGCCGAGATCCCATTGCTTAAATCTGTAGGGATCAGTAATTCTAATGAAACTTATATTTAAGAATGATACATGATAGTAGAATAGATTACACTAGGGTTGTCTAAAAGAATTCTGCCACAATCACCTTTAATTAATGTTTTTCGTAACTCGTTTTTGGAGAAAATTGCACTCATATGTTTTTTATGTGAATCACACATCATTTGAAAGGAAATCGCATAAGGAATTGGAAAAAACAATGGTTGCCAGCTCTCACTCTGCCGCTGTTTTTTAAATGAATTATATATCAAATTAAAGCTTAATTTTTTCTCATCATTAAAACACATGGTTGCCCGGATAACAACGCAAGCATAGGTTGCCATCATTTGAAATATTTTATTCCAATTCCGTTTGACTGAGAATAGACAATGAAATGCGCGGTTTGCCTTATGTTTTAAAGTAAAATATTATATAACAGAAAGTCAATCTTAAAATTAATGTTTATTCTAACTGTCCACCGGTAAATTATGATTTTAATCATATTATTAGGACCCTCAATAACTTGTCGCTGTTTTTTTGTTTAAAAAAAAATAATTTAAAATATAATGCTTACAATGACATTACTCAAAGTATTGTCCATCATTAGAGACCACTTTCTCCCATCTCTCTGGTAGCAATTGAATCCCCCGTCGGAAAAACGACTCATCTTTCGAGGCAATCCAGGAATCAAGCCATTTTTCGGCTTCTTCAAAAGAATGGAAGCGCTGCTCGCTTAAACCGTGCGCCATCGACCGAAACAAGTGGTAATCGGAGGGGGCTATGTCCGGTGAATACGGCGGGTGGGGTAGAACTTCCCATTGAAGTGTTTCCAGGTAAGTTTTGACTGGTTTTGCCACATGTGGCCGAGCATTATCATGTAATAAAATCACTTTGTCGTGTCTCTGCTCGTATAGTGGCCGCTTTTCTTTCAGAGCGCGACTCAAACGCATCAACTGAAGTCGATAGCGAGCTCCCGTGATAGTTTCATTAGGTTTAAGCAGCTCATAATAAATTACGCCCTGCTGATCCCACCAAATGCAGAGAAGAAGCTTAGAACCATGGATATTTGGTTTTGGCGACGATGTTGATGCGTGACCCGGCATGCCCCACGATTTTTTTCGCTTTGGATTGTCGTAGTGAATCCACTTTTCATCCCCAGTGACGATACGGTGCAGAAAACCTTTTCTCTTTTGCCGTTGAAGCAACAATTCACACATGAGAAAACGTCGTTCTACGTCTCTCGGCTTCAACTCATACGGCACCCAATGCCCTTGCTTTTGGATCATTCCTAACGCTTTTAAACGTTTTGAAACTGTTGACGCATCTACTTGTAACGTTTTCCCGAGCTCTACTAACGTCTGACATGGATCTTCTTCAAGCAATGCCTCCAATTCTGTCTTCAAATTTTGTCGGTGCTCCAGAACGCTCTTTGTCTTCAAGGTCAAAATCATTACTTTTGAAGCGCCTAAACCAGTCTCTGCACGTTGTATTCGACAAAGCATTGTCACCATATGTCTCAACGAGAATTCTGTGTCCTTCTGCTGCAGATTTTTTTCTGAATAAAGCAGTGCAATAAAATTCAAACATTTTATTTGGCACAAAAGTACACATTTTCACAAAGGGAAAATAAATATGAATTGACACTGTAGTAAACACTATTCTACTATAATTTGAGGTTACATATAGTACTACTATATGTAACCTCAAATTATAGTACATATAGTGGTTCCCTCTACTTGCGAGAAGCTGATTTGATTTTTATTTTTTAATCAAAACGTAAGTAATTAATATTTAATAAGTATAATTAAATTTAATGTTTAATATTATATATTTTTCTCAGAGGACGAACAGAGAGATTGAGAGTTTATAAAAAAGGTAATTTTAATTAATAAAAAATATATACGATATAATTGTCACCCTTCATTATCTTAAGGAAACATAATGTAATTAATACCTTATAATAGATCGATATTTGTAAATATTTATTTAATTAGATAATTTAGTCGTTTTAAAATGATAATTTAAATGAGTATTAGTATTTAGAAAACAGATTAATATCATGGATTCATTATTACACTTGAAAAATAAGGATGATTTCATGTTTAAATAGTTTTATGTATGTACTTAATATGATTAAAATCATAATTTAACAGGTGAACAGCTAGAATAAACATTAATTTTAAGACTGATCTTCTATTATATAATATTTTACTTTAAAACAAGGCAAACAGCGCTTTTCATCGTCTATAGTCAAATGGAATCGGAATAAAATATTTCAAATGATGGCAACCTTCGCTTGAGACAGTTGTTTTCCAGGCAACCATGTGTTTTAATGATGAGAAAAAATTAAACTTTAATTTGATATATAATTCATTTAAAAAACAGCCGCAGAGTGAGAGCTGGGAACCATTGTTTTTCCAATTCCTTATGCGATTTCCTTTCAAATGATGTGTGATTCACATAAAAAACATATGAGTGCAATTTTCTCCAAAAACGAGTTACGAAAAACATTAATTAGGGTGATTGCGGCAGGATTCTTTTAGGCAACCCTAGTGTAATCTATTCTACTATCATGTATCATTCTTAAATATAAGTTTCATTAGAATTACTGAACCCTACAGATTTAAGCAATGGGATCTTAGGCCATGTAGACACAAAAAATATTACCCACACTTAAAAAAAATGTGTGATGTACAAACAATGAAATAATTTTCCCGGTTTCCGTTTGAAAAAAAAGACAAAACGTAACGAAAAATAACAGATAAAACGTAATTTATCATTCGAAAACTATAAAAAAATTCTGTTTTTTAAATATAATAAAATGATGGACAGTCCTTCCTCATTTCTCCTACGTTATTAACAAAGATAAGATATGACTTCATCACTTCTATTTGGAGATAATTCTGGTATTTAAATGAAATAAAAATGTTATTGAAGTATATACTTAATTAGAAACAACTCAGTGAGTTACCTAACGATTTTCTAATTACATTATATGGTTATTTTATTTCTTTTTTTTATTTATTACATTTCATCATATTAGCTTTTAATCAAAGGCAGGAAAAAAATGAGTAATTGGACTTGTATCATTATCTTTAAAAACATGACTGTTCAGGTGCTAACTAGAATAGTTAACGATTAAAAACCCCCTCACACAAAATGCTCTAAAGAGTAAACAAAAAATTAGAATAACGAGCTTATAATCTTGAAGGGGCTCAACATACTTTCTTGAATCAAGGCTAAGAACATTCAATTAAGTCATCTTTCAAATAAAAAAAAATAAACCAAAATCAGTTCTTCCGTTTGGGAGCTATTATATCAGAAGGCTATACAGATACATACACACATACGTCAAACTCATAACAGTACCCCTGTTTTTGTCGGGGGTTAAAAAACGTAGGAGTCGGTATGTCGTAATAGTTTTCAACATCTGTCACTTTTGTCGTATTTGAAACCAGTCGTCGCGCTGGGGGACAAGCGAGTAAACGCGACAAGTTGTGGGCTCGATTCCCACTTGTGGAAATGATGAATGACAATTAATATATTCCTTTCCTCGCTCTGGTAAACGAGGTCCTACATTCTTTCTTCCTACCACAAAAAATGAATGATAAAATCTAATAATTTACATTAACCTTTACTTTCCGTTATGATATATTACAAGTATCATTTATTATCTACATGATAAACTAGATAAAATGCGATGATCAAAGTCCTTATTGTTATTATACTAGCTCTAAGAAATATTAATCATACTCACAATGGCTATTTATTTTTATTACTGTTACGTATTTTAATATTACCATTGACTTTTGTCACCTCGTTGTGTATATTTAACATTCATAGTCAGCATGTAATTTAAAATTTTAAAAATGGGAAAAGACTATTAAGGTCACCAATGTGGTGGCCCTACCGACTAAATATAAAAAATACATTATAATATATTTATAGAATTTATATAAAAAGAATAAGACGTATTATGAGAATATAGTTAAAAATATTTATTTATTATGTTTCTCTCGTTCATAATCTTCGAGACAGCGTCAACACTAATGACGATATCATTAGCCAGCCAACGCCGTAACGAAATGAAAGTATTTAATTTTTTTTCTACTTCACGCTGCATCCCACACATAGCAGGGAAGGTAGAGGGCACTAGGGAACGTAGTGTTAAGACACTTACGTTATCTTCACTTTCCGCCGAATTCCTGAGGCATTGTGTGTTGAGTGACTTTGCTTTGTTACCAGAGCAAGGAATTGAAAATATTAAATATTTCATTCCCCAAGTGGGAATCGAACCCACAACCGTCGCGTTTAGCGTCGTAAGCTTGTGCCTTCGCGTCACGACAGCATCAATTTAAGAAACTAATTAATTTCTTAGATTATTTCGTGTAATTTTCATATTGTCAATTAATTAATCTGTTATTATTTTAGATATTATAGCAATTTTAGCAGATTCAAATACAATTTTACTTTATTTATATTATTTTACTATAATATATATGTATATAGCCTGGTTATCTGTGAATAAGTAAACCCCAAAATTACTAAAAAAATTAATTTCCGTTATGTTTTAGAACACTATGAAAATTATATAATACATAAAATAGTTTAGCAAGTTTAATTTTGTAATGCTTTAAATTATCTTTGAATGGTTTAGATAATTTCATTATTATAACTTGGATGATTTTTTTTAGTTTGAAAATATGAATGTGTAAGTTAAGAAACAATTTTTTTGCATAGAAGTATGGATTTTGAGTTCAATATATATAACTCAAATAAATAAATCAATTTAAATGTAAAATATAATATAAAAATAAAAAAGATGATTAAATATAAAAATATAAATTTTAAAAAATAAATATATAAATTCAATTTTTAATTTTATGATCATTTATTTTAATATATATTTATGTGATGGTCACAGTCATTGAATTTGTATGAATAAAAGCTGTTTCAAAATCTTTTATAAGCGTCATATATGTACAGCATGTAGCTGGGTAAGTTGAGAGAACCTCTTAAGACACTACATTACCCACTTACTGCCCAATTTTGGAAAAATTACATATTGAGTGATTTTGTGCAAATAATTTATTCCCCCAAGTGGGAATAAAACCCACAACAATCACATTTATAATCAAACCCTGTTCTATGGCACATAATATATAATTTTTTAACAAAAAAATTGTAATTATAATTTTTTTTTGTTTAATATTATAATATAATCAAATAACTTAGTTCATTATTACTTTTACTATATTTATAAGATATTATTTAACAAAAAATATATCAAAAAAATAACACTCCTTTTTTCTAAGTTTAGAATAAACTTAGAAAAAAGAAGTGTTATTTTTTTGTGAAGAAGTGTTAGTTATTTTTCAAGGTCAATTCAAACAACTAATCAATCTGATTTATACTTTACAGATGATTTGCTGAATAATGCTTATTAATATATTAATTTAGTCTTTAGGTTAATATTTGTAGTATAAATGGCAAATACTTAACTTTTATGGTTTTTCACTTTCAAATATTATGTAAGTTCTTAATAAGTTACAGAGAAAGTATGCACTGAATTTCACTTTAAAAAAATATAACACAGTATAAAATGTTATACGAAAATATAATATTAATGTAATGTATTAATATGATATATAAATTTACCTTCTTTACTATGTCCGTTGACTTTTTCTTCAGCCATTGTGTACAGTGAACTATACAAGTTCCAAGTTTTATTTATTCGTCCCGACACAAGAATTATTTTAATATTAAAATGACTTAAACATCAAAATATATACAAGGATTTTAGTACTATTTTTTAAATAACTATTACACAATTATATTTCAGCATACTGCAGAGACGCGAACAATACGCAATAGTTCACGCAAGCGCTTTAATATAAAATTTTACTATAGCGACTAGTTTCCAACTTACAATAAAACGCTACGTCAGTAGTCGACGTAATCATTTATTTTATAGTAATCATTAATATGTATGTATACATAAATGATTTAAGCTCTATAACATAATAACAATATGTTCAATATCGTACGTTTCGCAGACAACTGATTAAAAACTTAAAAGTAAAGTAAAACATCCATTGAAAATTTTAAATGAATGGATTTGACATTGACAGTCACAATTGACACTGACATTTTAAAACAAAAGTTTTGCTCTTATTTTATGGCTTTTAGGCGTGTCAGTTGAACACAACTTATTTGCTATTGTTACATTGAATGGAGATTACATTATCAAAATTTATCAGTAAATATAAAGAAAATAATACTTAAAAAACTGAATAAACGATATAAATAGAGGGTTTGATTCGATAAATATACAAAACTTTATTACAATGACGCCGGCTTGACTGAACAAACTAATTTGACATAGTAACAAATTAGTAAATCTTGGGAATCACTAAAACGTCATCAGAAATATTAAGTATTTTCCCGGAAGTTGCTCGTTAACATTTATTATAATTTCTTTTTTCTTAGAATTTTCACGCTTCGTCTTTATCAGTACTTTCGTTTGGTACTATTCTAGCTTATCCTTTTTCTTTTTAAAAAGATTTATCTGAGATCTGAGGCCTTATGTTTTTAACATGCTTTCTTCTTTTTCTCTACAGTGTCTTTCATTTCATCATTCCGCCATATATCGTACTTTTTTCTAAAAACTCGATTTCATTTACCACATATTTCTGTCGCTGCTTCCTTCATATAAAAATAAATAAATTAAATTAGCTTCACGCTGTATCCCGCACACAGCAGGGTAGGCAGAGGGAACCTAGTGTTAAGACACTCCGTTCCCCACTTTCTGCCGAATTCTGGAGGCATTGCGTGTTGAGTGGCAGAACTCAACGCCGCGCTTAACCTCGACACCAGAGCGAAGAAATGGAAATATAAATTTAAGTAAATATTTCATCTCCTCGAGTGGGGATCGAACCCACAACCAGTCGATATTGCAGTCACACCTCGTGCCGCTGCGCCACGACCGGCCTCAATTCATATAATTAATCATTAAAGCTTCCTTCATATAATTATTGAATATATTGACAAAGCATACTTCAACATTTCCATTTCCTATTTTAGAGGAATAAGTCTTCTCTGATTTTTGGGAACACTTATTCTTCTCTGATAAATGGATCTTAAAACTTCCAGCTTCCTATGCAATAATTTGACTCCAAGTTGGGACGCATAGCAAAAATACTTGTGAAGGAAAACTGAGTGGTAGGAAAGGTAGAGGGAGACTTCGGTTGACCTTCTACAAAGCATCAAAGGAGGAAGGTTACGTAAAAAGCATGAGGACGCCCTAGAGAGTATGTATAAGGTTAATGACAGTGGATAAAGTGAAAGAGGTATGAGGAAGCGTTAAATAACTAAGAAATTAATTTCAATTCTCTACATATATATATACATATCATTGTTGGTACCATAGCATCATATTTCTTCAGATGCTTATCTTATTCTTTAATAATAATAATAATAATTATTATTATTATTTTATTTATATCAAGTAACATAAATTATGACTCATTTTGTTAGTAACAGTAAAAAGCTTAAATGTCTATGTTAGTATTTAAGTTGCTTCTCCATCGAAACTCGAAATGGAGCAACAATGGTTTACGTACACACAATCTAATCTATTAGAAATCATATTTAGGATGCTGTTGGAGCTACCCCGCAGTCTTTGTATTAAGGAGCCACATCTTTTGCGCATTGTAGCGAAGAAACAGTTAACTCGGGCTGTCGCGAACATCCCCGACGCGCTACAGCAACGAGGCAGCCCCAGCAGCACTTTAGATGCGTCATTGTATTGAACCCGAAGGGCGCTGTAAGATTATTAATTATTAATTAATTGTCATTGTCCGTATCAACATATTTTTAGCGAATTCCATTTTAGATGATGATTTAGATGTCACTTCAATAAACGTGCATTATAATGTCCAACCTTATATCTCACAGGAAAATTTCAGCTTTATACACTGGTTTTAAAAAAGACATATTTTTTGGTTAAAAATAACAATTTTAAAAGAACTCAACTTTATTGTATGTAGCAACACTAAATTTACAATGCGTCATTACTGAAGAAATAATAAATTTCAGTCAAGACAACAATCGCAACGTTGACAATTTTATGTTATAAATTATAATGGCAGATAAAAGGAAAACTAAAAAGCGCAAAGAGGTAAATATTTATTTAAATTCCTTTAATTGACTACTGATATTTGCATAAGTGTATATTTTGCAAAATAATCGCATGTCGCTTTAAATTAACACAGCCGACTCTATTTTCCTTCGTACAAGCATGTTTCTATTTTAATTGGTTTTGTCTTACTTAAAGCATCCTTAAATTTGCATATTTTTATAGATTAAGCTATATTTTACGTGTTAATTACTTAGTGACGTTGTTTATTCCGTCGTTATCAAGATGTAAAAATAAGATGTGATTATTTAATAATTTTCTTCTTTCACGATAAGTTAAAGCCTGAGTTGTGTTAATTTAAAGCTTTACTTTTAACATACTGTATTGCCATCTCGAGTGCGCAGTATGCCTTAATGTAACATCAACATGGTATTTTAAAACAATTTAAAAATAAACTGCAATCCTTCCGGCTGTTCTTTGTTTGATCTGTGCCAACCGCCTTACGAATCATTTATTTTATTTGTTTACAGCGAAAGAAGGTAGGTCTCAAAATCATATTATTGTGAATTTATGTATAAATGTCTAAGACTTATTTGTACTCCTCATGGAATTTTCTTTTGAATTGCTAAGAAAATTTTGCAAGATTTTAATTTATTGATAAACCACAAGGAATTTATATTAAACCACCTGTTATTTTATTAAATATATTGTAGATGAGACATACTGATTATGTGATTAATATAACATACCTATTAATATATTACAATTCTCACATTAATGTACTATTCCTACAAATAAATTTCATTGTAGTTAGTTTTTTATATAAAATTTTTATTTAAACAGTAGGTACTTTTGTATTAAAACATTTGTTAATATTTATTTTGTTTTAAACTAACACAGGTGTCTCCAGTTAAATAGTTATAAAAGTATTAATTACTATATTGCTATTTAAAGATTATATTTACATTTAAAGCTAATTTGTATGTGATAGAAGTATGTGCAATATAACAGCATTTTTTAATATAATTTCCCAAAAGATCTCTGCCTGTCTACAACTATCAATTTCTATATCATACTCTAAGGTGATACTAGCAAATCATCTTAAAATTGCTATTGGTAAAACCAGGAATCTTCAATATATTGTTTGTTTTGGCTTCACACTGTATACGACACATAGCAGGGTAGGCAGAGGGAAACTGGTGTTATGACACTCCATTAAGACACTCTCATACCCCATTTTCTTTTTAATTCTTGAAGCATTGCATATAGAGTGGCAGAACTTATCGCAGGGCTTTCCCTCGTTACCAGGGTGAGGAAATGAAAATATTAAATATTTAAGTAATTTAATAATTAATGAATTTTTATTTTTTATTTTATTAAGACTGTATAATGTACAATAGTAAAATAATATAGAATTTGTTTAATATGTATGCTATAAAATGCATGTTGTATAGAAATTGTTTAATTTTATTATTGAATCACATTTCAAATTCAGCTTTTTTGCACTATATGTAGATAAATTTTTTTTCATTGTTGCTGGCAATAATTATTTGTGTTCCATTAACAAGATCTTTGACTTTTATGGTTATTAAACATTTTAAATGAAACTGTTTATAAATGTAAATTGAGGCCAGTTGTGGCGCAGCGGCACGAGATGTGACTGCAAAACCGACTGGTTTTGGGTTCGATCCCCACTCGAGGAGATGAAATATTTACTTAAATTTATATTTCCATTTTCTTCGCTCTGGTGTCTCTGCCACTCAACACGCAATGCCTCCAGAATTCAGCAGAAAGTGGGAAACGGAGTGTCTTAACACTAGGTTCCCTCTGCCTACCCTGCTATGTGCGGGATACAGCGTGAAGCTGATTTGATTTGATTTTATTTATAAATGTCATATATTTAGTATTATTTCTGTCCGTGGTCAGGAGGCGGAAAATGTATAATACTAAATATGAAATATACAGTTTACCCCTGACCACGGACTACTTTAAGTGTTCAAAAAATTGGGTTTCCACAAATATATAATACTAAATATACACGATTAATCCTGTAAAATAGTTTCATTTAAAATTATATTTCTTTCCAGTAAAACTCTTCCACTCCTATCTGAGACATTGAGTGTGGTGTGGCGGAACTCAACACCACACTATATTCTGCCAGAGTAGGGATATGAAAATAATTAATTCTAGTGTAGTGATTAAATAAGCACCCATAGCATTTACAGTCAGATACTGTCCAACTGCATCACGATTGCCACTATACTATTTATTCATATATTCTTAATTTATTCTATTAGAGCTATTAAGATATTTTAGAATTATTAGATAATAATGGAGATATAGCATTGTTTGCATTTCTTGATAAGAGTTTATGTAATGATGTTCCCATGATTCTAGATTATCTTAAAATCTTATGGATATAAGTGTTAGATAAAATGCAATGGTGGTGGGATAAAATTGTACTCTGGTCAAACATATTATTTAGATGCTTAATTTGATCCAGTTTGTATAACACAGTGCGTTTCGACACTACAGCGTTTGTGCAAGTAATATATAAATCGAAATGGTGAAGTAATAATTCGCACAAAAAAAATTGACTTATGTTGAATCTTGATAATGACTGACTTTAAAAAAGCAGCTTCAGATTATGTCACGATTTTTTTTTTAAATTGTATTTTTTTTTAAACTTGAAGCAAAACCCATACTTCAGTTTGAATTCAATCTGGCTATTTGCGGATATTTGCTGCGTATAAATCAATTAATGAATACAGTACGAATTTTGAAAGTAAAATCACAACATTTTTATCGACGTTACTGGTAATTTTGAGCATACCTCTTCCCAGTCCCGCAAATCATGCGGATCTCGGGTCCTTATTGTCGCAACACGAATAGAGATGCGGAGTTTCGCATTTGAAGCCCTAATTTTTTTTTGTCTAAACTACAATATTCAAGCGATACATGCAAAATTAAAACATAATAAATTAAAATAACATATCAATCAAAGTAAGTTGTTCTATAGACCTAAATCTATAAAATATATGCTGAGTAGTAAAGAGAATGTCCCACTTTCACCGCCATAGTAGCGTTAGTCGACGACAGTCACTATACAGTGCGGGTGTACGTTTCTTTCTTCGTTCTTTAATTTTAAGTTAAAATGAGAGACTTTGTGAGTGAAAGCTTATTTAATTTTATTCTTATAATAAATATATATATTAATTAAATTAATATAAAGTATATTAGTTGTATTTAGTAACTTTCTATTTAACCTATTTCAAAATAAAAGCTCTATTTTAACGTTTAATAGTTGTAATGTTTATAGTTGTAATGTTTATTTTAGTTTTATTTTTTTTCTTTATTTTTTTTGTCATGTCCAACTTAAAATATTTAGTATAATGTATAATGTACAACAGTAAAAAATTATAGAAGTCAACTACCACAAATAAAATTTGTACTACAACAATGACATTCGTGTCGTCATCTTTTGATCGAACTAGTCGTTTGATTGACTAATTTAAACAATAACAGTTATGGTGATTTAACTATGAAAGCCTCGCGGCATTATTCGTAGGTAATAATAAATAATAAAAACGTGTAGAACCTTAATTGTTTTATGTACGACAGATAATTTATGCAAATAATGTCATTTTTTTATGCTTTGAACATGTGAATGTTTCTTGACACTAGATTGTTTCTGCTGAAAAAAAAACAATATAATATAATAACTTTCTATAAATGAAAAACTTGCATTTTTTTTAAATTTATATGTACACGAACGAAAAAAAATTAATGTTGAAAATCTCGCGATCCTTTTCCTATAAATGTAAACTTCTACTTGTAAATTATATAAAATTGGATCAAATTCAAAATTGTTATCTATTTTCATAGTTGATTAGTTAATATATACCGTTCTTGCTGGCAATTGCAGTGTCAGGGTCACTACAAGGCTGTATATCGTTTTATCAAAGGCTTTTATATAGTAGTTAAATCTGTAGTGTCATTTAAAGTGGTGCTGACAAAAACACTGTATATATATTTAAGGGGGCTCCCATGCTACAAACGCTTAGTTTTCTGGATTTCAGTTTCTGGTTTATACAAATATATTGTAAAGAGTATTGCTTGCATAGACATACCTGTAACCAAATATTTGAGCGTTCTTTGGTAAGCCTATACCTGGAAAGATTTATCCTTATATGTTTTTTATTTTCATTTATTTTTTTTTTATATATTGTTTTGTAATAACAAATGTCTAATCTTATAAAATTATAAATTGTGAACTTGTGAACCACTTTTCTTACGACTTAACCGCGGTCTTGGGGTCTCAATAATATTCTTCCGATTTCTAGAACAATTCGTGAGTTCTACGCCAGCGATCGTTTGATAAAACTTTCGTTTGCGGCTACATTAGTATAAGTGTAATTGTAAATTTAAAAAACAATACAAAAAATATAAATAATTTAGTGCTTAAATTATATAATTATGTTTCTAAGACGGTTTACTAAGTAACAAAAAATATATACAAATATTATTTAGTTATAATTAATTATTCATACATACTACTAAAGACAAACTTTTTTTTTTCTTATTGACCACGGTATTGATAAAATAAAAATAAATATATCAGTAAATTATGTTATTGAAATACATATATTGAAAACAGTTTTATTTTTATAAACTTAGTAAAAATATAAACATACTAGAATTTTTTGTAAAAAATTAAATAGTTAATACTTCAATGAACACCAGCAAAAATGACACGAAAATTATTAATATTTTACAATACAGTTACATGATTCAATCTGTTGTTGGGTTTTAACGGGGTCAATAGCATTCCGTTGGTTCTAATCTACCTGATGCTAAACATTACTGTAATCACACGTAAGCCTAGTACTTAGAATATTATTTTAATAGAAACTACACAAATTAAAGTAAGAAGCTCTTAATAAGCGGGATAAAGGCAAAGTTTGTGGGCTCGATTACTTATCAGAGGAATTAAATATGTAATATTCGTTCTGGTAAAAAGGTAAAACGCGGCGTTGAGTTTCACCGCAAGCAATGTCTAAAAATTCAGCGGAAAGTTGCGAACGGAATTGTCTTAATGGGAACGTCGTCTTAACATTACTTTCCCAAGTTCCCTCTGCATACGGCTTGTCCTGTGATATGAGGGATAGGTAGTGTGGGCCCGAAAAAACCAGCTCTTAAATAATTTCTTTAAATCTTAACAGAGTTCGATTTCCAATTTTTCTCTCTTCCAAGACAAAACACGGTGTTAGACTCCGCCATGGCTCGGAATTGTGCTACGTGTGAGATGTGTGATTATAATACTTTTAATTATTTACGTTTATTTTTGCGTAATGGCAAACATTGGTTTTGATTTATGGCAGATTCCATGCTGCAATTTAGTATAACTTCAGTGACTGACTCGGCTTCCTCTGCCTACGCTGCTACATGCGGGATTCAGCGTGAAACGGAAATGAGGGCTTCTACTTTCTATATATTTTTTAGTATCTACTATACTAATGTATTAAAGTAAATTTATATTACACTTTGATCAAAAAATCAGCTGTATCCCGCGTACAGCAGGGACCTAGTGTTAAGACACTACTTCCCACTTACCGCCGAGTTTTGGAGGCATTGCGTGTTGAGTGGCGGAACTCAACACCGCGCTTTGCCTTGACACCAAAGCGAAGAAATGAAAATATAAATATAATATACTTAGTCAGTCATGTAATTTCACGAGTGGCTCTGACGACACGAAGGCGGGAATGATTTAATTAAAAAAAATCTAAATAGCTGTTTGTTATATTTATTATATTTTTTTCCTTATATTTTTATGACAGTTCTCATTGTTCGTATTAAAAATAATTATTTATAATTATATCAAAGAAAGACATTTTTTACGTGTTTATAAAACATCAGATAAACATTTATTATCATAAATTTATTATGATAAATATCTAGAGTATTGTTGCTCTGAGAAATTGGGAATTTTTATTTTAAATCAGCTTCACGCTGTATCCCGCACACAGCAGGGTAGGCAGAGGGAACCTAGTGTTAAGATACTCCGTTCCCCACTTTCTGCCGAATTCTGGAGGCATTGCGTGTTGAGTGGCAGAACTCAACGCCGCGCTTTGCCTCGACACCAGAGCGAAGAAATGGAAGTATAAATTTAAGTAAATATTTCATATCCTCGAGTGGGGATCGAACCCACAACCAGTCGGTTTTACAGTCACACTTTGTGCCGCTGCGCCACGACTGGCCTCAAATTTTTATTTTATTTATTTTATATTTACCTATAAACCTTGTAAATATTTGAATTAATTAAAAGCGTAATTAATAATTATCTATTTGCAGGAGTTTGGTGAACCTCCCGTACCTGAAAAACCGACAAGTGAAGAGTATTCGGTCGCGAAATGGCTGAAGGCGAACGTTCCCACTAAGAAGACGAAATTCCTCAACCATCATGTTGAATACTTTACAGGTACATAGGTACAAATTTTTAAAAGATATAAATATACCTATATGGAACAAAGCAAGATGGGCAGAAAAAAATCTAGTATTAGACATAGTGTGTGTCTGTGTGCGTTTTAGCTTGTCGCTGTATACCGCACATAACAGTTTAGGCAGAGGGAACCTAGGAACCTAACGTTATGACACTCCGTTTCTATTAAGATACTTTCGTTCCCCACCTCCGTTCCCCAAATTGCGTGTTGAGTGGCAGAGAATAACGCCATGCTTTGTCTTTGGTTAGAGCGAAAATGAAAATAATTTATTTCTCTCAGTCAGCATCGAACCCACAACCACGAAGCTTACCTATCTGATATACTATTATATATCTGATTTAAACTTACAACAATCACGAGTTAATATAAACATTGTTAATTTCACACAATTCTAATTCCGATTTGCGTCACTGCCTTTTTTATACATAACTACGAACATTTGTTTCTTTATTTGAACATATGTACTATTTGAACATATGTACTATATGTATTTATTGAACATATGTGCTGTGTGTACAGCTCGTCACTTGCGATTTGGGAATCGAACTCATAACCTGTCGTGTTTACAGTAAAATGCGATTTTCATGTAACATAATAATCTAATGCGTGTTTGAGTTTCGCCACTTAACACAGCGTGAAATGCGGGATAACCGTGAATCTTATGTCTGTACGCGATATTTAGAGTAATGTTATAATAGTTAATTAATATTTCGTATCAATCTCACAAACTGACCTACTTTTTGAGGTTATCGCTGTTTTTATTTCATATACATACCTATATAAGCTTAGTAAGTTGCGATATTTCATATTTAATGTTTAGTTTCACACGTGGATAATATTATGGCGTGTCTAAATTCAATTTGCATGCTTAAATGGTGTATGCGGTATGTTGTGTTACGAAAGTAAAATTTGTAAAGTAATTTTTGTTTTATAAGTTAATACAAATATAGGCAAATTTTAAAACAATATAAATAAAGGTTTGATTTGAAAGATGAGGTTTTTTTGGCGCAGGTGTACAAGGGTGTAGGTTGTGGGTTTGATCCCGACTCAGGACAGTGAATTATTATTTATTAATATTTTCATTTATTCGCTCTGAAACCATAATAAAAGCCTGTCGTTGAGTTCCGCCACTCAACACGCAATGTCTCGAAAAATTCGGCGCAAAGTAAGGAGCGAAGTGTTTTAACACTAGGTTCCCTCTGCCTATCCTGCTGTGTGCGGGATACAGCGTGAAGCTAAATGAATATGATGAATAAGTAAAGAACTGATTAATACTTTTTTTTAATAATTTCCAGGCACAAAGGCCGTAGACGCATTACTAACATCAAAATGGGCGACGGGGAAGAACCCAATATTCACAACGCGCCACGAAGTAACGGATTATTTGCACCAGATGCTAGTGCACAAATTATTTCACAGAGCTAAGAAGGTAAACCACTTTTTAGTATTTAGTTTTTCCTGTAATTCGAAATTTTCTTAATGGAAGGACGTAGTTGAAATAGTTTTTTTAGTTTTTAGTTTATTTTGCTCTCCATCATATAGCGTGTAGGGTGAGCATAAATAACATACTTTAAAAAATATATATATTTAATTCCATAACTGTAGTACTAAGTAGTGAGTGACAGTCGTGGCGCAAGAGCACAAGGGTGTGACTCTAATCGCGAAAGGTTGTGGGTTCCTATCCTGCCTCCCTTAAACACAAACATAAGGAACAAAATAATGTGTAGACTAATTTAAATTAAAAGTAGGTTTTGCGATATGTATTATATAAATGCAAACTATATCAGTTCGACGCCGAGTATGCATAAATTTATTTGAGCGAAATAAAAAAAATTGCATATTCTCTTATATAAACATTTTGTTTTCCGTTCAATAAGTTGAGGCAGTCATAGCACAGTGGAATTGTCAACGTGACGGTTGTGTGTTCAAATGCCATTCTTTAGGTAATTAATTATTTTTACTTTGCTCTGGTTCCAAGGTAAAGTGCGCTGATCGCTGTTGAGTTCCGCCACTCAAAACGCAATATCTCGTACTGTGGGCGGGAACAAAGTGTTTTAATACTACGGAACCGTTAAAACATAGTTCCTTATATATACACATGATCCATTATAGATACAGTGTGAAGATGAAAAAAGAAACTCGTGTATTTTATTACAGTTATATTATATAAAAATATAATTATATATAAATGTAAATATTTATATACAAATTGTTTTTAGGTTCCAGTCAGTGAACAAGAGTTAAAAGGAAAATCCAAGAAGAAAGATGTAGATAAGTCCAGCAAGAGTGGAGACGAGAAGGATGGGGACAAGAGTGCCGCTGAAAATAAGGTAACAATTAAATTATTTAATATATTTTGAAATAAGAAAAATATATAAGTAACTTTAAATACTTCTTAATTATCTACATATTTGTATTATACATTGACCTTGGTAAAGAATTGAAAATGAAAATCTACAAATTTCTTTTATTGCTGGTTTGAACTACTAATAAGGACAGTTTTCTATAACATACATTTTACGATTTTTATGAAATTTTGAAAAAATCTCATCAAAATGTAATACTTTTTTGCTAAACATCCCGTTCCTGTGTGTCAATTATTACCTTAATCATTTTTTTACATTCCCAGGACACCAAAGACAAAGAAAACAAAGAGAAAGAAAAGAAAAAACGTAAAATCCGCCTAGAAATGCACATGGAACAACTGTTCCTGGACACATTGGACGCCTATGTGTGGATATACGACCCCATGCCGTGGTACTACTGGCTGTGCGGCGCGCTCGTCGTGTTCGGCACCATCGGCGTGTGCATGTTCCCCTTGTGGCCGGCTACTGTACGGTTAGTCGATTTTTGATTACGAAAATACATATTTTAAAACTTAAATAGCGCACGTACAATTATTATTATATATAAATCAAATTAAATCAAATCAACTTCACGCTGTATCCCGCACACAGCAGCTACGCTGCTGTGCAGAGGAAATCTAGTGTTAAGACACTCTGTTCCCCACTTTCCGCCGGGTTCTGGAGGCGTTACGTGTTGAATGGCGGAACTCAACGCCGCGCTTTGCCTCGACACCAGAGCGAAGAAATGGAAATATAAATGTAAATAAATATTTAATTTCCTCGAGTGGGGATCGAACCCACAACCAGTCGATTTTACAGTCACACTTTGTGCCCCTGCGACACGACTGACACCAAATATTATATTATATATCATTTTGTTATATATATATTTCTCTTTTCAGCAAAGGTGTATACTACCTAAGTGTGGCGGCCGCAGCTTTCCTAGTACTGATTATAGCATTGGCCGTACTAAGAGTGGTCGTATTCTGCCTCGTATGGATATTGACATTGTCCAGACATCATTTGTGGTTGTTACCCAATTTGACAGAGGATGTGGGCTTCTTTGCTTCATTCTGGCCGCTTTATAAAGTGAATATTTTTTTATTGTATTTTTTATTATTATATATTAGTGATACTGTGGATGATTAAATTTTGACTTATCTGGATATCGAATTTTCCCATATATTAATTGTGATTATTATGCAATTTCCCTACTACTACCTTTTTAAAAGGTTTTTTTTTCTAATTTACTGTCGAAAGGACGGAATAAACGCCGTATGTGTTAGTGATGTGAAAGGATTTTAATTTTTTTTGTATATTTCGTTTTATTATAGGTAATTTGTGTTCCAATGAATAGGATTTGAACCTAGAATTATTGTGTATACTTTATTGCACCACAATGGCTTTCTTGTGTAAATTTAACATTATATTTGTTATCGAATTTAAGCTCATTTTAATTACATTTAATTAACAGTACGAATACCGCGGCCCGGGCTCAGAGAGCGATAAGTCGTCTAAAAGCAAGAAAAAACGCAAGAAAGATAAACATTCTGATGACGAAGAAGAGAAACAATTATTACAGGAACCAGTGAAGGAAACTGGTGCTAAAGTGGTAGAAAATGAGAATAAAGAGGCAAAGTAAGTATTATTAAAAACATATATAGCTTCACGCTGTATCCCGCACATAGCAAGGAAGGCAAAGATAATCTAGTGTAAATATGCTCCCCATGCACGTCGAATTTTTGAGATATTGTATGTTGAGATACGGAACTCAATGTTGCGCTTTGTGTTGTTATCAGAGCGAGCAAATGAAAAAATGAATTGAAAAGTATTGTTACTATTATATATATTTTTAATTCATACTTTATATCTCATATAGCAGAATAGGCTGAGTGATAAGACATCTCCGCTTTCCACTCACAATCTCAATTCAACACTGTCAATGTTATTAATATAGAGAAAAAAAAAATAATTAATTACCTCGACCTTGATTTTTACGGTCGCAGTCACCAGGCAAACTGCGCCTTGGTGGCACTCTGGAAATAAAACTTCCGATCAAATAAAATCTAAACAAGTAAATAAAAATAAACGATACAATACAAAAAATATATTTATTTCCAGGGAAGACACACAAGAGCCTCCAGAAGCATCAGAATCACCAGAAGCACCCGACCCGACCGATAAGCATTCAGGATCAGAATCTGATTCTCAACGCTCATCCACCGACAGGGATTTTGAAATAGTTGAAGCGGGAGACGTAGAACCCGATGTAAAAGATAATACTGCTTAGATTATAGTGTTTAGTTTCATAATATAACTAACTATTCTGGACAGGTGGATTATGGGTGATTATAGATGATTATAGCTGATTATTGATGTTGATTTTGTTAAATGTGATTTGATACACAGCAATATTTAAATTATTTTTTTTATTCTATATAATATTTTTATGTATGTAAATTACATACAATTTTTACAATTATAATAGGAGGTCATTGGGGCGCGATAGGACAATGTCTGACTATAAATATGATTCTGGGTTCGATTCCCATTCTGGGGAATGAACCATTTTCATTTCCTTGCTCTGATAAAACAAAGTGCGGCGTTGAGTTCAGCCACTCAATACGTTATGTTTCGAAAATTGGGCAGTGCGTGGGGAGCGGACCGTGTTGTGTCTAACACGTTCTGCCTGCTAATCCAGCTATATGCGGGATAAAGAGTGAAGCTGAAAAATAATTAAGTTCAAAATATAATCGTTCTGGGGCTTGATTATAGAGATGATAGTTTTTTTTTATATATAGCACAATAGTGCATATAATATTTCAAGAAATTTATGGATTTCAGTATATTCTTATTTTTAAAGTTGTAATGCAAGATGGTTTTTTTATGCATAATAATTTCACAGTAATTTTTAATTTTTTTTACGATGGCGGAAGTGATTATAAAAAAAGATTGTTTTATATAGAACAGTTATTTATTTTCATGAAAATAAAAATATTTATAAATAAATTGGAGAACTATCAATTTTTAAAGTATTTGTGATTTTCAAATAATTCATAAAATTTTATAGATGAATTATATATTGAATATAGGTATAAAGTATGCATTTAAAATATATTGTGGTTTTGTACTGTAGTCACTGTACTGTACTGTAATTCAAATCTGCCTGTTTAGAAAAGTTGTTTTCACATAGATCAGTTGTTAGTATTCACAAATTAGATGAAAATAACAATTCTATAATTATTATACAAGTTAATTGAAATACTGAAATATTTTTTTTTACATTTTCTTATTTTAGTAATTCAATGTAAATTAATAATACGTGATTTTAGATTAATATTTTATCACACAACTTTTGTAAGTTTGAAGCGATTTTTTTTCTGTGTTGTATTTATTGACAATATTAATCTATTAATTGATATTCGTATCAAATTAAAACGATATAAGGATAAATTGCTTAGTGAATTTTATATTTCTTTGTTATTTTCAACTTTGGTGCTTTAATGGTTTTGACGATATAATAAAAATCACAGAATTCCATTTTTTTAACATTTTGTTAATATAATTCGATGGACGATTTTTTGTTCTTTTTTTGTGTTTATATTTTTTTTCTGTATATCTACTTTCATCTTAAAACTTGTGCTGTTTAATGAAAAAAAAACGTTTATTTTATCTGTATTCCATATCAATCTGTCATCTGTCACTTTTATAATATAAATGTACGTCAGTACATTATTTTGTAAATAACTCGCTCTCATTTCAAGATCTAATCAATGTTACATGACGATGTATTGTGACGTTAAATACATTAATTAAATAAAATGGTATACTCTGAGAAACCTTTTATTTTTACATTTTAGATATTTTTCTTATTATTTTTATGTATCTTAATTTTTATCAATGTGTATGTTTTGATTATACAATACACTAATGAAAAAATAACAGCGCCATGATAAGTCAAAGTGAAAATCAAATAATTTTATTCAAAATAAGAAGTCAATAGTAATGCTTCATTTTTTAAATGTAAAATAATTTACCACCAGTTCACTAAACTTCACTAAAATTAATGCCTTAGACACGAGGAGAACTGCGCAAGAAACTCAGCGGGACTTTAGAGATGTTATTAAATTAAATAAAAAAAACGAATAGGCAAAACGAAGAACAGGAACAGAGACGCCAGCAGAGGGTTCTAACCACGTCGATGTGACATCGTCGTAGTACGTAGTCAATGGCTTTAGTGGAGAAGGATTTGATATACTTCCTGATATTTCCTCAATAACATTTTAAAATAAAAAAAGAGCGTAGTCGAGTAGGTGAATTTTAGATGGAAGCATGAGAATTTCAGATTCTATTTTGGGTCGATAGGTGATAGAATTTCATCACATCAGGGGTTAAATATGTGATATCTAATAATTCAAATAACATTTATTTGGTATCAAATAAAAAAGTAATTTTTAAATACTTGGCGCTAAATATTTTCAGTTTTAAAAAAACATCAATTGAATATACACCTACAACATTTGGGGAGCTTTATGTACATGATTAAATTGAGCATATATTAGAAAAAAAAAAAGCACTAAGAGTCGATGAAAAAACCCGTAAAGCATATTTTATTGAACATTTTATTGACCAAATATGGATAGTATTTTTAAAACGGTAAACTACGGACCATGCAGTTTGAGGTAAAAAGAGTTGGAAACTGCCTCCTCTTCTATCGACTGCTTCAGTTTGTCTTTAATTATATATATACGTATATTAAAAAAAATTGAGGCCGGTCGTGGCGCAGCGGCACGAGGTGTGACTGCAAAACCGACTGGTTGTGGGTTCGATCCCCACTCGAAGAGATGAAATATTTACTTAAATTTATATTTCCATTTCTTCGCTCCGGTGTCGAGGTTAAGCGCGACGTTGAGTTCTGCCACTCAACACGCAATGCCTCCAGAATTCGGCAGAAAGTGGGGAACGGAGTGTCTTAACACTAGGTTCCCTCTGCCTACCCTGCTGTGTGCGGGATACAGCGTGAAGCTATTTTTTTTTTTTTTTTAATTGGCCTTGGCTGAAGACTTGTGTCGTTCGGATATCAATTAAACCATAATTCCAAATGTTATCATTTATTTATATATAAATTTGCATAACAATTACCTAACATTACATACAGTATTAATTATTCAATCTTAAGACCTAAACTAATAGTATTATAATTTAATTAAAATGACTATAAGTTCCCGCGTTTTTCTTGTTCCAATTCGATGGATTCAAAAAGCGTTTTGAAATTGCCAGCTCCAAATCCCTATGGAATTAAAAATATATATATATATTAATAATATTTTGTTACTTTCCCTTTTTTCTTAATAATATTTTTATTTATTTCACGCTGTACCCATCATATTACAGGTGACAGATGGACCCTAGGTTTAAGTTCCGTCCCCTACTCAATTATCGAGATTTAGTATTAGACTGAACTGAACGCCGTGTATTGTTTTATTACCAGAACAAAGAAATGAAAATATTCAATAATCGAGTCCACTGAGTGGCAATCGAACTCATAGCCGTCGCGTTTAGCTATAAGCTACGCCACTGCGGTACGACGGCCTCAACAACTTAGTCCAATTACAATAATAAAATTTAAAAGAAAAAAAACATACATTATGATTTCTTCTCTGTATAACCTCCAAGAACAAAGTAGGCCTGTCTTGAGTGTTTTTTGTGAATATTTGCAAGAGGTAGCCATCGTCGTCGTAGTCTATGAGAATGTTTAAACGTTCCAATGTGTCTATACTTTCCGCGACTTTGACTTTGCTATATTTTAGTTTGTTGCGTATTATTTCATAATATTTTGGTGATATTGATAGGAATTCGACGCCACGAGATCGTAGATGTTCTATCTGTGCAAATGAAAGGATTGATTATTTATAAAAAAAATATATACAGGATGGAAGTGTAAGCACCACTTTAAACGAAACCACAGTTCTAACTACTCTATAAAAGCCTAATATAAGTCAGAAAAAAATAAATTCGCAGAAATGAAAAAGTTATTTTTTCAAACAAAATAAATAATAAAATTGTCGTCTTTTGTAAGGACGACGCACGCACACATAAACCTATCAAAGGAACACCGCCGCACACGGCTCATTCCGAAATCAAGTCGTAGTTATTGGCGATAAAGTTCAAAATTGTTTAACCTTTAGTAGTATTTTTGTAGTAGTAAGTGTTTATGTTATTGGGATCTATACGTAATCGCGTCACACGAAATACAGATATGGATAAAAATCGTGAAATGAAAAAAAAATCCTACGTCCAAACTGTTGAGGCATCTTGATTAATTTCTTTTGGTATAGGTTTGGAATATTTTACCCTATATGCTGTTTCCGTAAAAGGAGCGCTGCCTCTTCCACCCTGTATAAATCAGCTTCACTTTGTATCCCGCACACAGAACGGTAGGTAGAGGGAACTTAGTGTTAAGACACTTCGTTCCCCACTTTCCACCGAATTCTGGAGGTATTGCGTGTTGAGTGGCTAAACTCAACGACGCGCTTTGCCTCGACACCAGAACGAAAAAACACGGTAAAATCTTTTAAACTACGGAAACAGATTATATAGAATTTATACTAATAGTGAAGCCGAACTCCGTCCTCATTAAGACACGGCCGTTCCCCACTTTTCGTAAATTTTTGGAAGCACACATAAATACATAGCACATACTAAGTGCTCAAAGTAACTCTGAGTACGGGTACAGTGGGAAACAAAAAAAATATTAACGTGATAAGAATATAACCTTCCATGACAACAAAATATGAACTATCTGAGAAAAATAAATTTCAATCACTTTTATCTTAATCTTAGTGTACACTTTTTATTTTAGCACTTTTAATTAAGATTTTTTTTGGCGCATACATCGACTAATAAAAAAGGCTACGACCTGCTGGTATAGCCATCAGCTGATGGGTATAGGTATACTGATGAAATCAACTAAAGCATGTGGTCCCTAGTCCCTGGGGCATGCGTACCCAAATCTCCCGCACAAAACGACGACCAACGAATAAGGAATACTTTTAGGTTTAAAAGTAAAAAAAATATATAAATAAAAACTGCCACATCTCTATAGATTTTAAATTAAATATTGAAAAGTCGCGGTGGCCGCAGCTATCTGCGGCTTTTTAATTTGAAACACACAGCTACATGTCTGCGGTCTTTTAATTTAGAATAAAATTACCGTAGTAATAATATCCTGGGTGTTAATCGCGATATGCTGTACACCAGCACCTCCATGGTACTCGACATATTCTTGTATCTGACTCTTGCGCTTCCCCACAGCCGGTTCATTTATCGGCACTTTGACCGTTTCCTCGTAATTCGCCATCACTATTGAACGTAGGGCTGAGTATTCTGTACACACTTGAGAATCGTCCACTGACCAAAATCTGGATGTTTTTTAAATTACCATCAATTAGAAATTAAACATAGATAAATAGATTTTTAAATTAAATTAATCATTATTGTCAGTTTGCGTGTTTGTGTCTGTGTTTGTGCAAGCCGATTTAAATTACGTTTTCATTTTATGTTGGCAAACTTCCCTTAACATTTAGGGTTTATTTTATTTAAATCGGTTCATAAATAAAATTGATATATCAATATAAAGAATTTTATCACAAAATGCAACATAGTAATTGAATTGGCCAAATATTTACTTTTCAAAGTTTGGATATTGTCTTTAAAATGATAATGTTTTTAGAACTCGAAAGTAATTTAGATTAGTAAATAAATGATTGTGCAGTTCAAGCAGGTGAAGCTGGGTCGCTAGTTAAAAACATAATTAAAAAAAAACACGCTTTATTAATGAATGGTCTTAATACCAGAAAATACTGATGTTACATACTTCAATAAATTACATATTTACCTGTGAAACTGTAAACACTTTTCATACCAGGATGCTGCTTTTTCCATACCATTGTCCGGCTGATTTCCTACCACATGATCAATAAAATTGATTTCTATTTTTGGTCTGCGAAAAATAAATTACGCAAATATATATTTTTAAAACTTAGTATCTGTATAAGTCAAAACAAAGTTTAAAAAAGTAAAAAAAAAACTGAATTAAAAAGTGTGGTCACCACCTAGGAATGAAAAATAATTTTCTTTTTGGAAAAGGTGTACAACCATTAACATTTTTATACGTTTTCTGTTAAGAAATCATTTTAAGCTTACTTTCTTAAGTAAATTCTAAATAACCTAATTCAAATAAGTGATATAATAAAAAAATATTCTAATAATATTATTAGAATAAATTAGTAGTTTATACAAACATCACTTACAAATATTTTTGTATAGGATCTTTGGGTAAAAGTTCATAACCTGGTAGGAATGGTCCATTGTACCTCGATCTGTCGACTAGTGTGTGTGTATTATCACCATACTGTAAAAAATACGTTATTTATTAATATTAATAAGCACAACTACAAACGCGTCGGTTTTGAATAGAATTTCAAGTCGGAGGAATCAATTATTTTCATTTCATCGTGCTGGTCACAAGGCAAGGCGCGGCGTTGACTTCCGCCACTTTACATGTAATATTTCCAAAATTACGCGATAATGTGCAAAATGGAGAGTCTTATTGCTAAACCTCTACTGCTTGTCCTACTCAATGCAGTATAAAAAAGAATAGGTTTTCATCAAAAAGTTGTCAGGGTGTATTTTTAAATTTATGTACGTATTATTAGCCTTTACCTGTAGCTTCGCCCTCGTGTTCAAATAGAAATAGGCAAAAAATATTGCATATAAGTGCCTAAGTTAAAGAGTGTGAGGTAGAACGCGAGTGTTTTTTTTATTACTAAAAATAATTCAAAACATTAATTTTATCACTGATTAAATCAAAACAAGTAAAACAAAAATAGTTATGTTACATATATTTCTTATATTACAAATACATACTTACAGTTTTCAACACAGCCATTCTAACAACTCCCTCGTCATCGCTCTCCTCCCATACATCTCTTACTACAACGGCACCATTTTGTTTCGCATATGTCAATATGTAATCTAAGTTTTCTACTTGAAAAGCAACGTCTTTAACGAAGTCGCCATGAAAACCGACTTCCTGAACAAGATCTGTGTCAACCGGCTCGTATTGTGCTTGAAACACGAAGATGATCTATAATAAAAAAAAAATATTGATAATTAAAAATCCCGAGGCCCAATACAAGAAGTTCCGCCGCGTAACCAAACAAAAAAAAAGAAGAAAATCTTCCAACAGTTATATATTTTCTTGAATTATTTCTAAGAACACTCTGAAAAAACAACTATGTAAATCAAAATTACTACTAATACTTAATATTTTCATTTTCTCGCTCTGATAACGAGGTAAAGTCCAGCGATGAGTGCCACTCAACACGCCATGCGTCTAGAATTCGGTGAAAAATGGGGAGCGGATTCCAGGTTCCCTTTACTTACCCCTGTTATGTATTGCAGAAAAAATAGCAACTTACCTTATTCAATCTGACGGCATGGGAGGCAATCTTACGAGAACCTGTTTCCAAGCCTTTGTACGCCAAAGGTTCAAATCCGAATCGCGTTACGTAGTAACTCGCTGCCTAAAAACAAGTTTACTATTTATATCACTATTTATAAATAATGTATTTTTATATTATATTACTTTATAGTCAACATTATTTATTTAATTGTTATTTTGTATAGACCATGTTATAAATTAGTGTATAAAAAAAATTAGATATATACCATTAGATTTTTTAAATTTTGATGAAATTAAATGTAGTTAAAAAAATATTTTTTGCACTTATAATTTCTGGGATAAAAAGAAAATAATGAATATGTGAAGACTAAAAAAAGATTTTTTTGTCTTGTTGTATACATATCAGGATACCTAATAAAACTGACAGATAATTTCAAATTTAATAAAAAAAAACAACTATAGTATATATAAGCCGACTACCGAAGTACGTAGGTTCGACTGACTTTCAACAAAACAACTAAACATCACTTTATTTTAATTTCTTTAATTACATTTTAATAATGAATGTTCACAGTCGTCACTGATAAAATAATATCATAATCTTTAATGCATTAGAAATATTGAAATTGAAATTGTAAAATTTCAAAATTGAATTGAAATTCAAATAGTAAAAATTTCAAAATTCAATTAAAATTCAAATTGTAAAAATTTCAAAATTCAATTTAAATTCAAATTGTAAAAATTTCAAAATTCAATTGAAATTCACATTGTAAAAATTTCAAAATTCAATTTAAATTCAAATTGAAAAAATTTCAAAATTCAATTGAAATTCACATTGTAAAAATTTCAAAATTCAATTGAAATTCAAATGGTAAACAAATTTATCATATAAGAAATATATAAAAAAGATAGAATCAAATCAAATTCAAAACCGATTTCTATAGCACATGATATCACTGTGGGTTAGTTAAGCTTGTGCATAATTATGAAGACCGACTAAAACATTTTCAAATGTTCTCTTTGTGACCGAACCGGACATTTGCTTGATATTGATAACCTTTTTCTATTCAAACTTGTAAGTGGTTCAGTTGATTCATAATGGCTCTTATCGCAAATAAACTTGGCAATGCCAAAGATTACCTAGATTTAAAAATGTGACATTGTTTCACGAAAAATTATGTAAAACTAACCATGGTCGTAATGCATTTCTTAATAGAATTATTATTTTAGAATAGAATTATTAATTAATAAGATCTTTTAAAGAGTTAGAAACAAATAATGATATCGATATATTTTTTTATTTTGTTAGTAAATTCAAGGAAGCCATAAATCGTGAGTAATAAGATTATTTCATTTTATATTGTATTTTGTCTTTGGTCCGTAATATTGTTACAAAGAAGATGTTTTTTGAATTAAACTATATACAGGATGGAAATGTCAGCGCCCCTTTTACGGGAACAGCATATAGGGTAAAATATTTTAAACCCACCCTAAAGAAATGAATCAAGATACCTCAACAGTTTAGACGTAAGTTTTTTTTTCTTTTCACGATGTTTATCCATACAATACATTACACTGTAGTATCAAAATAAATAATTTTAGTGACAAAATATATCTTAAAATTTTTAGTTAAATTTAAAATAGTACTTACCTGTTTTGCATTCGACACCCAAAATGTAAGATGATCGAATGCGAGAAACCGTCCATCTTCAGGTTTCCGCCCTTTATCCGTATAAGAGGTCTGGAAATCATTTGATTTTAAATCTATACGTTTACTAGTTTCTTACTTGAAATACAAAAAAAAAGAAAATCGACTGAGGAATCGAGGACACACATAAATATATATATATATATATATATATATATATATCGACAACCTCCTACTTTTTATTAATTATTAATATATTTTATTAATATATTTTTTACAAAAGTAAAAAATATATTAATAAATCAAGCTATTAAAAATTGTTACTTGGCATAGTTAAAAGTGTTACTCACCATAACTATATATTTAAAACGATCACCGATTATAATAATAATATATATGTAATTTTTTTTTGTAAAGCACGAGTTCGATATGAAATCATCAAGAAATGTGAATATTTATACAGATATCCAACCTTTATATAGACTATATAATATGGTGAATTTTATTAAAAACAAGTTACAATAAAGTCGCGTCCACACTCGACTCGTCTCGACTCGACTTCATGTTATTGATATATGTAGTTTTCTCTAGTGCCACTTTTATCAAAAATAATTTTCTTTTCTTTTTTTTTAGCTTGACAAGGTAGGCAAAAGGAACATGGTTTCCCTTCTTTATCATTAAGACACTTCCGTTTCGGTTGTGTTGTCGGCATTGCGTGGTGAAACTTTAAGCTGTAAGCTTTGTCATTTTTTGATTGATACCAAATAAATGTTGTTCTATCTATTAAGTTTTACAATATACCGTAATTTACCTCGATTTAGTAGATAATTATTATAGATTTGCTTATAATCTCGATTTCCGATTTTTTCTATCTTTATATATTATGTTATTTACATATAAATTTTTAATAGATATAACGATATTGAGACAAAGCGCGGCTTTGAGTTCCGCCACAATGCCTCGAGAATCCGGTGAAAAGTGGAGAACGAAAGTGCCTTAACACTAGGTTCCCAAGATCACTGTGTCTATCCTGCTATATGCAGAATATAGCGCGAAGCTAAAAAAAGTAAGTATATTAATGTAATATTTAATGTAGTTATCATGAAGGCAGCTTTTGTGCGAATAAACAGGTACTAGACGAGCCTCTCGGATATTTCTACGTAGATCACAAAAGAAAATGACATGGGACTGTTTGTTTTTGTGATAATTATGTAAATTATAATATTTTAGCCGAGTTCTGCCACTCTTCACATAATGTCCTTAAATCAAGCGCAAAGTGTATATCTTGGTGACGCTAGGTGTTTTCTGTTTACCCTTTTGAGCGGGGTAAAGCGTACATATTTTATATTGATATATTTTATGTTCTCAATTCTAATTACAATATGTCGGCAACGTGTAGATAAAACTCACAAGATCTGCATAAATATTGCCTTCAAATAATCAAATGCCTTTAAATATTCAATTACGATATTTGTAATTGAATATTTATATACAATTTTTCAGTCTTTTCGAAATATTTTGTAGAAACTTTATGAGCACGTACCTATAGAATATATGTAAAATATGTGTAAGATAATACCAAAATTCGAAGCATTTACATAAAGATCAAATAAATTTTAAAACACTAGTTTTGTTCATTAATTCGGAAAAAGTATGGTAGATATTTTTTATTATTGATGTAAATATTTTATTGTTATTCAGTAAACGAAGGAATGTTTACATTTTGGCATAGGTACAGCACAGTCGACGAGTCGTGGTTCCGCCTCAAAGTTTGCTGTAGATGAATTCGCAGGCTAGATATTAAGATTTTTTCTTACTTTAATTATTTTCCGACCCAGTGCAACGCAAAACAAAACAATACGCAAAAGTTCAGAAAGCCTAACTTCACAATGGCCACGACTCGTCGACCGTACTATAATTTGAAACTTTTAAAACTTAAAACAATAATCTATATATCCGAAAGCATTAGCAATTTATGTATGTTTACTATTAACGAAATTCAACTAAAGATCATGATCAACTGAGACATACTAGATGCGAGTTGATAATACGAGTATAATAACATAAATGGTACTATCCAATACAAGGCGACCTTTGTTTCCTATGTTCTGTAATTATTCTCTCAAAAAAATACCGAACATAAGGATTAACAGTTGGGCTGGAAAGTTCGTAGGCCTACATAGTAAAACACTTTTTTCCCGACTGCTAAGGAAGGATTATGTTTTTCACGCGTATCTTGTATGTATGTATGTAATATTCTTTATTACCTCATATCTCCAGAACCGCTTAACGAATTTACATAATTGAGGTGTCGTTAGATTCATATTAACAACCTAAGTGTTCTTAGATAGCTGACGTTAAAAAAAACAATCATGGCGGCTGTAGGACGCCATTGGACTTAGTGAAAAAAAACAATCGTTTCGAATATCATAATATGGGTATTAAATTCAAGAGCTCAATACGAGGATTTCAAAAAGGTATATCATGATTATCATTACCATAATGAATCCTAACAAAAAAAATGAAAATTTAAAAATATTTGTAAAAATATTTGTAAAACCCCGACTGCATAAAACTAAAAAGAAAATAAACAAGGCCAATAGTTTATTAGGATTAACAGTCGGGACCTATAAGTAATTCTTCAATCAATAAAATCTTTACCAGAAACCCCGCATAATTTAAAGAAGTCCCGACTGTTAATCCTAATAAACTATTGGGCTTATTTATTTTATTTTTAGTTTTATGCAGTCGGGGTTTATGTTTTTATATTTTTTTTTATTTTTGGTAAAATTCGATAGTTTTATTCAATATAGTATAGCCTTCGAGATCTATGTAACGATTGTAGCGGTCACACAATTTTTTTATATCATTTTTGTAGTACGATTTCTATTTAGCCTGAAAATAGGCCTCAGCTTCGGCGATTACCTCTTCATAAGTGCTGTTTTTATTTTTAGTGAGCATTATTTTGAGAACTGCAAACAAAAAAAGTCACTGGAAGCCAGAACTGGGAAAAAACGGTGGCCATCCAAGGAAGCAATTCGTAGAGTAAATCATGCAATTTTGCTATCGTTTTGTTTGATTTGTGACACGGTGCATTGTCTTGATGAAACAGGACTTTTTTCTTCTTCAAATGGGGCCGTTTTTTGATAATTTCATCCTTCAAACGCTCCAACAACGCTATGTAAACGCTGCGACCAAACTATAACTATTTCTGTTTAGTAATAAAGAAATCAATATTTAAATTAAAATTAAAAAAATAAATAAATTAGCTTCACGCTGTATCCCGCACACAGCAGGGTAGGCAGAGGGAACCTAGTGTTAAGACACACCGTTCCCCACTTTCTGCCGAATTCTGGAGGCATTGCGTGTTGAGTGGCAGAACTCAACGCCGCGCTTAACCTCGACACCAGAGCGAAGAAATGGAAATATAAATTTAAGTAAATATTTCATCTCCTCGAGTGGGGATCGAACCCACAACCAGTCGGTTTTGCAGTCACACCTCGTGCCGCTGCGCCACGACCGGCCTCTATAAATATATGAATGTAATATTTAAATTACATTCATATATTTATTAAATATTTTAACAATTGTTAGTAAATTGAATGTATTGAAACATTTTAGAATAACAAGAGGACGGAAAATAGCAAATAAGTTGACGTCTTGTCGACATGTTATTCGCTTTTCGTCACAAAGTTGTAAACAGAATGCAAATGAGGACTGGACGAGGTATGTGGTCGAGGTCGGTGGCGGTAGCACAGAGACGGGGTGGCGTGTCGACTCGTAGTATTTCTTACGTTTGAATTATAAGGACTTGTTGTAATTCATACGGTGTGAAAATTTATTATATTTTGCGAGAAAATCTATAAATCTATTTTTTGTATTAAATAGTTCGATCGAACCATTATAACTTGTTTTAGTAAGCATTTGAAAATTACATTCAATTATTGTCTTATATTAGTTATATTTATTACTTTATTTTTTAAAAAAATAATCAAATTTATGTTTTCATTTCTTCGCTCTAATGTCGTGGCAAAGTGCGGTGTTGAATTCCGCCAATCCACGCAGTGCGTCCAGAAATCGGCGGAAAGTGGGAAACGGAGTGCTTTAACACTAGGTTCCCTCAGCCTATCCTGAGGTGTGCGGGATACAGCTTGAATGATTTTAAAGTAATCATTTTATATATTACTTTTGGTTATATATTTTAAATAAAATATATTTTTTCATATTGATAAAATATTATACAATATTTTTTTAAGTTTGTTATAATATATTTTTTATTTTACTAATTTGATAATTAAACAAAAAGCTCTACAAATTTTAAAATCATATTTTAATATGATTACAATAATATTATATAAATGAATAAGAACGTAATATTATTCATGGCAAGTCAATAATCAGGGTTCTGCACGTGCTCAGAAATATATACTCACTTTTTACAATAATTATTACTAATATTTTTAAAAATTTATTTATGTAGCATGTATTTTTCAGCGACAAGGCTTATTTTAAGATTAAAAAATATAAGAAAATGTCTATGTAAATAATATTAATAATAATTTATTTTTTTATTTCAATATAATAATAATAATCATATTATTTTTGTTTAATTAATTATTATTTTTTATTTAAAACAAAGTAAATCTATTTAAAGTACTCTACTAAGAAGAAGTAAGACGTCTCTACCCCACGTCAATAGAGATTGGGAGTAGAACAAGTTTCTCCCTACTTAATATTATTATTATATTTTATATATTGCACAATATTTTGCAATATTATAAAATGTTATGAAATTATTTTTTTATCTTCTATCCTGCAAATCGCAGGGTAGGCAGAGGCAACCTGGAAACCTAATGTTAAGACACTTCGTACCCATTAAAAGTACCGTTTTCTAGTTTGCACCAAACTCTGAAGGCTATATACGTACGTGTTGATTGGTGGAACTAAACGCCGCTAAGTAATATTTCTTGTAAATTCTTATCAAGTAAATTAGAATATTATAACAAACCTAAACTACGTGCTTGTTATAATAAAGATAGCTAAATTCATTTGTAGTCGAAAAATTCTGTGCTACTTCGATATTAGCTAATATTCACTTATTATATTATAATTATAATTGTTATAGTATTAAAACTTATGTGTACAAATTAAGTTAGGCCGCCGTGGCAGTGTGTGATTCTTAAAACGCGACCAGTGAGAGATTCTAACTCGGGTGAATGAATTATTTAATTTTTTTATTTCATTCAGGAGTAAAACAAAGTGATATGGGAGTGAAAGTAGGTGACCTGAATGTGAATTGCCTGCTGTACGCAGATGATGCAGTGCTTATTGCATCATCAGAATGCGAGTTGCAGGCATTGGTCACCACTCTGAAAGAAGGGTGTGAATATAATGGTCTAAGCCTCAATGTGAATAAGACAAAGGTTCTGATTTTTGAAAGAGATGAAGAAAGGACGGAATGCAAGATCAGTGTAAATGGTAAGATATTAGAACAAGTGAATGAAGTGGTATACTTGGGAAGTATGTTCAGTAGAGATGGAAGATACGAGATGGATGTGGAAAGGCGTATTGCTGCCGGTAACAGAGTTAACGGAGCCTTAGCTGCATTGATGAGACGGCGAAACGTCAGCACAGCTGCGCGTTTGGCCGTACACAATGCAGTTTTGGTACCGACTCTGTTATACGGCAGCGAAACGTGGGTATTACAGAAGAAGAATGAAAGAAAGATGAATGCTGTGGAGATGCGATCTCTTCGTAGGATATGCGGAGTCAGCTTAGCTGATCGAATCCGCAATGAAGAGGTACACAGAATGGCAGGTACTAGCGAGGATGTCACAGTGAGAATGAAGAAGAACGTGCTCAGCTGGTTTGGGCACGTCGAACGAATGAATAAATAAACATATTATACCTTAAATCTTAAACCCTCCACTAGATATGAGTAAATAAGTAAATAAACATTATAAAATGAATTGCGTTATTTCTTTATATTGTTTACAATAACAACTTTAATAAGCATTTAATAATATGCGAGGCCGTCATGACGCCTTTGGCACAATCCTGAATTACTCCAGTTATTAGAGTAAATTCTATACATGTGAAATATCTTCTTTTTCTTCTCTCTTCCTACGTCTTAGTCCGGTGAAAGTGCCTTATTATTTTTGTTCATCATCATCATCATCATCATCATCAGCCTGTCCTAGTCCACTGCTGGACATAGGCCTCTCCAATTATTACTATTATTATTATTATTTTTGTTACTTAATTATAAATGACATTATCGATTTCCTTTTTATCTATATTTATATAAATATATATATTATTATAATATATATAAATATAATAATAAAATCGAAACGTATTGCTGTCTGTACATGAATGATGTTTAAGAAAAAGTGCTATTTATTGGTGGCATTTTATAATGAAATCGAACTAAAAACATTTTTAGTCTGTTTGTCTGTTCTTTTGTTGACGCTAATCTCAGAATCAGCTTAATCAACTTAAGTGCTATTGTATTTAGGCTAATTCTATTAACATTTAGTGTTTGTTTCATTTAAATCAGTTTATAAATAAAAAAGTTGTAACGGTATAAATTATTTGATTGCATATTTTTCTTAAATTGGCTGAAATTATTTTTTTTGATATATAAATATTGCCTTTAAGCGATAATGTTATTAGAATACGAAAATAATTCAGATTTATCAAAATAAATCATTGTTTAGTTCAAGCGGGCAAAGACTAGAGCGGGTTCCTAAAGGTGATGTATAGTATTAATTTAAGAGTTAATCACCTCCTTTCAATATATACCTACGTACAATATAATAATTTTAAAAAGAAATCAATAAAAACACAAAATTTTTAAAAAGTAATTAGAATTTAGATAATTTTATTATGTTCAATAGAAAATGAAATCGATAGTAATAAGTGAATCGACGGTAATAAATGACATTTATATATTTTTTTATGAAAAACAAATTTCTAAAGTAATGAAGAATAGTAAGCGCAATTTTTAAGCATAAAATTATGGTATATTTTATGTATTTTTTTGCAACTCAAAATTAATCATTTTATAATAAAATTTTGTAAACGTTGCTCCGGTTTTTTTTTAATTTAAATACAAAACATTCAGTAATTTGAATACACTACCATCGTATTTAGTTAATCCCATACGGATGGCATTAAAAATAATTGCAGCAGGATATTTATTGACTTTCAGTTTTTGATTTGTCCAAGAGCTCTATGGCTTCAAATACCCATTTGTAATTCATTGCGCCGAATCCCTGAAATTATAATGTAGAGTTAATATAAATTCAAAAGAAAATTTTTACATTAAACTTTTACATTTTAAACCAATTTTATTGTTTGCAAACTTAATTTTTATTGCTATTTGTTAACAATAACGTTTATTTTCAAACAAAAAGGCAAATTTAGACTTTAGAAAGGAATATAAATATTTCGGAGTTTTTAGACATTAAACTTAAGGTGGTAAAAATTTTTACCCTGTCTTAACAATCTATATGTTCTTAGAATTAAAATAATTAAAAAAATAGAATTACGTCTTCACTTTGCAAGACAAAGTACTTGAAGTTATATCTCTACATATTCACTTTTAATTGTAACAATTTTATTATTAACAAGAAACACACAAGGGTCACACAAAGTGTGACTTTAAACGCGACTGGTTGTGGGTTCGATCCGCACTCGAAGAAATGCAATATTTAAATTTATATTTTTATTTCGCTCTGGTATAGAGGCAAAACGCGGTCTTGACTTCCGCCATTTAACACGTAATGCCTCCAGCATTCGGCGGGAAGTGGAGAAAGGAGTGTCTTAACACTACATTCCCTCTGCCTGCCCTGCTGTGTGCGAGATACAGCGTGAAGCTGATTTTATTTTTAAAATATAAATAATTTTGCTTATAAATAAGCATTTTGTTTATATATAAACACATACCCTATGATTTCTCCTCTGTATAATCTCAATAAACAAAGTAGGTCGAACTTGCAAATGCGTAGTAAAGGCTTGTAACATGTAGCCTCTTTCGTCGAAATCTATCAAAATATTCTGTTCTTTCAACTCTTCTATGCTTTCTAGTACATTAACAGAGCTGTTATTTAACTTTTCTTTAATAAGTTCATAGTATGTCGAAGGCCAGGACAAGATGTCGGCACCTCGAGCTTTTAAGCTTTTCATCTAAAAACAGAATAATATTGTATAAATCGACTGGTTGTGGGTTCGATCCCCACTTGAGGAAGTGAAGTGAAATATTTATTTACAGTTATATTTTCATTTCTAAAAAAATCATGTAAATACCAATAGGTATTGGTATTTATACTTACAGTAGCAACAATATCATCAGTATACAAGGCTACATGTTCCACACCAGACGTGCCCAACGCCTTCACAAATTCAGAAGCTTTGCTTGTAGGACGAAGCCCTTTGGCCGCTTCATTTAAAGATAGCTAGAAATAGACAGATATTTACATAATATTTACTCATAGGTTTTCAGGCCGTCGTGGCCCAGGAACACAAGGGTACTGTAACGTTACGGTTGTGGTTTCGATCCCCATCCTCCATCACCCCCCATCGAGGAAATTAATTATTATTTCTTAATAATTTTATTTCTTCATTCTGTCACCAAAGAAAAAAGACCGCCGTTAAGATTCGCCATTCAACACGCAATGCCTTAAAAAAAAATTGCGGAAAGTCGGGAACGGAGTGTCTTAACTCTAGGATCTCCCTGCTTACCCTGCTGTGGACGGAATACAGCGTGAAGCTGATTTAATTTAATTTACTCATATCTATTTCCTAACACATATTCGTGTACACGTCACGTAACAAGTATTCTATCTTGATAACAAGATCAATTCCGTAATGATGTATAATTATTTTATCTTCATCATTATCATTTGGCTCTTTTGGTTTCATAGAAAATTGGATGGAATCATGGAAATATCAAATTTTATTTTATTTTTAAATTAAAAAAATCACATTTACGTAAAAATGTCTACATGAAACAAAATGTTGTGACTCACAAGAACACTTTCATTCTGATTGATGACTGAAGCGGAGTTGATACAAGACCAAGGCACTAAGTCGTGGCTGTAATCAACGCACCAAAATCTGTGGAATAATTTATATGTTAAAAGAAATAAACAATTAGAAAAAAAAAACATATAGTCTAAGCCTAAAATCTAATATATCTATTAGTTACCTATGCATATTAAGATTTTTCTCATACCATGCTACAGAATCTTCAAGAGTTCCATCGGCCATATTTCCTTCTACGTGATCTACAAAAGACAGCCCTGTTTCAGGTCTAAAACGTAATAAAAGAATAATTTATATAATATTTAGAAAATTATATATGAAAATACAATCTATTTAAACAAACACATTGCTTTCTTGTTTATTAGTAATTTTTTTTTCAATGTAATTTTTTATAAATAAACCAATATTTCATAGTAATTTAGACATAGATAATAATATTCAAATGCTAACTTACAAAAGCTCGTTGACTGGGTCTGCTTCCAAAGCTTCGTATCCGGGGAACAGTATCCCTGCATACTTTGATCGATCGATTAAGGTGTGAGTATTGTCACCGTACTGCAATAAATAGTTTTTTTTTAATTATTTTATTAATTGCAAGAGATTTTTTTTAATCTTGACCTATTAATAGCTGAGGATAGTGTAAAAAGTTACAGGTACAGGTTTCAAACCCGATACGGAAGAACAAAAATTATAACAATACTCATTACAACACTGTTACAACTTTTATTTCGTACGTTCTCTATTAAAATTTTAATAGAGAACGTACGAAATAAATTAATTTTAATTTCAATGTGGTCAAGATTGATCGAGAGAAAATGGCTATTGATTTATCTGCAAAAGTTTTAAAGTGCTACATTTAAGATTTCAACCCGCCTGTCTTGAAATCGCTTTATCAAAATTGTACATTGATAGTATGTCATTTAAAAAAGTTATTTAAAGACTGAGAAAAAATATTATAAAATGTTGTATATCGTCCGATTACCCTTAAAAATAATCTATACTAATATTAAATTAAAGATATTAATTAAAGATAACGACTAAGTTAGAGGCCATTGTGGCACAGTGCCCCTGCGCTACAACGGCGCAAGGATGGCTGCAAGGTAGTTGTGGGTTCGATACCAACTTTAGGGAATGAAATATTTTTTTTTAATAATCTTCGTTCTAGCAACAAGACAAATGCGATGAATGAAGCGCGCAATGCCTCGAAAAAAAGTTGACGTAAAATGAGGAACGAAATCTAGGTTCCCTCTGCTGATATAGCGTGGGCTCAAACAAACAGACGCCCCGTTCCCCATTTTACACTGAATTCTGGAGGCGTTACGTGCTGAGTGGTGGAAGTCAACACCGCGCTTTGCCCCGACACCAGAGCGAAGAAATAGAAATACAAAATTTAAACAAATATTTCATTTCCTCGAGTGGAGATCGAACCCACAACCAGTTGCGCTTACAGTCAGTCGCACTTTGTGCCCCTGCGCCACGACTGGCCTCATATATATATAAAAAATAAAATAAATAAATCAGCTTCACGCTGTATCCCGCACATAGCAGGGTAGGCAGAGGAAACTTAGTGTTAAGACACTCCGTTCCCCACTTTCTGCCGAATTCTGGAGGCATTGCGTGTTGAGTGGCAGAACTCAACGCCGCGCTTAACCNTATATATATATATATATATATATATATACACTATATACACTATATGCTATACGCTAAATTTAATTGGACTAAGACGTGATATTGACGTATTACTCTATTAGCATTATGTCATATGAAAAAATCATAAAATGGAATTTTGATGCTGGCATATACAATGTCTGATGGAAAACGCGATGGTTCTAAGTTCGATTTCCAATTTTGGGGATGAATTATTTTTATTTCCCTGCTCTTATAACACAAATTTGACTGCGTTAAGTTACCACGCAGTTTTGAATTGGGGTTTATATTGGGAAAATAAAGTTTGAAACTATTAAAAAGAAAAAAATCAAACTCACAGTTCTCAACACTGCATAACGAATTATTCCATTCTTATCAGTTTCTTCAGTCACATCTTCAATTATTTCCGCACCTTCGTTCTTAGCTTTCTCTACAATCGCATCTAAGTTGTTTACTTCAAAGGCGACGTCCTTTACGAAGTCTCCGTGGTCTGTCAAATCCTTAGATATTTCACCTTCTTTTGTTGGCGATTCAAATATAATTATTATCTAAAATTAATTTTAATTAATATTTAATATGTACTTCTTTTCTCTCTTATTATAGAGACACTTGACGTTTTTGTACAAGCAAAACTTATAAGCAATTTTTTGTCATTGACGTATAAAAACTTTACTACATTATTATGTTAGGCGCGTAAGTATGAAAACTGTTTTGCTTATATAAATATAATTAATAATTATATAGTACTCACTTTGTGTAGTTGAACAGCTATAGAAATGGCAGGTCTCTCTTCTATGGATTGTCTGATCGCCAGTGGTTTGAAACCAAAACGAGTCACAAAGTAACTTGACGCCTGAAAGTTTAAGTTAGCTTTAGTCTTTTTAATATTCTTACGAGTACTATCCAGCGGTAAACTTGTTTAATGTAGGTAAACTTGTTGATCTTTTTTATTTTAAAATTTATTATATTCCTTATATTTTAAAATTTATTATATTTATCAAAGTAATATAAATAACGGGTATATCTATCGTACTATAATGAATTACTGTAGTAAACTAAACTACTGTAGTAAAGTATTACTGTAGTAACCCAACACTAACAATAATACATTAAAAAATCAGCTTCATCCCGCTGTATCCCGCACACAGCAGGGTAGGCAGAGGGAACTTAGTGGTAAGACATACAGTTTTCCACTTTTCCCCGAGTTCTGCAGGCATTGCGTATTGAGTGGCGGAACCCAACGCCACAATGATATATAAAAGCATTTTTTTTAAATTTAGAACAAGGAGTTACTGAGATTAAAATAAAATTCATCAGATTTATAATATTATTATAGATTTAGATTTTATCTGAACCAAATTTACAAATAATAATCGATCGACACATACAAATTGAAAACATAATTCCTTCATATATTTTGTACTATAGTATTTTTTTGTTATTAGTGCTATATAATTCACTTACCGTTTTAGCGTTTGCCACCCAAAACGTAAGATGGTCAAAGTTTAGAACTTTGCCGTCACCTCCATTGATAATTGTAGTTTCTTTTGTCATTTTATTCTCTGGAACCTACAATATTATATAATTTTTTTGAAAACGAAAAAAATATATTTGGATTAAAGTGGAAATATAACAAATTTGTTATTTATTTTATTAATTTAAAGTGATAAAAATCATCCACTTGCTTAAAAATATACAAGCTTTTGTACAAACTCGATGCAAATGTGGCATTTATAGAAAAAAATATTATTTTATGGTGCATCTAAGTAATAATTCTATAATTGAGTTATTCCTGCAGGGCGCTTTATAAACACTTGTAGTGCGTATGCGCAGCCTGAATACAAATTACCGACGCTATGATTAAATTATATTTTTATACGGCTTAATATAGTTTATATAGACTTATTAAATGCTTGTTTTAAATTTAATTTAATGGCTTAAACATTACTTAAGAAAGAAGAAGAAAAAAAGGAGATGATTTATAAACAACAAAATAGTAGATAAAATTGTCACATTCCGCTCGTAACAAATTACGTATATCGAAGCAGTCTGTTTTTGAGTTCAAATAATCGTTTTTTTGAAACTATTACTTTGTAAAACTCAATACGCAATTTGACGAAAATATCGCGGGAGGTGGGAACGGTATATCTTAACATTATTATTTTTATCACCTTTATGCTGTATCCCGCACACAGCAGAGTAGGCAGAGGACACCTAGTTTTAAGACACTACGTTTTGCGTGTTGAGTGGCGGAACTTAGCGAAAACGGCTTGCCTTGGTGCCATAATGAAAAAAATAAAAATATTAGTAATTCATTCTCTCGTTGAATCCACTACGAAAAAATTAAAATGCTTATAACATTTTAATTTTTTCGTGGGGATCAAAGTTCCAATCTTCGCGTTACAGTCACACCCTTGTGCCCCTGGGCCACGACGGCCTCACATAAAATTTAAAACGAGAATTGTAGTTTATTGTCCTCTAATATGTTTATTATTTAAAAGAAAAAAGAAAACTATTTATAAATACAGATAATTAATTATAAAAATAGAGCGCACTCTATATAAAACTTTAGTAGTACACCGCATGAACATAAACAAGGCCAGCGAGGAGGCACTTATTGCATTGCTGAAGGTATTTTATTGAACTCCATAATTAACTTCAATTACTTGTTACTATAGCATAAATATATTCTAGAGGTATAATATTATAAAAGAGAACTATTTTTTTTCTTATTAAACTGTATTTGTTGCAAAAGAAATTATTTTTTTACACGGTGTATCCCGCAAACAGCAAAGTAGGCAGAGGGGACCTAATATTAAGACACTCCGTTCCCCGTTTTCTGTCGAATTCTGGAGTCAATGCGTGTTGAGTGGAGGAACTCAACGCTGCGTTTTGCCTCGACTCCAGAGCGGAGAAATGAAATTAAAGTTTACTTGACGATTTCATAATCGTTACGATTCGTAACGATTATCAAATGTATTTTTGTCCTGTTGCATGTTAATCAGCTTCACGCTGTATCCCGCACACATGACAGGGGGAACCTAGTGTTAAGACACTCCGTTCCCCACTTTCTGCCGGATTCTAGAGGCATTGCGTGTTAAGTAAACATGTTAATCATATGGCTTTATATTTGTTACCATTTTTGATAAGTTAAACTAACTTTCTTTTTTTCTACTGTTTCCTAACATTTTTTACGCTACCATACTTTACTAGATTATCATAACTAATTGTAATTATACAAAAATATAGAACCATAAAGTTTTACCATATTTTTTTATGAAATGTTCGTATTAATGAATATTTTTTTTAATAAAAGCATGTTAAAAATAGCAAATATATACATATAATAGCTACCTTATTCAACAGCAGACACAAATTTTATAAGAAATCAACTTTGTAACTGTATTTTTTCTACGACGACTCTATTTAAATAGGGTTTTTATCTGTTTATCAGATCTTTAATAATTTGGAAATATGAAGTTATGACAACTTTTAAGCATAAATGCATATATTTGTATGTTTTAAAAAATGTAAACAACAAACTGCGTATTTTTATATAAATATAAAACGATTTGAAGAAAATTCAAGAAGAAAAATATAAAATCTTCGGTGAAAAGTACCATAGGGTTACTTTTCACCGAAGATTTTATATTATTTTTGTCGGTCTAATAGAGCCTAGAGCTGGATCCCAAAAATTGTGTTGCGAATTTGACTAATTCGCCTCTTTATGGCGTTATAACGGGCTGTCATGTCGTGGTCTTAGAAAAAAATTAAACTTTATAAATTCATCATTTCCGTTTGTCTGTACACCCATTCGTCTTTCTCTTAGTAAAATGTAACTGTTCTGGTGTTCCACGGGGTCGTGATCACTTACCACCAGATGACCCGTACGCTCGTTTGTTTTTTTCTTGTCTTTTTCCATATAAATAAAAGCACGAAAGTAATTCAGATTAGTAAATAAATAATAATGTTGTTAAGGCGGGCGAAGCCGCGAGCATGTTGCTAATCATAGATAATCGCTATGTTTAGTGGCTCTAATGAGTGCTTGCTCCCTTCATAGGCAAATCGTACTCCCACTTGGCCGTTTTTCTGTTTTATATTGTTTACGCAACGCCAAGCAAAGCTGCAGAAAATCTTTATATTACACGAGAATTATGGACCGAACCATTTGTTTTGGAGACCTCTAGATGTAAAGATAACAGATGTTATCTTAATATCATTTTATATTAAAGACAAATTTATCCTTGATATTAATTAGCTAAATTGTGTCATAATTTTAAAATATTTCTGTTTTGTTTTAGTTCTGTGTAAAAAAATGTAATATGGATGCAAAAAATATATTACAATTTCAACGTAAGCAGGTGCGTGAAAAGAATAAACCAAGTTATGATTTAAATTTTTGTCTGTGAGATAGCTTGATAGAAAGATCTTTGGTGATTCCGTGAACTTAACACTAATAACTAATTGTAATATTTCTAATGAATAAATGGTTAACATAAAATAAGGGGAAAATAATGCGTACTGTAATTGTAGAAACTAGTTCTAGTTTACGTTTTCTATAATTTTAATTATAGATATATGTATAAGGTATGAGAGTACCAAAATTACTTTAGCTGTCCATTCCTATGATTTCTAACAAAAGTTCTGGGGACTTGAATAAATAACTTTAAGTACTATCGGTTTTTGTTTAAAGAAGGAAGGCTGCCCTTATAAATGTTCTTTTTATATATTTTTACTTACGAAAAGACAAGGCAAGAGCGTACGGGTCACCTGGTACATACAATATGACATGTTTCTTCGTATTTACGTAATATACTTATATATTTTATACGATATACGACGAAAAAATTACGTTAAATATTATGGTAGGTACCTCTAAAATAGTAGTTAAACCAAAATTTTCTAGCGCGGCCTCCCCAAGTTCGGTGAATCAGTTGAGGCCACTAGGGAATTTCAGTAATAAGTTATTTCAGCAAACAGAAAATATTAACACGCTGCTCTTTCGAAAAATGGTTGAATATTAGTGATAACATTTAAAACAAGACAATTTAAAATCGATAGTTAAGTTTAGCATAGACATATAAACATTTTAATGATATTCAATAATAATAAATCCAGCAAGTTTAATAATATATATAATTTATCTAAAAAATACATAGTTAATAACCATAATAACTTTAGTTATTAAAACAATCATAAATTAAACCTATGAATTAATCGCCTTTGTACAAGAAAATTATTATTTATTAGAATTTAATGTAGGGAAAGATAAAACTAATAAAATGTTTGTAATATTGTGATTTTAATTATATTTATTTATACATTTAAAAGCTTTATAAATATTTTTATTACTACAGTTACTTCTATAAAGTAAATGCTGTAGGTACCTATTAACGACGACACAAAATTTTATTAATACATTTTTATAGGTCATACTCATATTTAATAGCGGCACGCTTTACTCCGCATGTAGCGGGGAAGGCAGAAGGAACTTAACGTTAAGACACTCCGTTTTCCACTTTCAGGCCGTTTTTTTGCCGCGTCATTGTAAACTCGACAGTTGTGGATTTGATTCCCACTCGAGGAATCAATCGTTTAATATTTTCACTTCTAAATGTCCACAATTGTATATTTTCCTATATATCTTCCATGTACAGACAGCGATGAGTTACAGTTTTATTATAATACTGGCGTCCCCCGTGCGGCTATGCTCACTTGTAATATGCGAATGTAAATTTTTTTAAGTATATTTAAGAAAAAACTTTAGAAAAGATTTTTGATGATGCGCCGAATAAAGTTAAGTTTGCATATGCACTTATTTTGTATGTAATGAACTACAAATATGTTTGTAATGATTTTTTCTATGGAATATCTATAAATATTTACATTTCTGATTTTTTCCTTTATTTGTATTGTAAGGTCTTACTTCGGCCTAAATTTTAAAAATGTAGGATTACGGGAAGTACACTATAGATTTTGATAGCGCAGTGAAATTCATACAAAATGAAGTAACAACCATACATAAATGCTTATATCTTTTGACTGCGTTGTATTAGAAGCTTAACTTCTATGGTCCAAGGAACTGTAAACCTGAATATCTGATATTAATTTCAGCTTATTACCTCAACGCGATCTCAAGTAAAATGGTCTTGATAGACGGACAGACGGACAATAAAGTGAGACTATAGGGTTAGGGCATATAGGGTTCCATTTTTCTTTTTGAGGTACAGACCTTGGGGTAATTAATTATTAATGCATTAATTATTTTAGTAAAAATGATTGTCTAGGGTTCAATCGTCTAAAGGCCCCCCAGTAACATTTTTTCTTATATATCTTCCATTTACAGACATCGATACATTACGATTTTTATTATAAGTATAGATGTAATTATGTCACCGGCAGGCAGTCTGTATAATTTGGTATTCTATACATTACCTCGGATGTATAGAATATCAAAAAATTTATGATAATCTAACCACCACACACTACATTTAATTAGCTGCAGTGACTCCACATTTTACGGATTTTAAGTGCAAGTTACGTTAGGTTAGTTTAGTTATTTTTAAATTTTAAATTTTCTAACCTAACCTAAATTGCACTAAATCTGTAGCTCGAATATGGGAATATATATCAAGGTCTATTTGTTTTACACATTGCTGAGATATTGTATAATTGTATACAATACCGACATTATACAGATTGCCAGTAACAAATAGATTTTTTTAAGAAAGCGATTCTTCATATATCAATTATTATCCTTTACTGTAAGTTATCTAAACTTAAAAAAATATTGAAATAAAACTAATAAATTTATAAAATAATTTCATTTATTCATTTATATTTTATACATCATACATATTTACATAAAAGATATATTTATTATCATTACAGAGTTTTTACTTGCACCTATGATATAAACACTTACAATATAAAACCTATTTAAGGTAAGGCACCTTCAAGGAAGCTTTCTAAGTCTACCTCTGAATGGTCGAAAAAAAAGTGCGAAAGCCTAAACAATAAATAAACAAAGTATATCAAATATCAATATACAACGTTAAAACTAAATTTATTTACACGTAATTTATTTATTAATTTCCATTATAATTATTTAAAAAAAAACAAATATTTAAAAAGATACATCAAGTTTAAAAAGATACACTTAAAACAGTGATTTAGATAAAATTCGACCATAAGTAAAATCCATTGGAGTTTTTTTATAGATAATAATTAAAAAAATCAGATACGAAAGACTAGTTTTATTCCGCCATTGAATTTTACTTTCAGATATCGACTTTCAATAATGGGTAACTTAAAGCGCTATATTTACAAGTTTACATTTACAAAGTTACAAAAATATGATGGATTTGTATTCTTTACTGTAACGATTTAATTTTTAACATTTGCATTTCAGCCTCATGTCAATGTTGCTAGCTTTTTAAATTTTGAAATAATAATAATTAACTCTTTATTGTACACCCAAGAAAAGACACAGAAATACAATAAAAATATATAAATACACAAATTTATTGTAAAATAATTAACTTACTGACTGACATTTGAGTTAAAATATTTTACTTTTTATTTTTTTAATGATTACAATCTTAGCCATTAGTCAAATCACTTTAAATATAAATTCAAATTAAATTTATAAAAACGTCATATTTGTAGACTGTCGCAATAATTGCTGTCGATAATAATTGAAATTGACATGTGAAAGGCATTGTATGGACTGAGTGACCGATTTTGACATTGACAGTGACAGGACATGTCTAATGTATATAACAATATTACTAATTTCATTCAATTTATACAATAAACAAATAGTTTACTGAACTTAGTACTATAGTACTAACTCAACGTATATATACTCAATTACAATAAAATTTTAGATTTGACCAATACAAACTATGATAGTAACTAATTTATTTTATAGTCGTACATACATTTTGTGGACATTTTTTAAAATGTAGTTGGCTTAAATATTTAAATGATATTGTCATATTGGTTTAACATCTACACAGCTATACTATTTATATGACACATTAGAAGCAATTTATTAAATATCGATAATTAAATAAATATTGGTTTAAAATGTAATAATTTTTTGTAACGTATTTAAAGCAATATCAACTACTTTAAACTTATTTTTTGTTTCGGATTAACTAACAATATCAATATTAAATAAATTGTTTCGTATATGTCGATTTTAAATGCAACACTAAGTATATTGTTATGTCGATAAAAATCGTTAATCACATCACTTTTTATATATATCGTATATTGTCATATCTTATATTATGGACTGGTTTTGTACAAAAAATCGTATTTTTATGACCTAAAAGGTTACGATTTCAACAGTATGAGTGAATACATAATATTGTCACATTTAATATCTTAATATGTTATTCATCATTATTTTGTTATTATCTGTAGTAAATCGCATATGAAATAATTAAAAAAGAAAATTATTTATTTATATATAAATGAAAAATAATATTTGATGCAAAATTATTAAAAAAATCATAAACAATAATGTCACACAATGTAAACCTTGGTAACTAACGTTACTCGATTATGTAAATGTATTGATTGATTGAAAAAACATCGATTACGAAATAAAGGAACACAAAGCTTATATATAATAATAAAATAATAACAGTTAAATATACACTGTGGTAATTTGGTATGAGCGCGCTGTACCGTGAAATGACGCTACTGAGATCAATATTAGATTCAATGTGAAATAAACATACATTTCTTGACATTGTTAAAATTGTTTATTTACTTTTTCATTCTTTAGCTTCACGCTGTATCCCGCATATAGTGGGGTAAACTGGCTTCATATTAAGTTTTCGTTCCCAAATTTTTAAGTGGCGCCACTAAACAAGCAGAGTCTCAAAGCGCCGCGCTATATCTTCTTTCTAGAGCGAGGAAATGAAAATAATTAATTCCCCCAAATGGAAAACAACACCCGTACTGTTTACAATTACTCCCACTGCGCCACGATGGTCTCTGTTTTGGTGTTATAGTGGTCCTCTGGTGTAACATGATTTTATCTATGTGATATTAAGTAGGTTAGATTATATAAGTTTATAAAGTAGATGGAGCGTAAATATATTAAAACGTCGTTGCCGCAAAATGTCTACTAAAATTATAGTACACTTGATCGATTATACAACATAGCTAACAATATCTTTTATTCGTATCCACATTTGATTTATTTATCAGCAAATAAGTTTATTCGTCAAAATATAAAAAAAGAATTCTATTTTCACATTAATAACTTATTAAATTCCTTTGTCATGATATACGTCCTTGATTTATTTGCTTTTAATAATGTAAATTTAAAATGGATATTTGTTCCAGTTTCTCGCAAAAACTACTGAACCGATTTAGATGAAACTTTAAAATTACATTAATATAGCTTATACATCAGAATAACACATAGATTTTGTAAAAATTTGGGTATAATACGACAAAAAGTTTAAGCGGGCGAAGTCGCGTTTAGGTCGCTAATTACATAATTATAAATATAAACAGACAGAACAGAAACGTATGTTACTATCTTAACCAATGATATGTCCGTTTTACAAGTTCGAGCCTCACAATCAAATCATAGTACAGTGCGCGACAGAGATTGCTCGCTCATTCTTCTTCCTATACTTCCTTTTCCTTACTTTAAAATGTCGTATATATGTTAAAATTATAATGTAAATTAGTCAGTTTCAGAATGTATGTCGCATATAGCATGGTAGGTAGAGGGAACCTAGTGTTAAGACACTACCATGCCCTCATGCGCTGGCCAATTTAACGCCGTGCTCTGTCTTGTTACTAGGGCAAAGAAATAAAAATGTTATTGTTATTATTTCGAGTAGGAATTGAACCCACAACCATCGTGTTTACAGTCAGACGTCGTACATACTGGTAAACGAAATTAAGTTACATTTAATTTTATCTTCACGTATTTCGTGATATATGACATTTTTGTAAAGGTTAGATAGATAGTCAAGAGGTCTCTACCGCTGTATATCACAGAGTTGTTGGTTCGGAACAAGTTGAGCTCGTTCCACTGCAACCAGACAGCCGTCTGGGGTCATTAGTAAGGGGGAATTGCCGACCCATACTTTTTTCACATCTTCCGTGTAATTTTGCGGTGGGCACATGTAACCGCCTCTGGAAATGTAAAATTTTGGGTTAATATATTTTATTAATTGTTATAAAAAAGTATGTATATAATGTATACGATTTTTTTGAAAATAAAAACAGTTTATGTTTATTTAGAAAATTTTTGAGGTCTTGAGGTTTGAGGATGATATTAGAGATAATCTAATTTTTTTATATTTATTTATAAATTCACTTATCATTTTCGACTACCGTACTCAGAAAATAATAATTTCTAAAATGTACGCGTTTCCCCTAATGAAATTTGAACGTATAACCATTTTAATTAGAAACGTGTCAGGTACCGCCAACGCTATCAAATCTCTAATTTCAAAGGCATAAAAAATAATGATAAGTTATTTTTTTATATTATATTTACCTTAATTTCCTATCAGCCTGTAGCAAGGCATCAGCTCGTAATAGCCGTACAGCCACAGCTACCAGAAGGAACAGTATGAGAGCTCCACATACCGGCACCGCGATGGTGGCAGCTTTGAACCACACTTCACTGTTATATGATGCGCCACGTTCACTTGCTACACTGCCTTCTAGAAATAAACAAGAAACAAAATAAGCTACAACTCTTTATGAATGCATTCATATAGAAAATCCAATGAAAAAAAGACAATAAAAAATAAATAAATAAATAAATTTATATAATAAATAGTGGGTAACGGAGTGTCTTAAAGACAATAAAAAGTACGCAAATTATTATAATAAGTAAGCAAACCATAAGAACATTTCAAACATAGACGTAGTATGGAAAGATGACCTGATCATGAAATTAGTAACCTTTACAGAATTCGGAATTTTTTAAAATTATAAATACAAAACAGTTGGGGGTTCGATTCCCACTCGGGAAAAGGGAATTATTATTATAGATATTTTAATAAATAATAATTCTTTTCCCCGTCCGCCCTGCTATATGCAGGATAAAACGTGAAACTTAAAAAAAAAACAATAATAAATAACATACATAAATAATAATACAAATTATACACGCGATAGATTAAGCAGAATTACAACAAATGGCTACATTGTTCTCGGAAAGTGCACCAAGGCATCCTATAGTGTGGGCCGGTAGCAGGAAATCATGAGGACCGCTGTATGAGATCGAATTTGTAATGGGTTTAATGTGACACTGTATGTGGAGTAGGGTTATAAGTTCAATGAAAGATTTTAAGAGAAATCTCTTAAAGTTAGCTCTACTTAACTAGGGACGAGATGTAAGTTCGATTTAATTTTATCTGTTTCTTTTAATTAGGTTAAGGCGTGAATAAAGATTATAAGTTTCATATATAGAATAGATGATTCTGATCAAACGCAGCGATTGTGACTTCTTCATATTTTTTAGAGAACAAACATGTATGTAGATTGGTGAGAAAGTTACTACTTTTAGCCAGTCCCATCAAAGGCTAGCTCTCCACTTTCTCCACGACAACTAAACCCATAAATTATAAAGATAAATAAAAAAAATTGTAATCATACATAAATATAAAGTAACATTAGGTATATAGTCCATGACAAACTTTTCCTGTGATTACTTGGAATCATTTTATTATGTTTAAATATAAAATGGTTTTATTGAATAAAGCATTATTCTCTTATTCATGGGTTTTTATATTCTCTTACTATTTTTACGTTATGATGAATTAATAGTCGTAAATAACTAAAAGTTTGTTGTATAATTTACATTTATAAGTGTATTTTTTTATTCGTTTCAATAACATTTAATAAACAGTAAGTTGTGGGTTCGATTCTTGCTCTGGTAACAAGGTAAAATGAAACGCGTAGTTGAGATCCACCTCTCAACACGTCAATGTGAAGTATATATAACGTAATTATTATTTTATTAGTGCTATCCCGTTCTTTTAAATATATACAGAAAAAAAAATAGTTGTTTTATTCGATCAGTCTTTTATATTTACACAATAAATTACTCGATTAAAATGTAAGTAATAACATATCACAAATTATCCACGCTGTATCCCGCACACAGCAGGGTAGGCAGACGGATAGTGTAAGACACTCCGTTCTCCACTTTCTGCCGAATTCTGGAGGCATTGCGTGTTAAGTGGCAGAACTTAACGCCGCGCTTTGCCTCGACACCAGAGCGAAGAAATGGAAATATTAATTTAAGTAAATATTTTATCTCCTCGAGTGGGGATCGAACCCACAACCAGTCGGTTTTACAGTTACACTTTGTGCCGCTGCGCCACGACGGGTCTCTACACTCCACAAATTAAGCTTTAATAAAATAATACTTATAAAGTAAACTGCAATTCTTATAGTGTTGTTAATAGGTATACCTATGTGGGTAGAAAATAGTAAATAACGAATTTACGAGTACGCCTCGAGCCGTCGCTTTACGGGTCTTATCAATTGTGGCTGACTGTACTAACTGTTAATTAAGTTTAATTAAAACATAAAGTCTTTATGGTTGATAATTTGTACTTTGACTCGAAATATGTTGTTTGCTTTGGTTGTAAAGTTATTTACGATATATAAAGTAGTGTTTAAAATAATTTAATTTAAGATATTATTGTTAATTTCCATTTTAAATGAGGATTTTAGACGTAGCGCGGCGTTGAATTCCACTGCTTGTACACAATATTTAATGTGGCAAACATTAAATGGAAACTGGACAGCGGAGTTTTTTAATACTAGGCCTGCTTACCCTGATACGCATGAAATATTTAATAAAGTTTTTATAGATTTAAAATTGATTTAAGACATTTCGGTCCTTAAAATGTTTCAATACAATAAGGCTTATAAGATTTGAAGCTGTAATCACTGGTCACCAAGCAATACCAATACCAATTAATCTAATTACAATTATTACAAGCAACAATTGCACAACAACTTAGTACCACGCAAATTCAAATTATAATTTTGTTATTCAGAAGAAGTACTCCAGCCGGTTGACTCACAGCACCAATCCACAGCTCGATGTGTATAATTTGCATGAGATAAGATACCGCCGGAATATCTTTGTTCGCGGAAACCGTTTTATAGAAATCGTTAAATAGACTATTTTATTATCTTTCGCGGAACAGCTCCTTGATTGATTGTTGAAACGATTCTTATATTACTGTATTGAGAGTAGAGCTTTATGTTGATGCTTTAAATAGTTCTTGGGTAGTATTCTTCGCACAAATATTTTTGTTAGATTTTATTTGAGTACGACGTTTCGTTTTGTTATTGGGATTTTAATTTGTTATTCTTTTACAATAATGTCAAATACGATTTAGTTTAGTCTATAAATTATATTATATTAAATAAATGTACCTATGGTATATAAAGAACAGGAAGTAATGAATATCATGGATTAGACTAGTCGCCTATAATTTTGTTTGCGTACATTTCAAGACGGAAAATAAAAAATCACGTTTTTCCTGTTCCTGTAGGAATTTCGAAAAATCTTCTCTATGACAAATTTCAATTCTTTCTGTCAGTAGATATGTTGTATGGTACTCAGTAACAAATTAGAAAGAACAAGTCGTCGTACAAAATTAACATAGGCCTAAATGCACAATGCAAACAACGGTTGTGAAGTTTGAGTCCCATTCGAAGTTTTTATTTATAAAATTTTAAAGCTTAATTTGAAGACGAAATGTCTTTCGGATGGAGAATGCAAGAATCTTATACTAAGTTATATATACCATTTACGTATAATATAACAATAAAGAAAACAAGTAGTATTTGATTAAAAAATTAGAAGAAAAAGAAAAGAAAGAAAAGAAAAAATCTAAAGTATTTTTTCCTTAATATTTGATCTTTCCTTTAAAAACCCCTTAATATAGGTGTATTTGGTATCGGTACAATGTAGCTATAGTAGTCTGATCTTAACATGTACCAAAAAGGAAACGACACCGCCCGACGGTCGACTAAGATATCAATGTCTAGATTAAGCGACTGCCTACAAAAGTGACACTGACATTTATATGATATTCTATCACTATCCTGGCTGATACAATATGTCGATGAATAATAATATTGTTGTTTGGTTTATTTAACTTAAAGAAAGTGGTATAATAAAAGAAAGCAATGGTCTATAAATATGTATGTGTTTTTAGATATTTAGTTGTTTTTTTGCACTGTGTTCTTAAATTTTTATACTGAAACATTGTTCATAGCTTAGCAGCTTTTCTTATAAAAATACCTTCTTAGGATTTGAACTCAAAACCAACTAACTGTTTTGAACTTAACTTACGTACGAAATTTTATTTTAACTAGATATTTATATATCAATAAACACATAAGTAATTACCTAAATCATTTGTTAGATTGAGCCTCGCTTTCGCCAGCGGGCTGTCCTCGTGGTTACACAAGTCTTTAAAGCAGCACAGTAGGAGAGTGTGTTCACGGGGAGGCGGTCCGCCTTGGTTCGGCGCGTTCTGGCAGTGAGACAAGGCCTCTTTTTCACTGAAAAGTCAAAATTTTTATTTTAAAATAATTACAAGTTTTAAATAATTGTATTAATAATTAAGTACTATGTATACCTACCTAACCACTTTATTAAAACTTTCATAAAATTAAACATGGGGAAACATTAGACAATATGTGGAGGGGCACGTGTGACTGTAACGCGATGGTTGTGGGTTCGGTTTTCACCCGGTTGAATGAATTATTGTTTATTAATATTTTTATTTCCTCTGGTACCAAGGCAAAAGCGCGGCGTTGAGTTCCACCACTCGAAAATTCAGGGGAAGGTGGGTAACAAAGTCTAAAAGACTCTGTTACTAGGTTCTATACTAGGTAGGTAGGTCTGATACTAGGTTCCCTCTGCCTACCCTGTTTACAATATTCGAGATATAGGCGTTAAGCTGGAAAACAACGTACGAGTATATTTGAAATAATTGGACCATATTCCTGATGGGGCTATTAGCTTCATACATCAAATATTTTCAGTTATTATAAGTAATAACAAACATTGTTCTAAATGAATAATGCCCAGATAATATTATAGTAGACAATAACAGTAGACAATGTAGATATTTTGATTTTGATTTTATTTTAATAGTAGACCACTGATTGCATAATCTATTAACATATGTGGTTTTACTTTAGAATTAAAGCAAATCATGATGATTAAGTAAATATGTATTATAATATACATAATTTATCTTTTCACACTTGCCGGGGTAAGGGTTACGTTGTAGGAAGAGATAGCTTACTTATAGCTCATCCTTTTTTATCTTGCCGCCTATAGTTGTAGTTCGAAGATCAGGTCAATTTTGTAACTAATTTCGATATAGGCAAAGATCTGATAATTTTTGAGCTATATTACAATACATTTTCGTTCTCATTATTCGCCGAATTCTGGAGGCATTGTGTGTGGCACGGAAGTGTCTCAATGGGAACGGATTGTCTTAACACTAGGTTTCCTCTGCCTATCTTGCTCCGTGCGAGATGCAACGTGCAGCTATATTATAAAACATTTGAGCATTAAGTCAAATAAAGCATATTATAAAGAAAAAATCCTCTACTGATAATATGGCCTCAAAGGCCTGGATAGTAGAGAGGACTTCACTTTTATCTAAAACGCCTTGCCAACAAAAATTGAAAATTAAGTTTCTAATAGAATTCGATTTATACGCGATGTGTAAGAATCGATTACAAATACATCATTCGAATTAATAATCGGAACATTAAGCAAAAGCAAGGATCAATTTCAATACGTAACAGCTTGAATAAGCGATGTCATTTGCTTGTGCAACCGGCGCCTCAAATGCCAAGACGGTGATTGCAATGTTTATCTTTCAAATGGCTTTTTATTGGCAATTACTAACTTTATTTACGATATACTATAAACTTAGTTTCGAAACATTATTAAAATACCAAATCACTTGTCACAGATAATGGTTTATAGCTAGTGTGGATTTCTGCCTAGATTGTAATAGAAGTGTACCTATAAATATATCTATTGAGGCCAGTCGTGGCGCAGGCCGAGCGATTGTAAACACGAAAGGTTGTGAGTTCGATTCACATTTGAGGAAATGAAATATTTAATATTTTTATTTCTTTGTTTTGAAGTCGAGGCAAAAGCGCGGCGTCGAGTTAGGCAACTCAACACGCAATGCCTCCAGAATTCGGCGGAAAAAGTGGAACGGAACTTCTTCAATAATAAAATAAAGCTATATGAAACCGTGAAAACCAATTGAATTATTAAAATATTTTAAATTAAATTATTAAAATATAACTTAAATTGTGTAATGTATCGAAATGAGTATGAGTATGCACTGTAATATGTAAAATTTAATAGTAATAATTGATAAAAGTCAGTTAAAGTTCAATTTCTGTTTTATATCTATTTATATTTTTTATATTTATTTTACTAAAAATATTTTACTATTATAGATTATTTCAACATTTAAGACTTTTAAATAAGATTTAGACTTTTAGGTTCTCGTCGTTACAATCTCGACGTGACTCGAAGTGTGCGGATTCAAACAAGCCGACACGCATATAAACGAAATTGTGATGCGAATATAAATCGTTTGGAATTTTTGAATCCTCAATTGCTTAGGTTTGTATAAGCCCAGTACTGGTTTTATATTTTGATAGTCAATATTTGTTAAACCATCTGTATGTTTGATAGATATTTAGGATTTTAATGGACTCAAATTTTTATTATAAATAAAATAAATAAATTAAACAGTTTCACACTTTATCCCGCATACAGTAGGGCAGGTAGAGAGAATCTAGTGTTAAGACACTCCCCTGCACACTTTCCACCGAATTCTGGAGGCATTGTAAGTTGATTTTTTTATTATGAAAAGTTATTTTTTTCATCCTTAAGGAAAAAAGAAAATATGTGTCCTTACAAAATATTGAGCAAGTACGTAGTGCAACGTACATATAGATAAGTATATACGTTATTTAAACCGATAACTAATTCCACCACCAGTGTCTAAGATTATAGAAGTCGTATGCGGTTATTATCCTATAATTTATTACGTTTGAACATAATATATTGAAAATACCGATTCTATGCATTCACAGATGCGTTTATTATAAATAATGATAGGAATATATTATCAAAATCCTATAACTACCTAGTATGTATAGTGTATACATACATATATTGGACAGTACAAGCGCGGGCGTTTGTTGTATTCTTTGTTAACAGCTTATCTATCCACTTCATAAAACGCTCATTAAAGCTGATAGTTTGATAGTTAACCTTGCAACACTGAGGCAGCTGGCACAATCTAAAGTCCAACTAATTTGAATAGTTACGACCTTTCTCGTGGGAACCCAACGGTAAGCGGCCATTTCAAAAATTTGATCAAATATTTTTATACCTCTACGCTATTTGGAAATCAAATGGCTGTCGTTTGATAGTGGAATGTTAATAAAACATAGGTTTCGATGTTAGGCTCTTGGCTTGTGATATTCTTTTTGATATTTTTTCAGTTTTACGCTCTTTCCGTGATAACAAGGTAATCAGAGATAACCTGGTGTCAAGATCATCCGTTATTCACTTTCCGCAAGAATTCCAGATATTCTGTTTAGAGCGGCGGAACTCAACACCGCGATTTGTCAGACCGGGGATATAGAAAAATGAATATTCCGAGTGGGGATCAAATCTACAATTGTGGCGTTTAAGACGCAGTTCCACTGCGGCACATCGATCTCTATTTAAATTTTATTTACTTTCTTGTAATGTTCAAAACACATTTTAGTAATTTGAATTTATATTTTGGCGAATTCTTTATTTTTACCATTTTTGTCGCTCTCACCAATATTCAGTAAACAGTTTTGCTTATAAAATAATATTTTAGTTAGTTATAATATGTACGTACTAATATTACACTTAACAAAAACTTAAAGTAAGTGTTTATTATACGTACGTATAGTACGTTGTACATTTTAAATTTTTTATATAATCCCTCCTCAAACATCACAATCGAGATTTTCGAAGGCAATGAGTCTCTAAGGGATATAAGTACATACTTTTTATATTATACTATAAAAGCTATTTAATCAAAACTGTTATACTACATGTAAGATATAAACGAATATAAACTCAACAATAATTAAGATTATTAAAAACGAAACAGTGAAATTAACCTCAGCCTATAATCTTCGGGCTAAAAACAAATAAAACTTTTATAGGTCCACGAGTATCCGAGCTTAATTAAAAGTTTAAATTATACATTGGCCGATCGAACAACGAAGGAAAATAAAAACTACGATAAGATAATAAAAATATGGAGTTTAATAAGTGAGAAACAAAACAAGTAATTAAAATGGACTCGCTGTGACATGTAACAACATGTTCAAACTAAACTATCCAAGTTAATTGTGTAGAAGAGACATACAATAAATAACACAAGTAGCACATACACCCGATAAGAGCTTGGCTCGTAACAAACAATAGATACATCAAACGCTAGAAATGCTTTATCTTTTAGCGAAATGTGACTTCGACATTATCAATAAATGGCATTCAAATAGACTAAGTTGTACAAATGCATTAAAAGCTTTATGGCCCCTGAGATAGAGAAAAGTATTAAATGTCATTTCAGGTTTATATACGGCGCATTGTTCGGGTCGCCGGCCGCTGGGCCGCTATCTAGGATCCCGACCTCCGACTCCACCCCGTTCTACCGTCAGTGTTATCTCAACAAATGAGGACATCGCTCTACGCAATTTATTAACAGCTTGCACCCTGCTCTGACTTTATTTTAGATTTGAGATTATCATCTGTTTTATTCTATTAGATAATAATAATTTCTTTTTCAGTTTCAGCTGTGTCATATATGTAATATTGAAGGCAGAGCGTAAGCTTTGCCTCGATATCAGAGCGAAGAAATTAAAATATTAAATATTTCATTTCCTCTACTGGAAATCGAATCCACAATCTGTCACGTTTATAGCCTTGTGCCTCTGCGCTACGATTGGCCTCACAAATTCTACATAATAAAATTTGATCCCAAAAATTATGATGATAAACCAAATATAATAATAATAAAATATTAAAAAACTCCACAAATAATTAATAATTTATATTGACTTAGTATTTTAATACCCGTTGAATCGAAATAAAGTAGACGATGCGATCGTTAACAAAGATAATGAACAACAGGAGATTGCCAAAAACGAGCAAAAGTAATTTAAAGCAAATAAAAGCAGGCATGCGCCCGTAGATGGAACCTGTTCCGATCGCGCCCGCTGATCTGAATAAGATAATAAACTGAACAGGTACTCTTGAAAATAAATAACGTTCAATCAAGAAGAGATTACATATTAAATTTTTAATTGTTTATTTAAAATTATTAGCTCATTAAAATATAATGCGAAACGCATTCTTTTTTTCATAATTTATTAAGTATAATTTTAATAAAGTTTTCTAAGATAAGTAAGAAAAAATTGCTACTTAACTGGTCATCAATAAATATACGATCACAAAGCCCGTAACTGTATAGATTTGAAACATCGTTAACTAAGAAAAGTTATCATTCAATGTACAGATAAAGCATTAAAGAAAACAGTTAAAAACTTGAAAATAGAACGCCATGAGAAATAATACGTCCGTTAACTATTTTCTATCGATTTGTAATTGTTCAAGCTGTCAGCCATGATGAAAGAGCTATAAAGTAATTTCAAATAACCGAAGACAAATTGATTGTAGTTGAGTTTGATGATGCTTGGAACGCAACACATGGCTTAGAAGCCGCAGGTTTCGACCGTGATAAGCAGAATTGATGGATGACAATGCTTGTTTGTGCCATACACAACAAAAGAATAGTTAATTAATTCTGAGATGAAAGTTAACATGAAATTGTGGAATATGTTTTAAATGCTGTCTATAAATAATAGCTACAACTATGTAATATATATATATATATATATATATATATATATATATATATATATATATATATATATATATATATATATATTGGTCTATAATTAATTATTATAAACTTGAAGAAGAATATGGGTGTGCAATTAGATGAAGTTATCTTGTAGTGTCTGAAATCAGTTGTTTTAAATATATTAAACTTGATTTAGTTATTTCAACGATTTTTACGCATATAAAGTAAACATTTTTTATATATAGTTCCAAAAAGGTCATTTAATGACACCAATTTAGACCGTGTAATTAGGCGTGATACGATCTTAAGGAATGTCCGATGAAACTCCGAATGAGAAGTTTATTTTTATTGTACAAGGATCAACCTCGTACGAAATTAAAATTCGGATGTGGTTGCACAAATTGTATAATACTAACAAAGAGTTTTTGTGAACATATACATATATAGAAATCAAGTGAATTATTGATTAATACGTGAAAATGAATTAGATTCATGTAAGAAAATTCTTGATTGAAAATTTCGTAAGCTTTAATAAAATTAATCAAACCATTTTTTTTATGTAACAGCAATGAACATAAATTATCTATTAGTTCACATTTATCGAGTAGGTATGTAGGGCAACAGTATTAAACAAACTACTTTATATAGGTATTATCAATATATGACGGCTTGAATTTTGTGATTGGAACTTTATAATTTCTATAATAAGAAATCCTTGTAACACATTTATACTTGAAAAAAAATGGTCTTAAGGTAACAAAAAATGCAGTCGCTTATTACATGGTCCAAGACTAGGTGGATGAGAATGTATTTACATTTAAGTTGTTTTTATTACTCACATTTCAGACAAATGATGTAAGCAACCGTGTCTAGTGTGGTGTCTTCTTTGGGGAAGTTCGCTGTAGCAGCCGCCTCCTTTACGCGCTCTGCACATGTACCCTGTGCTTATACAATGTGCTGTGTTGCAGTAGCACCTAACACCTTCTCCATCCCCTTCTTGTTTAGGATCTGGAAAAGAAAATAGGAATTTATTTGATGAACTTACTCGTAGACCGTTGTGGTTTATATTTTTTTTCTACGTACGGCAGGGTTGTTAAGGAACTATTGAAGAATATTTTAGATACAGATAGTTTTGAGTATTGATAAGTGATATATCTATATATGATGTTATAGTACAAAAAACGAGGTGGTGTGGTGTCACTTGAATCTCACTTTGTACTTGACGATATGCGGGCGATATGTGAAAATGTTTTATAATGTTTTTTAAAAATATATATTTTTATTTAAACAAAAAATAACGCGAAACTACAACAAAACATGATCTAAGAATTTATAGACATAAACAAAAGCCACTGAATTTCATGTAACGGTATTGGAGCCATAAAATTAAATCTAGCCACAAATAAAATTTATTTATAGACCATTCAACAGGAAACTGTTATTACGAATGCAAAGCAAAATGCTGCGGAGTGCAACTAGTGAATCCAGTTAGCAACCTCGACGTTGTGGCGCCTGTGACTCGTAAACTTTGATTATAGTTTACAATAATACCTTTAATTCACACTTAAAGTACAATCGTATATAAAATGTTATTTCTCATTGAAATGCAATTCGAAGCTGGCTGGCGGCGGCTACTCTTGAGGTTAAGGATTTTTCAGGGTTAAACCTAATTATACACAAGTCATTTAGTTGTCCACGTCAGGTCAATGTAATTTAATAAAAAAAATGAAAATATTCATTTTTTTCACATAAATATGTTCCAGAAACGATATCCAACTTGCCATCCTTTCAAAAAACATGAAACAATATCAAAATAATATATTTCATTTTAGTTTCTCGAACGTATAATGAAAAAGTCGATAAACCGGTAAAAATACACAGATGGTCCGTATCGAGTATTTGTATATGAATAATGCGCACGTCACGTACCGAGGGCCCTTACATAAATATCCACAAGCGGGCAGCCTCCGACCGCATTCAATGTAAATGCCTCGATCCAGACGATGAAACAAAACGAAATTAATTTTAGAGGGTCGCCGCTTTATTTGCTCTTGGGCCTCAGGTTCGGCTTAAGAAAACGCAATCAGACCCCCTCTGACGTCTAGTCCCATTGAAATTCCTTTCGTTCACGACATCAGCTTCATCATGTCCAATTTTGAAATGATTTGTAAGTCAGATTTGATGGGAGATCGATTAAGAGGCAATTAGCTTTTGATTTTGGCTACGTCCTGGGATATTATTTTGATGATTAAATAAAATTAATTCTTTAATTGTAAACGAAAGCTACTAATATAAGGTTTATGTACAAACAAAGTTGTAGTTAGGCAGCTTTTTACTGTGAAGCAATATCATAAAATTTTACTGGATAGATTGTTTTATTATACGTCCAACTTAAGCCAACATTGTTTAAAAGCTGTAACGAAATAGAAACACAAGTGTGTGATATTCTATTTACCTAACACGTAAATGTGGAAATTAATATTAAGATCGTAAAAAATCACTTATAACAAATTTAAAATTCTGATAATAACATTATATTACATAAATATATACCTAATTAAAAGCTTTTTATTAAAATTTCAATAATTGGAATATATAAACAAGATTAATTACAATTTATAAGATATACATAATTCTGATGTTTAAAAGATCCCAAAATGTTGTAATAAAGTATTAATAAGCGGCACAATTAGCGTTATCGAAACATCGTACATTAGATGGCCGTCATTAGATCGGCTTTACAATCAATTTCGAGTGAAAAGAAAATACAAACGGAGCACCAAAGGATAAGGTAAATAAAAAACAAATAAACAAAACAAAAAAAGATCCCGGCATGTTATTTGGAATTGATAAATGGCCCTCCGGAGGCGAGGCAGGAAAGAGATAAAGCGAGGCTAGTGAAGGATAGAGACACTAATGAGTCGAAGACGGGAAGTATAAAGGATAAAACAGTATAACATGGTAAAACGTTATCGTCTTCAAACTTTTCATTTTGTTGTTCATATTATTCACATAGTTGTTTACGTTGTGTGGTTTATTTTTCAAGTCGATGCGGCGCCAGCGCTTCACGGGGCGTTCAACGGGATGAACAGTTTCACGGATGTAAATTTTAGATTTGCACCTTTTTGTATGTTTTGTTTCACATTAATAATTCAGTAGCGTATTTGGTCAAAATTAAAAATTCAAAGACATATGTGCAAAATATTTTTGTACTGATATTGTTAGAAGTTTAGGTACAGAACTCACTACTAAATAATAAAATGATTTAAAATTTTATAAAAATGGATAATTTCTTTAGCACTCAAAAAGTATGAAAGAGTAAAAATAAATAAGTATGACGACTCGCAAATTCAATAGAGGTCACCGAACAAAGCTGAAGATGTGTTTATTATACGCTAAAAAACTCGCTCGAACCGGGAGCCGGTATTCTTAAATCGCGATTGAAATGTTCGCATGGAAGCACCGCTGCGCGTCGGTTGAGATCATAAGATCGAGATAAATACCATCGCTTCGCTTGCAACGTCTCTTCAATTTCATTAAATAAGGCCGCAATGAGTTCAGGATCAAGTTGTGTTACCATTTCACATGAGTGCCTCGTTCACTTCACGTATATTCAATTAAGATCTAAACAACGATAGAATTTGCTTTGCGCAAATAGCTATTTCCGATAGGATCTCTAGAGAGTGGAGGCATTTCATTTTCCGCTGAGCCAATGCAATGTTTCATGTCTCACAACTCCCGTAAAGCATTCTAATTAAATGTCATTACGTTATACGACCAAAATATTTCATAGGATTAAAATTAAATTGTGAGCATTAAACGAATAAGCGGTTGAAGACGTCAGCCATCGGTTAGTAATAAGGTTACTAATGTTGCGACAACAGCTTTCTCCCGACGTTCACACGCTGTCCGACCACGTTTTATCTAGTACTTTATTACGCTAATAACATCTGTGGCGCGAGCCGAAGCCGGTTTGCTATTCTGATTGGAGTCGCCATACCTGGCCGAGCTGATTGGATGACGCGGAATGAGCAAGGCTGTGTACCGGCCTTGTTGGCATTCCGATATTTGAATAACATAAGAAGTATCATCTTGCCAAATAGTTGGACGTTCACCGACGACCAATTATGTTTACGACATAGTGAAGCCTTTCATCGTATTTATTACCTAATTTATATACAACATCTATGCAGATACTTCGAAATGTTATTTAGCAAAAACAATTTCAAAGTTCTTCAACTATATTCAAAACGGTACTTATTAATTCTATAGGCAATAAATCAAGATATTGTGATAATAATCTTACCTCAATAGAAATTTATAGGAATAAAGTGAAAACAAAACGAGGATTAAAATACGTTCGCGTTATATGTGGAACGGAATACATTCCTAGCTAAATAGCTGGGCCGTTTTACTGGGTGAATATTCATCGGCCGGTCGGTTTTATCACCTGCGTCGTTAAAATCACGATTCATCTAATTGCATGGTGAATTATCTGCTATAATGGATGTCGTCGCGGCGTAATTATCAATCGCAGCTCCGTCGGCGCCAGCCACTACGCCGTGGGCAGTCCGGAATAGTCCAGCTTTAGCCTGGGTGATTATAATATATATTTTATGTACTAATTTAAAAGCGAAAGCTTTTTAGTTTGTGTTTGTGATAGTTTAAATTTTATATTTATATATTTAAACAAAAACCATTATTTATATCACATGTGAATGGTTTTGTTTCATATTATTTATAATTAATTAAAAAGAATTTTAACTTTCAATAAATTTATTGGAAAGTAGCAACATTAATTGATCATAACTTTCTGAATCAATGAATTTCTTCATAGACCTTTCGTAGTAATTATAAAAAAATGATAATCATCAAATTCTTATTGTAGATTACCTCATACAGTGTGCATTCTGCCGGTGGGTCGACTGGTGTTTTTATTATCTAACTGTGGTATCTCATATACAACTAGAAATAGTCGCACATTGACCACTCTTATCATACGCATATATGTAAAGATACATAAGGCGTATCTAACATATGGAAGATCCAAATGTTCGGTACATACATAAAAAACAGCTTCACGCTATATCCCCTACACAGCAGTGTAGACAGAGGGAACCTAGTATTAAAACACTACGTTCCCCACTTTCTGCCGGATTCTGGAGGCATTGCGTGTTGAGTGGCAGAACTCAACGCCGACATACATACGACTTTAGTTTAACCTAAAATATCTCTTAAACTATTGGACTGTACACAATTAACATTTTATAGTCTATAATTGCCCTGTATTTCCTACAACTCTCTAGAGTTTATTACTGATATATACATACAAATATACGAGAGCTATAAACTCCGATGTTATCGACGAAGTGCTGCAATAATGGTGGCGTTATTTCATATAGCGGGTATCTGTATCAAAGAACTTGATCGACTTCCTAGGAAAACGAGACCCGGCCGTTTATTATAACATTCTGAAAGTAGGATGTGATATGATGTAATCCTTGCGGTTTGATTAACGTAGCTGAAGCGTCGCTTTCGCATCAATGTAATGGAAATGAGCTGGCCTATCCGTTTGCGAGCACTCTGCTCACCGATTGTAGTCTTTATTTGTCTAGTGTTAGACGCGCAAATTACATGCATTCAAATTCTAGCACGGGATTCATATGTACTATTCACTCATTCCATCCACGTCCCGCCGTTGCCGAGGTTATCGAGACGCTTTCACGCCACACGAATAATATTTGAATAATGAGATGCGTTCGTCGAACTTCTAAAACTGCAAACACAAGGAAGTGATTTAACAATTCGAATCCACCTGTCCGAAAATGGACGATTAGTTAAACCACAATACGGGACCATCTACCTGAACCACGTAACCTTTGTAATCAAAAATCGATTGAAGATACCCCGTTCCATTGTGTGGGCGCCGTAAAATGTCATGCCGACAATGAGCTTCGTCCAGCTCTCAATAGAGTGGCTTTAAATCATAATAACCTTGTCATCTGTTCAGTGCTCACTGATGGTTGGACGCGTGCCGCTACTGGCTTTCCACAAACAAATCTTTTGTGTGGTTTCGAACATGTCCATATGCCGTTTACCGTTTCAATTTATTGTGTAAATATTGAAGAAAGCTACGTGACAGTCGCGTTGGTCAATATTGCTGATGCAAATAGATACTGGCGGTGTTGCTGTTCATAAGTTTTTGATGTGTAAATTAATGGTGGAAAGTCGGACTTTCGGTTCATCGACACGTGTATTCTAATGCATAAATATAAAGCGGAGTAACGCGGCACAAAAAGCCAAATCGATATTTCAACATCGACCGCATTCCGCTCTTATCCGGAGCTTGGCTTTCAATCAGTTTAATTAGATCGTGAAAAAACATTACGAGTGGCCCGAGTGTAAGTGCCTCGCCTTGCCGTGTGGAGTTATTGTGATTTATTCAATAGTTTTTTGTTAGTAAAGCATTGACATACATATTAGAATCGGTCGGTTAAAGGTTTTATCACTACTTAATATTAGAAACGCTATTAATTTTAGTTATTGCATTCGGTTTCTCGACATTTTAGATATGGCAATGTTTTCTACGAGCTTTGATAGAAGAAAATAATTTCTGTTCACATGTATATTTAAAGTAGAATGGAATGCACTTGATCTTCGAAGCGATGGATGGTCGTAAGAAGTCGCAACCGGAATGCGGGCGAGGAATTCACGCTACTGCGAGCTATCCGACGGGCCTGATTTTTCTCATATTTATGTTATTTCCGATAGATAATTTTAATGTTTATTTAATCGATAAGTCAAAATATATATTTATTAATATATATATATATATATATATATATATATGTATGTATATATGTATATATATATATAAAGTAAAAAAAAATAATCATTAACCCATAAAAAATAGTAGCGGTGCTTAAAATTGTGAAAGCTAGTGAAGGGACGCTAATAACAGTATAAAAACAGTAAAAAATATTCGATATCAATAAACTATTATATTGTACTGCGGATAAGTTTTCTAAATTCATATCGACTTTCTAAAGAATAAATGTTGTCACGTAGAGGCTAAAATACTCTTAAGTTTAAATACAAGCGGTAATAGTTTCATCTATTTAACATTCAGATCAAACTTAATACTTAATACTGGAAATATTTTTAGCAGTCTTCACTTATCTTTTAAATTAGACTTATCCTTAATGGATATAGCTTAATTTTTCATTTAATATTTTTTGAACGAAATAATAGAGATAAATAATAGGCTGGTAAATTTAGTCTCGAACTTGTCTACAACAATAGTATATAGATCTACAGACGGAATTTCATCCGTAACTTCTAGATGATATATAAGTACAAGGCAACAACAATACGACCCGAGGCTACAATTCTGATTTTCATTTTAATAATATCGAACACTAAGCAAGGAGTACCCGGCAATAAATAGTTCTGCCATGGCCTGTCTTGTGCCAGTACGGACACAACATGAGTTAAACTCACATTAACCACGCCACTAACCATTAGTTCTACCCTTAACTGTTCGTTACAGCATTTAAGCGAGAAACAAACGTCAAGCTCACAAGAATATTTAGTTTGCGGTACATTCAAAGGAATTTCCAATGATGAACGATTTACATTTAGGGTCGCTACTATAATTGGCTTATCGGGATATAGATACATATTATTATAGTTTTAATTTTATCTCATTATAAGAAACATAAATTTCTGTCGCATATATAAAAAACTATAGAAATATATGTTTCTTAATATAATTCGAAATGCATGTAATAAATTAATACGTAAAAATTGTTGTATAGACGAACTCAAATAAGAAACCAGTACAAAATATCAAAGATAATGTTTGCATGTCGGAATATAAACAAAATTATCTTTTCAGATGCTGTGAATAATCATCAAGCAGCCCTAACTATTCACTTTGTATATCTAAGAGCTCCTTCACAGCATACTCGATGCGCAAGCGCATTCAAATGCAATCAATATGCGATGTAAATAGCGAACGCTTAATGGATAATGCCAGTGTTTTTGAAATTCAAATGAAAATAGACACTGGCTGTTTATTCCTAAGCTTTATCTCATACGTTCGTTGCCGATTATTTAGTATTGTTTTGTCACTGTTGGACACGTGTAAACACATGGGGTTAGAAGAGGACCAAACGCGGATACTGTCATGACTAAGAAGCATGTTAACTGACTAGTAAGCCACTAGCGTATTGTATAGGTAGTCTATGTATAAACTTATTTATTCCACAATTGAGTGTCAATTTATGTATTTATGTACATATTTAAGACAATTGATAAATATGTCAATTTTTTATCCGTTTTATGATCACACAACTATACGTCTATTTATTATATGTGTTTTGTATGCGACTACTGTGATGTTATTTGAGTTTTGAATGCATTTTCTTATGCGTGATTGGAAATATTGAGTTCAGCCTCAATGTCAAAATGATCATAAGTTACTCCGTGGTGTAGCGGTGCAGCGTTGAGTTCCGTCTTCCGAAAACTCTAAAATTGGGTGGAAAGTGGGTACTGGAGTATCTTAACACTAATTCCCCTATACTTTGCTATATGTGGGATACAGCGTGAACGACACGACGCGCGACACTAAGATCAACCTATAAAATCTCTATAATAATAATAATGTCGTCACTGATCTACAACATACACTTAAACTATCTGTAACAGTTAAAACAGTAATATATGCGTCCCCACACTAAGAATATATTAAAGTAACTCATTATCTTTTGACTATCGAGTGTTAAATAAATTAATACATTAATTATACAGTTTCGTGTACGATTAATGATTTGGAATCACATTTTTTTGATATTTTAGTTATTTATTAGGAGATTATAAGCAAGGTGGCTTTGTCACTTTTGAAATTTGGAGAAGATTCTACCTTTTTACTTTGTCTTAACGTCGCTATAACGTTATTTTTCACTGTACATTTTTTTTCACAGAGTTCACTGACACGGTGACCACAGTGATAGAATAGTGTATTTTGAAACATTATTCCTAATAAAATATTCAGATCGCTAGTGTTGTTATAACTTTATTATGTATAAAATAAATTAACATAATGGTTTTGTTGTTAGGCGTTAACAGCCTATTGAGATAGACTAGTTGGATATGTTTATTTACGTAAAAGAAATTGACAATTCTTGTCACTATTTACTGTATTTATGTCATGTAGTTTACAAAAATAAAGTTTTATAGGACTGTTATATAAAAGAGCATTATATACAAACATTTATCAGACATAGAAGTGCAGTTTATGTATATGTAAAAACTCAATTACTTAAACAGCTCCACGTTTTTGCCCTTAGCAGGATAGGTAGAGGAGACCTAGCGCTCCCCGTACCGTTCCCCTCTTTCTGCCTTTCTTTCTACATTGTCTGATGAGTGGTCTGATGCACTCATTGCCGAAAATGAAAATAATTTAAATATACTTTTTAGATAACATAAAAATTTGAACGTAGCGGGATTTCAACCCGCGCCTCTTGGAAATCTTAATTGTAACAAAGATATGAGCATAAGGCTTAGTTGGTAATGGCGCTTGGACGGTTTTCAAGAGGCGCGGATTCAAATTCCGCTTCGTTCAGATTTTTATATGTTTTCTAGAGTTCTAAGTATTTTTCTTTCCCAAATGTGGAATAACTAATGTATCGCTTTCATGCTACGCCACCATGGACTACTTTTAATTGTATTTAGTTTTATGAATAAATGTAATTAATTATAAACAAAAACACAAAACATAAAAGTCTTTAAAAGAAATCTTACGGTAAGCAAAATATATTTTTATACTTAAAATATTCTTAAATTCTTTACAATAAATATTTAGATTTGTCTAGTTAACTAACGAGCGGCCATTGTACTAAAGTGCCTACTATTAAACGATTTGGAGAAACTCTCGATGCGTTTCTCGGTTATTTCAATTTAAAAAGCTCAACTAATAGCCTATTAGTGGAATTCCATACGGTCTTTACAAATAAAATGAAAGTTTAAGTAAATGTGTAAATTTAAAATAAATAATGAGTAGCTTAAGTCTTTAAATGATAGAGGTAGAGTCTAGAGAACGGTTTAGTAAAATACTTTCTAAATATGGATTTAATAAAAAAAAAACAATTATATTAATATGGAAGGTGAGGTATTTTCAAAGATCTAAGCAGAAGCTTCGTTAGACAAATGAAAAAAGATATCTAGGCGTTATTGCCAATATTTAGGGTCTCAATTAAAAAAACTTTAGTCTATAAAACGTTAGGTATTACTCAAGTCTAACTAAATACCAACGAGTTAATTACAACATAAGTTTAAAAGCCTTACTACAGTAGTTGCGTAAAAAACCGACGAACAGACGGTTTAATTCCTAAACACAAACAAAACGAGAAATGTTTAACAAGTTGTCTAATCAAGTGGTTGGTAAGCTATAGTAAGCAGTACTGTAAACATAACGCAACCATACGCCGCCGCCGGTAGAACAGATCCCCGTTCATTGAGAACAAATATTTAATGAGTTTAAGTTATGAGAGATTGCGACTTAATCATAAATTATAGGTACTCTATGTTTAGGTCTTAGAGGGAATGAGTTCAAATAAAATTGACGATTTTGATCACTTAACTTATTTGAAGTTAACAAAAGAAACAATAGTTTTTCCTATATGAACTACATCTAATAATTATTTATTATACATATAGATTCTTAATTCTAAAATCTAACGAATTACTTATGTAAACTATAATATGATGTGTGGATACAATAACAATTTAAACAAAGTAAAAATCATATGGTCGGTCTGGCCTGGTCGATTTCCAGGAGGCGCGGGTTCGAGTCCCGCTACGTTCAAATTTTAATACGTTTTCTAAATAAGTATTTAAAAATCATATGTTTTTACTTAAAATCAAAAGAAAACATTAAAGTTATGAATTGGGCTACAAAATTATATAATCGTATGTGTTGCCGCCTGCTACGTATGGCCAAGCTCTGCGGGAAGCTTTGTACTTGTATGTTCTTAAATAATTTTTATAGTCTCACCCATTTCTCGGTTGAAGTATTCAAAACAATACGGCAAAGCTCTGTATGCTCTTTTATGAAAATTTGATTTTTAAAAATAATGTGAACTTAAACAATGGAGGGATAAATTTTAATTGACTAAGTGTTTTTGCAAAAGTCCAATTGGAAGTATTAAGTTACATGGACCGTCGTGGTGTGGGGGTACAAGCGCGTGACTGTAACGCGATGGTTGTGGGTTTCATTTCTACTCGTGGAATGGAACATTTAATATTTTCATTCCCTTGCTTGAGGAAGTATTGTAACGAGGAACGGAGTGTCTTAACAATAGGTTCCCAGGATCCTATAGCTACTCTACTTAAAATTCGTAAAGTTTGGCTATCGTGGCCCAGAGGGCTGGGATGGGTATCAATCAGTGTTAGCACGATAGTTGTAAGTTAGTTGACCATTTGAGGAAATTAATTATTTTCATGTTTCCGCACTAATGAAAAACAAAGCGTTAATGGAGTGATTTCACATTAGTTTTATATAAAATAATAATTAAATATGTCTGTATATAAGATAATAATTAAAAATGCTGTGGGATAAAGTGTATAGCTGTTTTTTTCGTAAAAAATATTAATTTATTCGTAAAAAAGTTAAACTTAAAGTTTAATTAGTGTAAGTAACTATTAAATATAATTAATAAAACATCTGTTTTTATCAATTATGTTGCAAATGGCATAGCGTTTAAGTAGACAAGAGGCTTACAATGGCGCAAATTCCCTCCTTTTTCTGTATTCTAGAAGAATCTTTTTACTATTTTTTTTTATTATAGGAAAAAAATATATATAAACATTAAATGGCTACAACAAATTCACCAGAATTTGTCAAGCGTAATTAGTTTTTGTACCAACAAAAACTAATTACGTTTGACTCCATTGAACACTTAATGTCTCGATATAGATATATCCACTACAATTTCTCCAAGTAGGTACTCCACTATGATTTTGAGTCAGAAACTAAAATAGATTTAGTTTGGTTAAAAATATTTACAATGTAATCATTAAGAAAACAGTAAACGGGTAAACTACGCACGCTTTTATTACCACCAGTTGACTGTGGATTTATTAACATGATAATTAAAAATGCTACTTTAAATGTAATTTACTTATATTTTAATTATAATATAAATAAAAAAAAATCAAATCAGCTTCACGCTGTATCCCCGCACACAGCAGGGTAGGCAGAGGGAACCTAGTGTTAAGACACTCCGTTCCCCACTTTCTGCTGAATTCTGGAGGCATTGCGTGTTGAGGGACAGAACTCAACGCCGCGCTTAACCTCGACACCAGAGCGAAGAAATGGAAATATAAATTTAAGTAAATATTTCATCTCCTCGAGTGGGGATCGAACCCACAACCAGTCGATTTTGCAGTCACACCTCGTGCCGCTGCGCCACGACCCGATGACGAAAATTACCCAATATTGATACACCGTTATCTTACTTTATTTATTTAACTAGAATGCCTGTATAATAACGATTTTAAACGGTATAATTTAAGCTTAGTTAGTTCGTATGTTTTGCTTTAATAAATAAAAATGTGTTAGCGTTTAAGTCACGACGTTCTTGTTTTTATAGTTACTGTTGCTAGAAAAATAAAAGCGTAGAGTAAAACAATTCCTCATTAAATAGTGGTAAGGCAGGGTTCTTAATTGGTTTGCCGTTTCTTAGGGCTTCCTCCTTAGGGTTTAAGACCGCTTGCTTTTTAACGACAACCGATAAGTATGACAAGTTTTACAAAGTCATTTAATACCGGCACTAGTAATTGTTACTTTTAACTAATATTTTCATAAAAATAAAAACTAATGTGAAATAGCTTATTTGAAGATGAAATCTGTTTTTCGAGATATGTTGTAATTATAGATATGAATGAACACAATTTCATACATTATAGAGACATTTAATTTATAAACAAAGATAATACTATATACATTTAAATAATTTACTAGTAAATAATAAAGTCAAATCGATCTTATTTGTATAATAAAAGAAAATTAAATAAGGAATAATTATAGTAAATCATTTTAATAGATTTATTAAAAAAAAACTCGTTGGTCATAAAAAGTTTTTATCCGCGGCAGTTTCACGTAATGGTATAATAGCCTCTTATCTCAAGAAGCCCGAAGCCCTTGGAAGTGAATTATAGAATTATCCACATTATGTGTTTTTCTACTTTTTACATGCCATTTTAGTTTGTACAAGACAGATTACAGAGAGTTATTTGTGAAATTATTTTAATTTTGTTCGTCTTTATTTTTAAACTAGCTTTTAGCTGCAACTTCGCTTGTGTGGTCTTAAAAAGTAAAAAAAGTCTTTATCTAGCCGTGTGGCGTAAATATTTTAGTCGTCATATTGTATTTAACTTAACTTAAGAAACATTTCTATTTTAAGATAAACATTCTCTCTATTGAAATTGAACCCAAAAATGTCACGTGGAGAACATAAAACGAAATTTTGTAAAATGTTAATATGAAGTATTGTAAAAGTGATTTTATAAATAACGATTAATCGATAAACACATAAAAATCATGAGGACCTCCCGGACGGCATCTAAAAAGAATTTGATGACAGTGACCTTTAAGAGAGTGAAGTTTAAGAGTAGACCGAATAGTCTTCCAAATAAAATGGTTTTTTTTAACTTTACGTCTTACGCCTAGAGGAGAGTGTTAGCCAAACTCTACTTTCAACTCTTTCACAGTCATCAACCTCCTAGGAATAAAATAAATGCCGCCCAGGAGGTCCTCACGATTATTATTGGATTATGAATACTATGTTATCGGGGGTCAACTGGCTCACTTAATGGGTAAGTCAAATTTTGATAATTGCTTAGGTTAAATAAAAATAATACTTCCTCTAAAATTATAATATAAATTCAATAGAACATAGACAAATAGAATTCAAATGATTTTATTTCAATGCCAAAGGATCGCGCCATGAAATGTGCATGAAGTAGTTCCCGTGGGAATCGTTTATGTAATATTTAGTTTTGTTTTTCCTTGTTTTTTGTAGACGAAGATGCGATACACATTAAACATTTATCTTATGAAATATATTGTGTATTTCACATTGTTAACATATTTATCGTTATTTAATTAAATAATACTCACGCAAGAGAGTATGCTAGAACAGCTTTGTTCTATTCTTTGAGAATTTAATCTACAATTTATTGTAATTACTAATTAGCCTTAATTAGGTGTAATACAAGATATTAAAAAATATATACGTAATATTTTTAAACATTTTTAGTGTTATTCCATTCCATTATGGAAATCGACCAGGTCGGTACATACCTGGTCGGTTTCCAGGAGGCGCGGGTTCGAGTCCCGCTACGTTCAAATTTTTATACGTTTTCTAAATAAGTATATACGTAATATTAATAATTAGCTTTGTTTCAATTCAATACAGATTACAGTGGTACATTCATATTTATAAAATTTTTAAACATAGATATTTAATTACATTTATTAAGCAATTGTTATTATTTATATTATAGATTTTTGTATTTAAAATAGATTTAATTTATTCATTATTTTAAATGTTTCTTAATTGTATGGGCCCCTTTCTTGTAAAAGCGTCCCCAAAAGGAATGCCATGATTCTCTATCATTAGCTGTGTCTAGCCAACTTTCGCCCGCCATTGCTACTATTTCGTCTACAGCTGACTCTTGGTCAGCCTCTTGCTCTGAGACCTCTTGGCCCTGACCACCTTACCGCCTTTAGGGTCCATCTGTCATCCTGATATCGAGCTAAGTGGCCCTTAAAAAATATACAATAACATATATTTTATATACCGGTAGAAAACATACACATATGAAATGGTAATGTGAAAGTTTATTTAGTGATTTAATTTTCAATAGCAAGAAGCTCTATCCGTTATTGTAAATTGATTCAGTGGCTGTCACCGGCCGGACGGAGGGAGCATTCTGAGATACAATCTCGAAACTGGTTAAATCATATTGCTTAGCGATCATAACGACTGCTTTTTCTGGTGACGCGACGTTTCTAATCGAATTTTTATGTTTGTAATCCGGAGTTGAACTACAAATATAATATAAGCTTTGGGAATGGGAGCTAATCCTCGTTATATCCACGTTCTTTAATAAAATAGTTGTTTTATAGTTTATTATTTTTATTATTTAATTAAATTTTCCAAATGAGACAGAAAAAGAAATAGTACGTTATCTTTTTCCTTAAAGTCCCCAAAGAAATATTTAAAGAGGAAGATGAACTCGTTGTTCATTCTCAAATATTTTATATAATATAATAGAAAAAAAAATACTAACTTAAATTTCTTCTAACTGAAACTAAGATTAGTTTCCAATACAGAAAAAAAATAACAATAATAATACAAAAAAAATATCTATCCGCAATAAAATAAATAAAAAAAACTGAGCAATTAATAAAAAAATCGAATAGTAAAAACTCGACAGGTGGTGAAGCAGCTGCATTACACTCGTTACCTCTCACCGGTTCGCTTGGAATGTTCGTAGCTCCGTTATATCGCACGTTCCTATGTTCATCTTATAGTATGTAAGTTTGTAACTAATGATATAATAGTTATAATTTATTTTAGCATAGTATTATTGTATGGGAACTAGTTAAACATAGATATTTAGAGTGGAAATTTGCTAAGAGCCTATTAAATAAATTTTCAGAACAAAAACGTTTAATTTCGATTTTTTTTTGTGAAACTACTGTATGAAATAAAATAAAGGCAAATATTGTATTTTTTTAATGGTATAAAAATGAAAAAAAAAACAAAATACAAAATAAAATATACAGTTAAGCAATTCTTTGTAATTTTTTTTGCTATTTAAATTAAATTGCGAAAATTTTGAAGGTATAAATTGAGCATAACTTGTTTTTGATAGAAACATTAAACAAAAGAAAGGAACACTCGAAAAATGTTTACACGAACAGTACGCTAACTAAACATTTGCTTTCCACATTCAACAGACACTAGACACACACATTAATTTCAAAGAAAATCACAAAAAAAAATAATCCAACCAATTTGTTAACAAAAAAAAAAATCCAACCAATACAAAATATTACGATTCACAGGCAATTAAATCAAATAAAAAAAGAAGAAACAACTGAGAACGCATCTGTAAATGACACAAAATCGTTACCAAACTAATAGTCTACGATTTGACTGACTAACGAAGCAATACCGTCCCGTCTGTAATCAACGCGGCGCAGGGACCATTGATTATAGGGTAGCCGCCCACTTAGAGTAAGGTCGAAATAGTATTAACGTTCGTGGAGACTGTTTAAACGAGCACGAAATGTAAAATTTAATAATATGTGTTCAGTCGTGTGTGTAAGAAAGGTTAGCTGTTATTATTTTGCGCTTTGATTGATGTTGACGTGTGTACCTAAGTCCGTGTTTATCGAATTTGGACGGAAAGCGGTAAACGGAGTGTCTTAACACTAGTTTCTCTTTATCTATTCTGTTATATGCATGATACAGCGTGACGTCTAAGAAGTTTTAACGTTCGTGGAAACTGTTTAAACGAGAACGAAATGTAAGGTTAGCTTTTATTATTTTGGGGTTTGATTGATGTTAACGTGTGTTGACTGTATGTGAGGAGTGTTTTATCAATTGTTATGATCGACATTTACAAAGTAAGTGAGCAATTCTTCGCAATAGAGTAAATCTTGTTAGAAATTCTTGCCAAAACTATTAGATTGGCAAAATGAATTTGGGTTGACTCCGATTTCGTCGACCAATGTATTGCATCCAACAAAGCGGCTATACCTATGTATATACTGAAAGTATAAAACGAAGTGATGAATCACTAAGTTCCTCTAATAATCCTACTTGTTACGGGAAATATAAAGGAAGTAAAAAAAAATACACACAAAGATAAAGGATGTAGAACATGTTATTCCACTTTATCTTGCACCCCATTATGTGGTTAGCGAAGACATACGGACGTCAAAAACAAGTCAACACTCGTCCCTTATAACGAGGCTGAAGTCAATTGCATCTGTAAATATAATTTTAGTATAATTTTGAAGCGTACGTACCAGTACATTTTCAGCTGTAGTAGCTATTTTCCTTATTTTTAATCTATTTTACAGCTTCAAATATAATAAATCAAATTAAATAAAATTATACAGATCTCTCTGATTGTCTTTGTTTGCGTGTGAGATATTTAATTAGTTCAATGTTACATTCAAGATCAATGCTCTATATTCCAAACTAATTGTTGGCCTAAATTTTAAATAACGGCCTTTAAAAATTGGTGGCGTTCACTCAAGGTAATGAACTGTTTTGCCTTTCCGGTAAGAAATAATGCGGCGTTGAGTTCCGCCACTCAACAAGAAATGTTTCGAATTCGAACAGAAGACGGTAAACGGATTGTTTTAACACTAGGTTATCTTTTTCTATTCTGCTATATGCAAGACGCAGCGTAAACGTCTAAGGGGTATGCGACGCAAAAATAATAGTATTTTATTTATAATAAAAAATATATACATTTTACTAAACCGATACATGTATATATATTCTTTATTGCATTTAAAAACATATATTATATAAGAAACACAAAAAATAAAAGTTAGCAAAGGTGGTAAATATGTACATAAAACGTCAAATCGACAAGCTAAATCAATTCGTACAAAAACACTCCATAGGATGTTCTCAGCACGATTTTAGCTAATAAGGCCCATATACGATAGACCTTGCGTGAGATATTTAAATTTTGTTGCGTGATCCGATATTTGATGGGCATTTGTTTAAAACCACTTTATTAGCCTAAGGTTATATCGCCGTGTGAGATTTGATGTTAGTGTTTCACGTTTTGAGAATCTTAGTTGTTTATTTAAGAATTACCTATATATTTTTAAATTCAACAAAAAAATAAACTAAATAAAAAAAATATTGCTAAAATGTTCTTTTTTACATTTCCTGTGATCTTACCATCAATTACAAAATATTATAATCTATATTACATGCTAAATTTGAATCTGGATATATTTGTGTCAAATGAATTACACATTGTATTGTAGAAATAACTTATTTATTATAATATAAACACAATTTATTATGATATATGATATGTCCTATAAAACCTGATACTGGGGTTCTATATATATTCTGATATATTATAATCAAGCATCACGTTATTTCTTAGTGGACGGAGATAGTGTAGCAGTGCGATTCTACGTATTCGAGAAAGAAGTATGCAGTTTCAGACTATCTTGGCTGCATCAAGAATAGCTATTGTCATTTTTGCACCAATTGTTTTAAGTACAGATGTAAAAGCTATCCGAAAATTCATTTACTTCTTGCATTATAGAAATGACGTAAAGAAGTTTATTTTAATGAATTTTGTTAGAATACAAGATCTAGTCACTACCGTTAGTTTTGATAATGATAACTCTGACTTCAGATAAATGTTATGGATTAGAATTCCAATCGAAGAAATATTTGGGCTCCATCAGATCAGCTCGATAGTGCCATATTGTATTGTCATCTGACACAGTATTGGCAGGTTTAATCATAATTAATGAACTAGAAATGGTAGGGTGATATTAGGTTCTTAATTTTTTTTGCATAGTTAGTTACAGCTCTACTTTAAATGCATGTTAAATGTGTGGATAATTCAAATTGCAATGGAAAGACCAAAACAAGGAAAGCAATTAAAATAAATACTGGAGAAAACGATGATGTGTATCAATCTCACATCATAAAATACAATAGGTACTTGTAAAAGTAAAAATAAAAAATAAATACAAAATCTAGATCTTAGCATTTCATGCATAACCTAAAACCTTATTTCAGAAACGAGATCAATAGAACCGGAGATAAAACTCGTTTTCTTTGTAGTATCCGCAAACACAAGGCATTGATCTTTGCACTATATAGATAGACTTCATCACTTGTATTATACAGTAATATATGATATTATTTTATATTACATTTTACTAAAATAATGTTTTGAGGAAAAATATTGTTATTCTAATTATATCTACAGTTACATTTTCATATATGAATAATAAAATATAATATTCAAGTACGTTTAAAACATAATTAATAACACATCGTTAAACAGGAGTTCACGCACTCGTTGTGAATTACAAAAACTCATTATTATTTATTAATAATTCCACAAGTTAGAGCTTCGAGAGTTACTTAAAATTGTATTCAATACTAAATAAACCGATTTGTGTTATATTATATTAGAATAAAGTATATTTTAGACTGATACTTCAAACATATGGATGCATGCTAACATTCGCTAATTGACATTAAACGGTGCGCATTCCTCTCGTGCTTTTACGCTTTCGACCGCATCTGTGATTAATTGGAAAGTCTAACATTCAGGTATAATTTATCTAGATTTCGTTTAATGGCTATAAAATATAACCTTGTCTAGGTCATTTCTAGATTAATATTGTTATGGAACGGGTTGTACCGCTGCATGTAATAAATCGTATGAGAAGTGTTTATATTTAATAAATGCAAAACTTGAGGCCAGTCGTGGCGCAGCGGCACAAGGTGTGACTGTAAAACCGACTGGTTGTGGGTTCGATCCCCACTCGATTCATTTCTTCGCTCTGGTGTCGAGGTTGAGCGCGGCGTTGATTTCTGCCACTCATCACGCAATGCCTCCAGAATTCGGAAGAAAGTGGGAAACGGAGTGTCTTAACACTAGGTTCCCTCTGCCTACCCTGCTGTATGCGGGATACAGCGTGAAGCTGATTTGATTTTTTTAAATGCAATTTAATAACTGGTACAATCGATTTTAAAAATAGTATTCTAGATATTGTTGATTATAGACGATCGTTGCGAGACAATTGTGGGCGCAGAAATATAATTTTTTAATCTATATATAATATTTATGTAAAAAGTGGGTGATATATAAGTACATTGATTTCAAGGCTCCTTCTTATTATTTTGAAACAAAAACATATATAAAAAGAAAATTATCTAGTTTTTTTTTAATATCTCTAGTAGTACAGATTATATTTATATTCTAAAAAAGTACCTGTTCAACCTTAATCTACTTAAGGGTTAGCAATTATTAAAACGCAAACCAATTTTGTTATCAAATGATTTCAAAATTGACGGATGTCTGTTAATGCCTTAGATCCGAGACATATGTTCTAAGGCAATTATTTTAATATTACGGCGGAAAAAGGGCCAGTTTCTTTGTGGTAACATAATGACAGATAATCACATACGTATTACCTAGTTGTGATACATTAAATGCATGTAAAATGTTGATTCGAATTGTGTAAATTGTATGTGCTGTGGCAACAATATTGTTATTTCCTTCGTTGTGTTCTCTTTTGCTTTATATTACTATATTTTTATTTTATTTTTAGTTATCATGTACAAATATACATTTTTGTGTATCAAAAGTAAGCGTTGAAGTATTTGTTGTCTATGGACGTTGTAATATGTCTGCATATGTAGCGTTGCTCTCTGCCGTTATTATGGAGATAAATGTACCTACTGTTTTTGCAAAATATATTAGATAAAATATTAATAGTAACTTTAAAATTTGAATATTTAAATTCCCACTCGGGGAATGGATTATTTTCATTCCCTCGTTCTGCTAACAAGACAAAGCGCGGCGTTGAATTTCATTACATAACACAAAATATTTCAAAATTTAGGCATTTAATAGCGGACAACGGAATGTCTCAATACTAGATTCCTACTACCTACTTTGCTATAGGTGAGTAAGTAAAAAAAAAAAAAATGACACGCAAGTATCTTTTATTCCAATTTTTATAGAATGATTGATTAAAGTCAATAGATTAATATATTTACATAACATTAGTTCAAACATATTGTTGCAAGCCATTCAAATCGTTAGAGCAGTCAAAATAAAGCTTTCATTCAATATTCTTTGATAGTGTTAATATAATTTGTTCATAAATCATAAACACAGTATAAATACTTTAGTTTTAGCTTTGAATTTATAAAATTTATGTTCTAAATAAAATAATGGGCGAGTGGGCGATGAGAAGCGGACATTGTTACAAAACACATATTGATATTACACATTAGGCGATTTTGCCGACTTAATTATATACTTCAGAGAGGCCAGTCGTGGCGCAGCGGCACGAGGAGTGACTGTAAAACCGACTGGTTGTGGGTTCGATCCTCACTCGAGGAGATGAAATATTTACTTAAATTTATATTTCCATTTCTTCGCTCTGGTGTCGAGGTTAAGCGCGGCGTTGAGTTCTGCCACTTAACACGCAATGCCTCCAGAATTCGGCAGAAAGTGGGGAACGGAATGTCTTAACACTAGGTTCCCTCTGCCTACCCTGCTGTGTGCGGGATACAGCGTGAAGCTGATTTATTTTATTTTAATTATATGTAATACTTAAATTATATGTATTTTTGTCATGTTCTCAAGAATGACACGTTTTTTGACCTAACAATGTCGTTGGGATCGAGTTGAATCATTTTAATATAATATACTTATAATAAAATCATAACAGATCGGTGTCCGTACATGGTAGATGTATAAACAAAAACTGTTATTGGGGGCCTTATATAATACAAAAAACTTATGTAATACAAAAAACTTTTTTTTTTTTAATATTTGTCTGTGCGTTTGTGCATGCTAATCTATGAAACGGCTTAACCAATTTAAATGCATGCTTCACTATTGGATTCTAGCAACATTTAGTGTTTGTTTTATTTTAATCGGTTCACAAATAAAAAAACAAGTCAAAATATAGATTTGCATGCATGCAAATCTATATTTTGACTTGTTGACTTCTGTTATAAATGTGTGGATTTGGTCTTTAAAATTAATTTTGTCTAAAAAAATTTATTATTAGATCACGAAAGTAATTGAAATGAGAAATTAAATATTTCTTAGGTACAAGTGGGCGAAGCCACGCGGGGGCCACTAGTATGCAATATGTTTAAATGTACCTAATATAATATTAGCTATATTATAAAACTGTATAAGCTATTGGTTGTTAGAATTTGAAATAATAATAAAGGATTTATACAGCGCTAGCGACTATTACAATTATTTATCTAAAGCGCTAGCTAAATTATCTCAGCTTGATTAATGATTCCGTCTCGGCGCTACGACAGTTTTGAAATATTCGCTACGGTGCGCCACCAAATTTTAATATGGCATATACCTACGGCTACAGTGCGGTCGACCAGTCGTGACCACAATGAAGCTAGCTGGATGCTGCGCAGATTTTAAGGATTTTTCTTATTTTTGATTGTTTTGATCCCGAATTAGCAATGTATGATAGTTCATAAAACCTAGCTTTCAGGGTGGCCACGACTCGTCGACCGAACTGCACATTACAGATATGAAACACTAATAGGTTAAAGAGGAAATCATTAAAATAATGCGCGTATTATTATAAATAATGGTTTAAGGAAACATTTGTTTAATTAAACTTATTTATTATGTGTTAATTATATTTAAAGTGATTATAATGATAAAAAAAATGTGATAAATACTATAGTAGGTACGCATTATATAAATGTGATTGTTAAAAACATGTTTTTAATGAAAAATATAAAAATAGGTGCTATTTGATAAAAAAAGTAAGGGTCTGGATAAACGACTGCAAATATGAAACTTAGTGACAAGAAAACGATAAAAAATATTAGTAATATTCATGAATAAAAAATATTAGAATAATTTTATGTTTAACGAAATCGATTATGTCAGAGTTAAGATGAGAGCTCATAAAATCGTTTGTGTTAAGTTTAAAAGTTTTTTTTAAAACTCTTATTTTGTCCACCCCTAAGAACTTTAGGAAATGTTTTATTTAAAGTCAGGAACTTACACGCAGTTTTATATGGTCAGTCACTCTTTAACGGAATGGCTATAGAATATAGGATAAGGATTTTATTATTGAGAGATGATTTTAACCCGTATATACGACATAGATATATACAGTACCAAGAATAAAACTCATCAGTCGTAACATCACAAATTGTAATACGTAAGCATAAATAGCATTCAAGTACATCATTCATTTCCTTTTTTTTCAAACTTTTTCTCTTTTTTCAGCTTCAATCTATATCCCGCATGTAACAGGGTAGGCAGAGGGAGCCCAGTGTTAAGACACTCCACTCCCCACTTTCCGCTGAATTCTGGAGACATAACATGTTGAGTGGCCGAACTGAACGCCACGCTTTGCTTCAAAACCAGACCGAAGAAATAAAAACAAGAAATATTTCATTTCCTCGAGTGGGGATCGAACCCACATCATGTTGCCTTTACAGTCATACATTAGTACTCCTACACCACGACGGGCCTCGCAATACGTAGTAAACATAAATAGCTTTGAAGTACATATGTAATGAAGTCATAAATATAGCAACGTCGCCACTTGTACGGTATTAGCCATACAATTCGACCACACTTGAACCAACTTGACCTTTAAACAAGAACATATCAATTAAGGGCACGAAGAAAAAGAAAGAACCGTAAAATCATGCTTTTAATTGGAGTGTCAGTGGTTAAATAGATGTGATGAAACTTGTGCTAACGCCTGTTATGGGGAACATGCTGAAATAGCATAGAAAAAGTTCATAGGTTCTTTATTTTTGTTATGTTTTTAAATTTATATAAGCTTGTAATTATTAAACAACTGTATATAAATATGAGTAAATGATGAAAGAATAATCTAGTGTTAAAACACTCTATTCCCTATTAAGACCGCCTTTTAGTTGTCAATGAAAAATATAGGTTTATTTATGATTGATAACATATTTAACATATGAAGAACAATACTATTGTTAGTTTTATGGCCTGACTCTAAATTATATATGTTTATGGATTCAATCTTCATTTGGGGAAATTAATTATTTCCTCGTTGCAGTAGACAAACCGAGGCGTTGAGTTCTGCTACTCAACATGTCTTTCAAAAGGTTCTTACGACGAAAAGTATTAATAATAGAGCATCTTAACTTATGAAAAAAAAAATCGATAATATATTTTTGTCCGATTCGTACACTTTATAATCTCAACATACACAAATAACAGCTCTGATAATACGTCTCACAATCAAAACACATTAGCTACAGTCGAGTGACGGACGGACGGACGGATTTACGAGCACGACTCCTCTAGCCCCCACATTCGTACCTAGCGGTGAATTAACAATTGTAAACACGATATGTTCGCATTATGACTCACAAGAGCATTCGAGATATTAATTTGTATTTATTAATATGTATTTTATCTGTGAACGTAGTGCAGGGTTCGGAATATCGATAAATGTACAAAGCTGTAATACTCAAGCGCGGCTTTTTTTAAAATCGGAATTGAAATAAGAATTCCTTCCATTTTGTTTTGTTCGATTCTAATTATTCATTTTGTTTGTACAAATGACAGTCATCTATGATAGACATGCAATGGTGGCGCCAAAAACGGTGCGCGATGAGGTCAGCTGTGGCGTCTAGCCAACTGCATTTCAAGCAGAGCTATATAGGTTTTATAATTTAATCAAAGTCACGCCTTGTGCGCTAGGTTACAATAAATTTAAAATTATTATAAAACTAAAACTTATACAGTTGCCAAGAAAAAAATCTATAAAAGTGAATATTAATATAATAATAATTTATTTACTAGTTAGTTTCATCCCGCAACAGTGTAATATATACTTTGTCATTTCAAAATCTACGCCTACTATATGAAACTATTGAAACATAATAATGTAAAATCAGCTTAAAATAATTAATAACTTTACTGACAATCTTATAAAGTTCAACACAGTGTGATATAAGCTTGAATAAAATGTAAACTAATATCACATGCCGTTATAGCAAAATTTCTAAGGTACTCTAGAGTCGCTCTACGTTAAAATTATCATATACAATTTTAATATATTTTAAATCTTAGCTGATGAATAACGTTCTGAAATATATTAAAATTACAGTAATTTTCATGCACTATTTCTTAACAGCAAAATATCTGTTACACCAGATAACATATAATATAAGTCTAACAGCCTATCGTGACCGGAAGAGAAGCTATATAAAGCAAAACACAAAAACATAAAACATGATAAACAATTGCCGCTTTGAATGGATCATAAATTCAAACGGTTTCGCGCACGCCCCAGATCTATGACACTATAATGTTCGAAACACTCGTTCTCTCTCACATAAAAATGAGTGTTAATCTAATTACAGTCGTATTGCGAGTAAATTTTGATACGTATCAGGTGGACATTGCGTTATTGCTGTGGCAGACGGCCAAAGCCGGTGGCGCCAGTGTGCGGACAATTACAGATATAGGAGTATGTAACACGAGCTGTGAAATAAAACTGATGATTAATGCGACGCCAGTAGCTGCTTTATATTAAGTGTGATAGTTGAAAAACACTGTACCCATTCACACGCAGTCTCAAGATCTCACAGCAAAGACAGAGTTATTAACAATACATTTTTGCGGTATTCGGAACAAAGAAATGACAAAAATTTTATTTGTGGAAAAAGTACAAGTATTTGAAGTCAAGCAGTCAGTTCGCACAACAATAAAAAGGTTGATTCATTAGCGGTAACAATTAACGCTTTAGGCTTTTAAAGAGACAATAGTGATGCACACGCAAAGCTAATCGTTCATCGAGACTGGCGCCCCAGAGGAATTAGGTCGACAGGCGACAAGCCAAGCGGCGCGCGTCTGCACGATATCGATAAGTGGCTAATCTCTACCTACGCTGATCAAAATCTACGGGCGCCTATCCACTCATCTATCGCAATTTTCCCGGTATCTAAATCTTATTTATGCGAAATTTATTTTTGTTTCCTACAAATGTAACGAGTATTCATTTATACAAATAATATACATATAAATGTGACATATAATTTAAATTCGAAATAGACCGATAATGTTGTTTTAAAATTTATATTTCTTCATATTACATTTTTAATGGTGGTTTAAAGTGGCGGACATTTACCTAGAATAAATAATTTAACCATTTGATTAATTTAAATAAAAAATAGAGTGACAATATAGTTTTGAAATTTATATATCTTGATATTAAATTTTTAATGGTGGTTTAAAGTGAATGTTGACATTTAGCTAGAATAAAAAAAAAATAATCGTTTGATCGGTTGGTATTTTGGGTGCTATCGACATTTTCCAACAGAACGTCACTAGCGGATGAGACCGGCGCGGGCGCCGAGAGCGCTGGCGCCGCCGTTTGCAAACAATGCATGTCCTTTACACAAGTGCTTTAAAAAAGCCGATTGTTAATTGTTATGCTAATAAAAGATTTTTATCATTTTGCGATTGTTTAAAGTTAGTGCGGTAAAGGTATTATTATTACGGTATTTTTGAATTGTACTGGGAATTAATTACAATAATAACATAATATTGTTAAGTTATTCATTAAGTGCATACGTATATTTCATAATAACGATATATTATATTTAATTTGTGATAAAATCACCAGTCTAAGCATTTGCATGTGTAAGAGCTTTTCACTAGATATAAGTACTTATGTTTGTACTATGTAAATATTTAAAATTTGCCGAAATCAGCTAAAACCTTTCTTACAGCCGCTACAAATAATTTGCAAATAATACATACAACATAGCCGAATAGGGTCGTGAGATATTAAATAATAAATAATTTTCAACCTATAGATATAATATTAAAATTTAATTTTTAATTTACTACAAAACTTTTACCATATAAAAAATATTTATACTATCATATAATAACGTTAAAAAATGATGTAAACATTTCTACTTTATAATCACTAATTTCTATTAAAAATTAGGTAAACTTTAAAGGAAAGAATAAAAGTTACAAATATTCCCCCAAATACCTACCACTCTTTGACATAAATAGAATACCTATATGTGTTTTGTGGTACCGTTCCAAATCGTAAAATATGACATTTTAATTTCATATCTTTCATAGCAATTTGTAGTCACCTGTCAAATAATACCGGTAAAAATGTTGTTTACTTGCCAAATAATGTTGGTCAAAGCGTTGAAGGCACTTACCTGTAAAGAAAAAATAAAATATATTTTTAACTGTGTAACCGGGTTAAAGGCATGAGACGTTACCCTGATACATTAAACAAAAAGATTTTTAATATAATTTTAATTAATTTTAGTTAAATTAAGGAAATAATTAGAGCGTAAAAAGTTAATTTAAAAAAATGAACTGATTCCAAAAACCTGGCAAACTTACGAGCAAAAAATAATACCAACATATTTTTATAGTACTGTATGTTATGCACTTCTCCGTCAAAGGAACCTTTTTTTTATTTTGGATTGCACTGCTGACTAGCCCTGAACCTGAACTGATCTCATAAATTCAAATAGAATCCAATTCTAACTATGTACATGTTCCCCCTTCTATGAAGTCGGTTAATAAAAATAAACAAATTATTTTAAAACAAAATAATATGAGACAAAAATTTATTATTAATTATTATTACTAATGTATAGTAACTAGTACACACCTACGTACCTATACAACTAATAATAGAAGATAATTACAAAACGTACGTCTGTTTATGTGTGTGTTTTCACATTCGTTCTGTTATAGAAAAAAAACAGTGGCTGCAATTGTTTATTATTTCTTTGTTATGTTACGAAATATAAACAGCTTCGATTGAAAGCCGGAGTTTAGGTAAGCAGATGTTGAGTAGTGTCTGCATAGGATTACAATTTAAAAATAGTATTTAGAGTTCTGAAAAACAAGAATTGAAAAATATTTTTTAAAAAAGATCTTTTTGAGGCCAGTCGTAGCGCAGCGGCACGAAGCGTGACTGTAAAACCGACTGGTTGTGGGTTCGATCCCCACTCGAGGAGATGAAATATTTATTTAAATTTATATTTCCATTTCTTCGCTCTGATGTCGAGGCTAAGCGCGGCGTTGAGTTCTGCTATTCAACACGCAATGCCTCCAGAATTCGGCAGAAAGTGGAGAACGGAGTGTCTTAACACTATGTTTCCTCTGCCTACCCTGCTGTATGCGGGATACAGCGTGAAGCTGATTTCTTTTTTCAAATTTATAGCTGTAGTGGGTACAGTCGGTCACACGTAGGTATAAATTGCGATGGCTTTAATTTCTATCTCACTTTTTACCAAACATGGCATTTGGATTGTAGATAAATTCCTTTTAAGATTCAATAAAAAACGATTTGGTATTTTATAGGTGCCAAATGAGATAAAAAGTAATGGAGATTGAATTCACTCAAACAGATTATTGCTAAATTATTTGTTTTTTTTAAAAAAATGTAGATGTTTTTACTAAAACGTGAATAAACTGCATTTATTTTATAGTTTGCAAAGAAAGTAGTTTCACTCTCTTTTGTACATTGCGAGGTAGACAGAGGGAAGCTAGTGTTAAATCACTTCTTCTTCTTTTAATTTTTTTTTCAGGCATTTAGTAGTGAAACTCACCGTCATGCTATATCTACCAGAGCATGAAAATAAAAATGAATTAAATATACTCGTAGCCACACCAGGTGGGTATCAAACTTACAACCCTCGCGTTCAGTCGAACTTTAGTCCCGCGGCACCACAATGGCATCATTTTCTAGTTCGTTATAAAGTTTAATTATAGATAATGCAAAAAATATTTTCAAAAAACAAATTCAAATGCCAACCGTCCTTCGCTTTTTCAGTTTACGTTCCCATCTGTCGCCACGTACCGCTCCCGAGCTTTACGACCAGATAGCAAGAACCACTCAACAGTACATTTTCTATATAAATATATATTTAATAACCAAATTTCAGAGTTAAAGGTTATCTGGTGGCACATCTACCCCTCACCACGCGGTGTTTTCTAGTCAAGTCTATTTGAATACTGTATCCCAGTGAGTTTATAAATAGTCCACGAATGCGTCTTTGTATTAAAATAGAAACGTCAGTTTTTTTCGTATTAAAAGTTTTTCCGTGGAGCTAAGTGTGATGGTAACTGAATTTAAATATTATTTAAAGATATAAATCATTATGAGAAATCACTTATTTTTTTATACAAATCTAAGAATGTTAATATTACAGTATATATAAACTTGTCTAACAATCTCTAAGGATTCACAATTTCTAGCTACAATACAGTTTACAAATAATAACAAAAAATGCAGGAAAAAATACAAACAATAACAAAATATGCATGCATAATAAATAGCCTTAGGTTATTAATAAATAAATCATTAATTAGTTTAATAATAATTCATTAATAAGTTGGTTTACCAGCGACAACTAAAACTTAGAAAACCACATAAAAGACTTTAAAGAGGATAAAACTTCAAATTAAGATTAATAAAGAAATTTATAATTTTATAGTATCTTTTGATTCTAAACCGCCCATATTAATAATAAATCAGCATCACGCTGTATCCCGCACAGAGCAGGGTAGGCAGAGGGAACCTAGTGTAAAGACACTCCCGTTCCCCACTTTCTGCCGAATTCTGGAGGCATTGCGTGATGAGTGGCAGAACTCAACGCTGCGCTTAACCTCGACACTAGAGCGAAGAAATGGAAATATAAATTTAAGTAAATATTTCATCTCCTCGAATGGGGATCGAACCCACAACCAGTCGGTTTTACAGTCACACCTCGTGCCGCTGCGCCACGACCGGCCGACCGACCGGCATATTAATAATTAATATTATAAATACTAGTCAGAAGTACATTTTCGCTAATTAACTAGATATTTCTAAGTGCAATGCCTAGATCTGGCAGTGACCCAGAATTTATTTGCGGCGAGTAAACAAGTGCTATGGGAAAGTATTTCTGTATTGAAAACAATGGCTAAACCTTATATCTAATTTAGGTCACAAGTTTAACAAAGGAATGGGTCGAGGACGTGTACGTGTTCGTTTTTGTTCTGTATCCACGAAACATAGCTAACGTAGTTAACTTTCATAAATTTAAGACTCGATGATTTTTATTGGCGCCATTTGTGCTGTTGCGTAGCATTTGCTTCTATATACGATAGTTGTGGGTTCAGATTCTACTTAAAGAAAATATATATGTACAAACTGACAATAGGTTTGAGAAAGCGACGTCAATTACAAAAACCATAGAAGGGACAGAAAGTAAAAAAGCACATATATTATAATAAGCAATATTTCTGATATCTTTTTTTAGAAATAAACATATTGTTTCATGGTATAATTAAACACCATAAACAAACAACACCGTCATAGCTAAAATACAGAACAATTATGTACACAGTGATACAGCTATGACTAATAACATACGACAACACATAATGACCTAGAACAGATCTAGTAAAATCAAATCACCAGATCGCAATACATAAACACTAAGCTTATAATATTCGCGAACTAGAAAATTACGCTGTCTTCATAAAGAATAAATTATGAATTTAATGAATAAATTATAAGCAAAACGTGGTCTGCCGCAAGGAAAAAATAGCGTCTAAGTGCGGCGCCGGCGCCAGCGGCGAGGATAAGCTAAGAGTGCACTCCTTACTAGAAACCTAGCAACTCGTCTGAGCTATACTGATCTTTAATGTAAGGTGGTAAGACCGTGAATGATCAGACATATTCAGCACATACAACCTTCCACTGGAGGAGGCGGATTCTGAATGCGCGCATGTGACCGTAGCAACTCATTACGATGCTTGAAAATGCCTTCCAATACAAACAAACAGAAGTACACCCTACCGCAAAGTGTTAGAGTCGATATCGCAATTGATTATAGTATTGTCTCTATCTGTTAGTGTTTGAGTGAGCGAGAGGTGCCAAGTAAAAATTTATCCGCGATCGGCTCTATCCCGTTCGTTTTGACACGATACACGCGGCAGGCTAGATGATAAATATCTAAGGCTGACAGACGCTAGTACGTAAATTCAATTTGAATACGACTTGGACGATAGTCGAGGCACGGCTCTAAACTACGTCAGATCGACGTGTGAGAACAAAGATCCATAAGCCGAATCATGTGGACAAACCACTTGCGAAGCTTACCGATAAATAAATAATACTTCAACGTGTACAAAAGGCACTTAAGCACGCCCACGCTTATTAACTAAGTAAACCCTTACATTGAAAACTGTGGATTACGAGAAAATCTATGGCTGTTCATAAGAAAACGAATCCCATACACATAGTTTATATTCACGCCCGCAGCAGGTGTGTTTGAAAGACGAAAAACATAAATTTCTATTCGATAACAGATGTTAGCCAGCCGCGCTGTGCTCGAATATGAAATCTTATTTGGAGCGTAAGCTTTACGCAACCTAAAATAATTAATACCCTATCGCATAAACTTTTCCAAGTAAATAAGATACTAGAGCGGCGAGCTCAGACGAGGTGTGCTCGAGGCAAATAAGCGTCCGATGTTACTTATCTAAACAATGCCCACGCCCCACTGAAGCACCAAAATCGACCACCTTGTTTCATTATCTCGAGGCACGCTATCTGGGTTGTAGTCCCGCCGCTACAAAAACTACGAAATCTTATCAAGTGACACGAACTTCAACTTAGCCGGTCCCTATTTTTGAACGACCGAAGCTTTTAGCCATATCGGTCTCTACGCCGAGATTTATAACCGTCTGGTTCCGATTCACGGGTTGTCGGGAGTCAAAGGAGAGCTGTGAGTGCCTTATTTTAAGATTGTTTAAAATTATATCTTTTGAACCTCGCAATTATCTTTTTTGGAAAATAATGCCACATACATTAAGTATTGGATATCGTACAGGTCCGGTAATGGAGTTGAGAGAATTAAATGATAACACTAAAAGCTAAGGCTCTCAGTAAAGATTTTAGTAATATTTGTGTCGTCCAAGGATTAAGCGGTATTGATAAACATTTAGAATAATGTTTAAACAATTCTTGAGATATTGTAAGTCGAGCTCTCGAAAGCCATTAAGAATAATGAGTGTTTGAGAAACGTCAGGCGACAGTCTATGATGGAGTGGCATTAAAAGTGTCGTTGACAGGTAGTCGATGAATCATAGCCATGTTATGTTCAAAGCAATAAACAATATTTTTAACATACAATATTTCATGAAGATATACACATCCTACACAATGTTTCATTTGTGTTTTATTTTGAATTGTAATTTTTTCCCATTTTTCTGATTTATTTAATTTAATGCACCCGTCTTCATCTAAGCGTTAATGGCGCATCATAAATAAAATATACGATGAATATATAATCTAAAAAATGTAACAAAAAACCAACTCCAACAAGTGAGTGCACTCTCTAGTTATTATTAAATCACACTAATGGCGACTACATTAAGACGGTTGGTAATTGAAACAATATTTCAAACAGATATGAAACAATAAAGTGACCAGGTAGAATTTTTATCTGCAGAAACGCATTAAGAAAAAGTTTGCCCTTTTTTCACAGAACAGGTAGAGAGTACCTGTTCGAATTTGTTGAGAACAAAAGGGGCTCCTAGAGGCGTCGACCATTAATGGCAGTATGATATAAGTGGGCGACTAAGTCAATTAGGCCATCCGCCGACGCTATTCCGGGAATGTCACCGACAAATGACTGGTTACGATAAGAGAATAAGGCGAGATTGTCCTCGCGTCCTTTTTTGTCCTTTTTACCCTCCCCTGCCTTGACTCTGATAACGGAACCTTTTCTTAATTGAGTTTCTCTGTAAACTGATTGTTTATCGCAAATCAGATTTGTCCTGATGACATCTGCCCGAGTTTATTGGCAACAATTAGCTTCTCTTCGCAAGCAACGTTCATTATAAACTGTAGTGGATTATACAAAAATAATAAATAATGATGACTAATATGATTCTGCTTTGTTGCGGTCGACGCATTTCCATAAATTCAAAGTAACGTCAAACATGAAAACAACGCTTCATACTGTATGTACACGAACAAACGTGAAAGTGAAAATAAGCTGAATCGAAATGCAGATATTGCTATCGGTATTCCGACATCCGCTACATTATTGATAAAATAAAATAACACATTTTTTTAGCTTCACTCCGTATCGCGCACATAGCAGGTTAGGCAGAGGGAACCTGAGAGGTCAGACGTAGCGCAGCGGCACGAAGTGTGACTGTAAAACCGACTGGTTGTGGGTTCGATCCCCACTCGAAGAGATGGAATATTTACTTAAATTTATATTTCCATTTCTTCGCTCTGGTGTCGAGGTTAAGCGCGGCGTTGAGTTCTGCCACTCAACACTCAATGCCTCCAGATTTCGGCAGAAAGTGGGGAACGGAGTGTCTTAACACTCTAGGTTCCCTCTGCCTACCCTGCAGTGTGCGGGATACAGCGTGAAGTTGATTTGATTTGATTTTTTTATTCGAATAGAAAACGAACCCACAACCTGTCGTGTATACAGTTTAAAATAAAATATTTGAACGTTAAACTTTTTCAGATGAAAAGCATACGCAAGTTGTAAAAGTAAGATAACGTATTGAGTCAGTGCTATGTCTGTTTCAGCTGATTCACATCCTCTACATTGGGACAGTGATGCTCCAATACTTCCGTTATTCTTTTTAATTTAGAAAATTTAACATGCTTTTGAGGAGTAGTCACGTTTCAATTGGTCCCACGTATCTTTAAAATCTTATTTTGGCGCAAATTCAATTGTATATTACACTGTCAGCGATTTAAATAAATTGTGAATACAATTAAAATTCCTAAAGAGGGTCCATTACAAATGCAAAACCATTACTTACAAAGTTGAACAAAATGGCATCTGGCGTCAGGTTCCCCAGCGAGTCTAGAGGAATGGAACGCAACCGGTAATCCAGTAATTACAGCCCGTGGTAAAGCATTCAGTATTGTTAAGCCCAAGGTGCAATCAGATGGTACGTCGTGCTGCCGGCTTTTGACCTGCTGGTGGAATTTATTACTGCGTAATAAGATTTTATGTTCGGCGTGATTGTTTTCTAAATTACTTATTCGCGTCTCTTGCTTGGTGCACGGGATGGATTCGAGAAAATAAACAGATTGCACAAGTTGTATGTAATTTTATTAAAGTTGACGACGGTGATATTTTCTTGTAATATACAGTACATTATAAGTATTTAACTTTGACAATTTAAATATATACATACAGCTTTTGCTTTAGTAGGCAGAGGGAACCTAGTGGTGAGACATTCCGTTCCCCATTTCCACCGAACTCTGGAAGCATTGTGTGGCGGATCTCAACGCCGCGCTCTTCCTCAATACCAAAGCGAAGAAAATGTAAGTATTATATTTCATTTCCTTGACTTGGTATCGAACACTCGAATTGCTTTTTTATAAAATATTATATATTAATAAATATAATTAAAATTCCTTAAGTTAATATGCGATTGAATATAATTTCTACAGCTCACTTTTTTATTTCAACTATAATTTCAAACAGACAGTGGTTTGCGATAACTTTTATGACCATTCGGGCGCAACTGATTTCAATTAAATTGACATCTGGCGTAGTATTAAATTTTATTATAATTACCGATATATTATATTATTATTTTAATTCTCATATTATACCACACAAGTAGTTTTCAAGGAATACTTTGTATAGACTCTTTAAAAAATATAAATGTTTTAAATTGATGTAATTTCCACTTTAATTTTTTTAACTGAATGTTAGCTACAGATAGATTATAGTAATTATACTTACATTATCATATTTATAGTATAGAAAGTCATAATTACCGATATATTATATTATTATTTTAATTCTCATATTATACCACACAAGTAGTTTTCAAGGAATACTTTGTATAGACTCTTTAAAAAATATAAATGTTTTAAATTGATGTAATTTCCACTTTAATTTTTTTAACTGAATGTTAGCTACAGATAGATTATAGTAATTATACTTACATTATCATATTTATAGTATAGAAAGTCATAATTACCGATATATTATATTATTATTTTAATTCTCATATTATACCACACAAGTAGTTTTCAAGGAATACTTTGTATAGACTCTTTAAAAAATATAAATGTTTTAAATTGATGTAATTTCCACTTTAATTTTTTTAACTGAATGTTAGCTACAGATAGATTATAGTAATTATACTTACATTATCATATTTATAGTATAGAAAGTCATAATTACCGATATATTATATTATTATTTTAATTCTCATATTATACCACACAAGTAGTTTTCAAGGAATACTTTGTATAGACTCTTTAAAAAATATAAATGTTTTAAATTGATGTAATTTCCACTTTAATTTTTTTAACTGAATGTTAGCTACAGATAGATTATAGTAATTATACTTACATTATCATATTTATAGTATAGAAAGTCATAATTACCGATATATTATATTATTATTTTAATTCTCATATTATACCACACAAGTAGTTTTCAAGGAATACTTTGTATAGACTCTTTAAAAAATATAAATGTTTTAAATTGATGTAATTTCCACTTTAATTTTTTTAACTGAATGTTAGCTACAGATAGATTATAGTAATTATACTTACATTATCATATTTATAGTATAGAAAGTCATAATTACCGATATANGAAATGGAAATATAAATTTAAATAAATATTTCATCTCCTCGAGTGGGGATCGAACCCACAACCAGTTGGTTTTACAGTTACACTTTATGCCACTGCGCCACGACTGGCCTCTATAATAATTTAATATGAGTAAAAACTGATGAAACCAAAAAAAGTACGTCCAAATCTCACTTAAGCACAATAAAAAAAAATCACCTACATTAAAGTATAAAACATGTGGTAAGCATCACAGAAATGGCAATTCGCCCCCGCGCGCCACATGACATATATAAACAAACAGATTGGCGCCGGCGTATTTGCACGCAAACCGCAAATATTGTGAGGGAGTGGCCTTTGGGTACATACGAGTATGTAACGCTACAATAGTACAGAAATCGTATTTTTGATCACATAGTAACTAACAATCTATGTAGGGTTTTTTTTATCATATCAAACATTATAGGACAAGGTTAGATTAGCTTAATGTTTTCATTTCTATATTTAATATTGAATTTCTATTGATTTTTATAAAAAAAAATGTATCGAGGTTTTGTAATTTTTGTCCACCATTATTAATTCAAAAGTAACTATACTAGTATATTAAAATATGTTTCTTAAAAGTCGTGGTAGCGCAGTAGACAGCGTATAGCTGTAAACGCGACGGTTTTGTATACGATTCTCACTATGGGAAATGAATTATTTAATACTTTCATCGTTTAATTTTTTTTCATTATTCATACATATTCATACATTTAATATAAGTTTAAGTAAACATATATGTATCTAATATATATTATGTAAATGAAACACATTACATATGTAATATATTAGTTAAAATATAAAATAATATAATTTGAGGCCGTCGTGGCCCTGGGGCACAAGGGTGCGACTGTAACGCGACGGTTGTGGGTTCGAGTGGGGACTCGACGAAATGAAATATTTATTTAAATTTATATTTCCATTTCTTCGCTCTAGTGTCGAAGCAAAGAGCGGCGTTGAGTTCCGCCACTCAACACGCAATACCTCCCAAATTCGGCTGAAAGTGGGGAACGGAGTGTCTTACCACTAGGTTCCCTCTGCTGTGTGTAGGATACAGCGTGAAGCTGATAAAAATAATATAACAGATTTATTGCACTAGTTAAACCTTATATGGTATTGACACCGCTATTCAACACGGGCGTTAGGTCAGTAATTTGTACGAATCGTTATTAATTAACAAGTTGCCATATATAGTTCTTGTATTTAAATATACAACTCGTATATTTTGAGTCATTTACTTGGGCCTTAACATTTTTATTATGTCTAAATATTTATTTACATACAAGTCAAGAGCACGTATGTGAATGTTTGTATTATTTATATCGGTTTTAAGTGATTCAAATCCTTGGTGATGACCTTTTATGTATTTCATTTTTTTTCATATACCTATTATGCACTTTAAAGATTTTGAAATAATAATTTAAATATGTTTCATAATTTTTTAATAGTTTAACTTATTAAAATAACTTAAACTTCGAGATTTTAATAAATGTTACAAATTTACTACTATTTCAATTCTATATTTAAATATGATCTCTATAGAATTAAATAAGTAAAAACAGTAAGGTAATCTTTGCGTTGCTTATGATATTATTGGCCTCAACGAATTAAAACTTAATCAAAATATAACATCACAATCAGTAGATAGGACAGTCGTGGCGCAGTGGCACAACTGTGCGACTGTAAATGTGACTGGTCGTGGGTTCAATCCCCACTCGAAGAAATGAAATAATTAATACTTAAATTTTTTCGCTCTGGTGTCGACGTAAAACGTGGCGTTGAGTTCCGCCACTCAACACGCGATGCCTCCAGAAATCAGCGAAAAATGGCGAACGGAGTGTCTTAACACTAAGTACCGTCTGCTTACACTGCTGTGTGCGGGGTACAGCGTGAAAATAAAAAAAAATCAGTAATTGCACTTTTCCACAAGCAAAACACATAAAAACCTATACAAAAACGATTTTACTTTAACATTTTTACTTAACAGTAACCAATTAACTTTCACCCACCTAATCAACACTATATAGACTTACTGACTTCATATATTCCATATATGGCAGGACATGTATGTAGATCAGATGACGCGGTAACTGTATGAACTTCATTATTAAAGCGATATCAACTTTTAATGTAATCATATGTCGGTTATGTATGTGAAGTGGATAACCGATCTATATTATTATTATAGTACTAGTTGTTAGACATATTAATTAGGGAGATGTCATTGCGGGTTCGATTTTTGAATAAAAATATAAAACAGGCTCACGTTTTTGAATTTATTTAAATAGTTTTCTTTTTTTATTTTTTAGGTTCACGCTATATCCCGCACACAGCAAGGTATGCAGAGAGAAACCTAGTGTTAAGACACTCCGTTCCCCACTTTCCGCCGAGTTCTGGAGGCACTGCGTGTTGAGTGGGGGAACTCAACGCCGCGCTTTGCCTCGACACCAGAGCGAAGAAACGAAAATATAAATGTAAATAAATATATCATTTCCTCGAGTGGAGATCGAACCCACAACCAGTCGATTTTACAATCACACTTGGTGCCAATGCGCCAAGACTGGCCTCGAATATAGGTAATATTAAAAAAAATATTTAATAATATAGTTAATATTAAAGAAAATATATTTAATGATATATATAACTATACTTTTAAATATAAAAAGTTATAAGGGTAGCCAAGAGATAAATTAAGGTGAAGAAACTCCGTATTCTATAATATTTTCTGTCCGTTCCAGTTTCGAGACATTCCGTATTGAATGACAGAAAGTATAGATATACAACTAAATAAAACTATAGATATTTTTAGAATTTGTTTAAATATGTTAATATATTATCATTGAGATATTTAACAAATTCCAAAAATATCTATAGATAATAATATTAAACTTAAATTCAAGGTGGGGCATGGCTTGTAATTTACATATGAACGTTCTGCGGTCTAATTAGAAAGAGTGTGACACTCTGCGAGTTCTGGGAAATTCGTAACGACTATATCTATTAATTACAAAAAATTAACCTTTCTAGTGAAAACCTAGGTAGGGCTGAGTGGGTCAATATCATTATAAAAATTAAAGCCTAATTACTTATTAAATTTGACTTCGAATATGTACTTATTAGAAGTAACTATTAACTTCTTCCTTCAGTTTTCCGCATAAAGCACGGTAGTCAAAAGGAACCTAATGTCAAGACACTCCGTATCTCTCTTTCAGCCAACTTGTGACAATTTGCGTGCTGAGTGGCGGAACATAGCGTGACTGTTTACCTTGTTACCAGAGCGAGGATCAAAATAAATCATTTTCCCGAATAGGAATCGAACTCACAACCGCTGCATTTACAGTCAGACGCTATGCCACTTCGCCACAACGGTCCCCCGTAAAGTATTCAATATGATTAAAGGCTCTAAAGAGTCAACATTTTCTGTATAAGTTAATTTGATATACATCAAAATTGATAGCCACGCTATTTCTTTTGTTTTGACTATGGAAGTTTATGTTTTATAGACATAGACAAACGATTTATTATTTTTAAACTGATAACAAAATGATACTTGATATAAATGCGTAGAAAACAGTACCTGCCTTATATGTTTTATTTGATGAGTAGGGGGATATATTAAAGCAATGCTTCACGCTGTATCCCGTTAGGTACTGGATCTTAACTCTAGGTTCCTGTTTCCTCTTCTTATAATAAAACCTAGCGTAAGAGACGTAGCGTTAGCGTAACAGAGAGGGAACCTAGTGTAACCTACGTTCCCTACTTTCCGCTAAATTTTTCGAGGTATTGTGTGTTGAGTGGCGGAACTCAACGCCGGGCTTTACCATGGTGACGGAGCGAAGAAATAAAAATATTAATAAATAATCATTCATTCCCCCAGGTGGGGATCGAGCTCACAACCGTCGCGTTACAGTCACACCCTCGTGCCCCTGCGCCACGACGGCCTCTCAATTCGAATTCAAATTCAAAACTGTCGTGTGCAAAGTTATTTCCTGCGCTATAACAGTGTCGAAACAACATTATAATCACAACCATGAAATCAATTTAATAATCACCGATTACGAATTAATTAAACATTGCTGTGTAGTGTAGGTGTGATATCTATAGCACGGTGAAATGTGGACAAGCCAGAACTTGTACTCTCGCCCACACCGTCCATTCATATTTGAATTAAAAATAATTTAGTTGTGCCAAAACTGGTGTCAGAGGCTAGTCGTGGCACAAGAGTGTGTAAAAGCGACTAGTTGTGGGTTCGATCCCCACTAGAGGAAATGATTTATTTATTTAAATTTATATGTTAATTTCTTTGATCTGGTGTCGGGGCTAAGCACGGCGTTGAGTTGAGGCCACTTAACAAGAAAGACTCCAGAATTCGGCGGAAAGTGGGAATGGAGTGTCTAACACTAGATTCTCTCTGCCTACCCTTCAGTGTGCGGGAAACAGCATGATTTGATTTTTTTTTTATTTATGTACAAAATACAAATAACGAGGTCACGTTGGTGGCACGTGTCAAAAAAAACTAGATGTGTTGCTATGAATTTATAATTTGCTACTTAATGTTAATTATTTTAAAAGTATTTCTAAGTATTTGATCATTTAATTATAGCAACTACTAAATTATTTATTATTAGAAGTTTGCTAATAAAATGTTTGATTTTTAAACGACATAATTTTAATTATAATTTCTTGAATCATAAAAATAGCTTAGCATTCCTATTTGTATATTCAAAAGCGTTATTTAAGATTTTATTTTTAATGATTTTTAAGTTCCTTATGGTTTGATATTTTAGAATAACCAAAATATATCTAAGGAAGCTACTTTACCTAAATGTTTTCTGATACAAAAAAAAAATAGTTTATAGATTTGTTATCTGCGCCCATTGGCAATATAATCTGTCTTAAGCATCTGTTTAATGCTAATGAAACACAACCGACTTACTTAATTCTCGTTTTCTTGTTTTCCATGAAAGTTTAATCAACAAAATAATTACTCTACAACATCAAGGTGAGTCTTGTAATTGCTCTCATCGATGGGACCACCCGCGATGTTGAACAATAAACTATAGCGATACTTCATTTCCGCGGATAGATTGAGAAAGTAGTAATAGTTATCCTTGTAGTTTTTTATTTTATTTGCAGATTTAATAGCTACTATGAAATTGGAGTAATTTGTCACCTCAATGTAGATACTCAGAAGATCGTAATAGGGTCAGAAGACCACTTCATTAGAATATTTCTATTTACATATAATTAACTGTGACCAAAATATTTAAGATTAAATAGTTACTAATATATTAAAAAATCGCTCTGGTTTCGAGGCAAAGCGCGGCGTTGACTTTCGCCACTCAACACGCACTGCCTCCAGAACTCGGGCGGAAAATGGTGAACGGAGTGTCTTAACGCTAGGTTCCCTCTGCCTACCCTGCTATGTGCGGGATTCAGCATGCAGCTGATCAATTTTTTTATATACAAAAATATTCCATCCCCAATCTCTTGTACATATCAAGAGTAGAAGTATTTCACGCCACTCTACTCTCCACCACTTACATTTTATAGAGTCGAGAAAACACTAATGTTTTCTCACAAGCCTTTCAGCGTGTGAATTCAAACCTACGATTACTGTATACAATCAGTAATTAGACAATTTTTCACTTTCACAATTTGTAAAACTAACTAAAGTTCGAGGGAAACAGTTAAACCAAGTTAAAGTTAATGTACCGTTTGAAGAGGTGTCCGACCACCCAAGTCACAGCGTCGATGAAATAAGGAAGTTTGTGCAATACATAACGAAGTGGCCGTGACAGTTGACAGAAATTACAACTTAAATAATTAGTTGTGAACATATTTTAATGGATAACTCCGTGAGTTAACTGTATATTTTATATATAATTGATTAAAGTAAGTTCAATTAACAATTAGTGCTGTTTAGTGCAATTCAATAATACTAATACTAAAATCAAATCGGCTTCACGCTGTATCCCGCACATAGCAGGGTAGGCAGAGGGAACCTAGTGTTAAGACTCTCCATTCCTCACTTTAATAATACTAATATATTATATTTAGAGGTCATTCGCATATATGAATTTAGGATTGACAGTTTGTAAAACTATTGAGAATCTGTTTTTTTGTTAATTTACACAAATTCTTTTTTGCTCATTTGTAACAATCTAAGGATTTTAGTAGTGTTTTTACATAAATAATAGAAAAGAACACCTTGAAACTATGGTTGTTCACAGAATTTCATCACACAGTAGGCTCTACCTCTAATATCAGATGGTAATGCGTAGTTATCAAGTCAGTAAGCGCCTCTGATTTTTGAATATCGATGGAGGCATAATCTAGCCAAGTACAACGATGGAACTCAATTTGAATTCGTAATGGATTCTTTCGCCATCGTAGGTCCGGTTATTTAAGGACTGTTTTGCATAACATGTGTGTACGTACGATTATTTAGTTAACGACGTCTTGCAGATACTTGAAATAAAACTAAATTCTAAAACTTATTTGTTTAGACGTTATATATTTGTAAAAATAAATCACGCTGTATCCCGCAAACAGCAGGGTAGGAACCTAGTATTAAGACACTCCGTTCCCCACTTTCTGCCAAATTCTGGAGGCATTCTGGCAATTTCTGTGTGTTGAGTGAGAGAACTCAACGCCGCGCTTAACCTCGACACTAGAGCGAAGAAAATGGAAATATAAATTTAAGTAAATATTTCATCACCTTGAGTGGGGATCGAACCCACAACCAGTCGGTTTTACATTCACACCTCGTGCCGCTGCGCCACGACTAGCCTTAATATACTTGTTGATATGACAATATAGAAATCTATTTTAAGCTAACATATATTTTAATATATGTTAATCATTTAGCGTTGTCACCCAACTAACCATAGGAGATCAAGAACTGAAGGATTAGGAAGTTTTTTTTAATATTTTATGTATCAAATAAATATACCTACTACAACTTTAATAAAACACAACTACTCTATTCTATTTTAAACAATCTCTTAATAAATAATTTATGAAACACATCTTGTTGCTCTATAATTTTTTTCAATGTTGAATGTATGAATGGTACTCTTTGTGAGTATGAAACGTCTACATATTTATAGGATACACGCATTTATTCATGACGTCGCCTACGCTGCCGCACAAAAAACTAACATTTCTGCAATAATGTGAGGAATGAAATTCATTTCATTGATATATTTAATTTTGTTTTATGTGTTTTATCTACAATTATCTATAAAAAGTTTTTGCTGTTGCTTCATATTATTTATATAAAAATTCAATATACGATATTTCTTATTGAAAACTTCACTATTTATTATCGATATATTGAAAAAAAAACATTGAAACTTGTACTGTTTTTTTAATCAAAAAAAAACCAAAAGGAAATAAAAACACAAACAAACGCCAATATAATATAACGAGGGAATCATGTAGTACAGTGGTTCCCAACCAGTGGTCCGCGGAGGCCTAAATATGGTCCGCGAACGATATATTGCGAATCGAATCCACAACCGTCGCGTATACAGTCACACGATTGTGACACTGAAGTACAGAAGTTTCTGGTAATACATTTACGTATATATACATATAACAGAAATTTTAACAGTTAATTTTTATTATACCTACATAGTGGTCCCTGCTACCAAGAATGCTAAAAAAGTAGTCCTTGATCAAGAAAAGGTTGGGAACCCCTGATGTAGAGTAAGCAGCTACAGTCACCTTCGACAAGCGAAGTCGCTTTACGCATACATATCGTACATTAGCAAATGCATTGAGACGCGTGAGTTGGATTAAATACTCTATTTGCGAGACCTTTGCCCAGCTCTTGTACTAAGTTTGCATACTGTAATTCTTAGCAAGGCATCCCTAACGTTAACAATAGCCTTTTTCACTTTGGTATGCTTTTGCGTATTATGTTAAATTATCGTAGGTATAGTTGTAATCGAGGCCAGTCGTGGCACAGACGCATAAAGTGTGACTGTAAAATCAACTGGTTGTGGATTCGATCCCCACTCGAGCAGCGTTCTCAACACGCAATGCCTCCAGAACTCGGCGAAAATCGGGGAACGGAGTATCTTAATCCTAGGTTCCCTTTGCCTACCCTGTTGTGTGCAGCGTGAAGCTGATTTATAATTACTATTCGTAGCGTAGGGCCCTTGTAGAACAGTTGCGAAGTGTTGGTAAATTCAAATAGATCAAAAATATAAAAAAATGGTTTCGTTTTCAATAACCAAAACCGTCTGCAAGTGCGGAAATTTGATCTCAAGTTATATTTAAGTATGTATAATATAAGGCTAAAAAAATGCTAACATAAGTAAACGGTAGATTATATGGCTTTCTAAAACAATTATTACCAGCTAGCCAGTGTAGCGTAAACTTAAATGTTTCAATTCAGAATCACTTACTATGAAAGTTTCACTTTAATTACGTGAACAGATACTTATGCGCCGATCGCGAAGTCATTGTTGCATTTTCTAAACGTTACGGCGTAAGTAATTATTTTGCGGGACCTATTCACTGCGCTATTAGCGTCTGTTAGATGTTCTAGACTAGATTATTTATAATTATTAATTTTTTCTTAAAATTTTCTTGTCTTTTTTGTTAACTTAAAAGTGGAATTTTTAAGTCTCTACAATTTTTATATTAATGTAATCTAGATAAGAATATATAACTCGAATAATAATAATTTGCTTTATATCATTGCATACAATAGTACTATAAAGTATAATGTTTGTATATAAAGTACTTTATGAATTCCATTTATTTGTAAATGTTGTCTTAAAACATTGTTAAAAGCATAAACGACACGCCAATTGTGAAGTCATCGTAGCGTTTTCTAAACATTACAGCTCGAATAATTAGTTTGCGTGGGTTATTAATTGCGGGAGCAGCGACGCGTTACGTCCGCCCTGTTTCGCGGTTGGACCGTGAATGCCGGTAACTCGGTAGGCCAGTCGCAGGCGCCGGTGGCGCCGTGCTTCCGGCTATTACCGGAAGCTAGGTGCAACTGTCGTCTGCAACGCTGCCCATACTATAGTTTCATGTATCAGTTTATATTTTTTAATTGGCAATAAATACATGTTAAATGTTTAATTTAGATAATGTTAAACGATAATGTTTTATATTTTGAATGTGATAATTAATTAGTAAGTGCGTTTAATACTTTCTTTCGATTTTTTTTTATATAAATGACTTCTTTTAAAGGGCAACGTTAACACAGTTAAACTACTTGCATATTATATTTTTATAAGCAAATATTGAATGTAAATTTTAAATGTCAACATTAATCACTAATTAGTTTTTTTTATTAAAGTATACAGTACTGTGACATAAAGACCAAAAGGCAAACCGTGTTAAACGCACATTAATAACCTTCACATTTGGGCGCACGATTATCGCATATGTCAAAAGCAGGTGTACGTCCGCTCACCCTCTACAAATGCAACGACATTACGACGCCGAACAATTATCCCTCCGAATTCCCATTCCTCGTTTCCGTTAATGAAAAATAAGCTTTAAATTAAGGGTATTAAGGGTGGGTATTAACTAAATTTAATATGTTGCAGAGGATTTTTGGCGCCAGGTCTAGTAATTTGGCGCCAGACAACGGTTAAGTTCCCCCCTTCAATGAGTTAAGACCACTTTAGTGGTTCCCAAAATTAGGGATGACGAATCGGTGTTTTGTTTAATTCATCATGATTAGTTATATTTTTATAGCTTATTTACTTGGCGACGCGAACGGAGGGAAGGTTGTGACACATCACTACCTTTTGTATTGATATCAAGACCGTGGTTTGAACGCATACATACTTTTTCTTTTTCTTCAGCCATTTTTCAAGCATTTTGCTTGTAGTGAGATGGCAAAATATTTTTGTTTGAGTGTAATAAAATTTACGTGAATTTTGCTTAACATTTCGAAAGAATTATTATTTTACTAAAAAGATTTCAGTCAAAAACCAAGTTTTTGTAGCTTCTCGCTTTATAAAACTGAACGCCGCGTGCTGTATAAACACAGAGCGAGTAAATGAAAATTATTTATTCCCCCAATTTGAAATCGAACCCACATATATATATATATATATATATAGATCTTCNATATATAAAAATTATATAGTTGTGGGTTCGATTTCAATACGTTATCACGCGATATGTATTTGGATTCCGCGAAAGCTACAACTTTCCCTTATCTAAGTTTACTGCTTTTTATCGTGCGACTCAAATGATATAATTTATAGTTTTATCTCACAGTTATCTGATTGTATTATATGACATAAATTAAAAATTAAAACAATACACGTCAGCAGTGCACTTGACATGTGGCTATGCGCAACAGTTCTAAGTTCAATTCTATGTCATCTTATTATCAGCTTCACGCTGTATCCCGCACACAGCAGGGTAGGCAGAGGGAACCAAGTGTTAAGGCACTCCGTTCCCCACTTTCTGCCGAATTCTGGAGGCATTGCGTGTTGAGTGGCAGAACTCAACGCCGCGCTTTGCCTCGACACCAGAGCGAAGAAATGGAAATATAAATTTAAGTAAATATTTCATCTCCTCGAGTGGGGATCGAACCCACAACCAGTCGGTTTTACAGTCACACTTTGTGCCCTGCGCCACGACTGGCCTCATCCTATGTCATAATTATATTAAATTAAATAACTAAATACAAAATAAGTGGAGGTATTTGTATGTTCTGGTATTGAAAAAATTATTTAGAGTGCAGTGATTCAAATATACGTAAAATTGGAGTTTGATATAATATTTTCCTATAAATAACTCCTGTTTATCGAATGTGCTATAGGCATTTGTGACCAATAAAATACTATAAAGGAAAAACAAAAAGAAAGCAAAGAGAAAAGTAGCATTTTTTATCATTCTGCTTTACTGATAAGCATTTTAGGTACATGTACTAACGTGTACCGTCTATAATATGGACTAGATACGATTAATAAGGAGAAAGAAAACTGATATAACAATGTGCTATAATAAGATTCACATTATTGTAGTGAAGTATATCAACTTTCTACTGAGTTCATTATTTCGGTCTCTAAAAGAAAACTGCTTGAATAATAGAGATAAATTAATGTTTTTGTTAACGAATTAGTATTTTTTATTACAGATTTTGTAGCGAAGCATATAATAATAATAATTTTCGCAACTTCTCAAAATCTGGACGGAAGAACGACATTTCTACACACTAGGTTACCTCTGCCTACCTTGAAACAAATGAAAAAATTCCAAGTATGGGTGGAGTATTTAAAAAATAAAGATTCTTCAAATAAATAAAAGAAAAATTTTGATTTCCTAAATAAATTGTCTTAAAAGCATTATCGTTAAAAGTTGAAGAACTGGTTAGTCTACTTCGTCTAGAATCTAGATAAATAAAGAGTTAAGTGCTCATAAATAAGTTTTTAAATTCCTGCATTTTAAGTTGTTTGCACTCACTTGTTTTGTGTTATCGAGGTTTGCTATTTTTATTTGTAATTTGACACTATCTCTAGCTGTTTAGCATAACATACATTTATTTATTGCTTAATATTATTAGGTACTATTTCAATATTTGCTTATCTATTTATACTAATATTATAGAGCAAAAGAGTTTGTTTGTTGAATGTGTTTGCGAACACGCTAATCTAAGGAACTACTGGTACTATTTTAAAGTTTTTTTTGTTTTTGATAGTCCATGTCACAAGGAAACCTATCTGAATTTGCGATCAAAAGACCTCAGTTAGAATGTGGCATACGTTATATGCAACTCTTATTTATTTTCGTTTAATCACGCAGACGAGGCCGGAGGTAAAAAGTTATACCGTTTTGTCCATCTACGCTCAATGCTTAAACGGCACGTTTATGAATCGACATTTTTACAAATACAATTTGAACCCACAACACTACAGTCAGCCAGATATATTTAGATCCAACCGCGTACCGCAGTTATAATGTTAAAATATATCTATTTCGCATATTATTATGGATACTTAAATTAACATTTCATATATAAAATGTATATTTTTGGAGATTTTTTTTTAATAAGAACATTGAACACAAGTACAAAAACAGGGAAAGCCACGCTCGAATAACATTATCTAAGTAAAACACACAAATATAAATAAATAACGCCACATATAAAGTTTAGATTGCATTCACTTTTGTTATGAACTCACAATAATATGTGCAAAATATAACATTATCATTCTTCAGTGAAAGGAGACCTGCGTTGACGCATACGTCGCGGACCGTTAGCGCTTTGTGTGGAATCTTTTTGTTACAGGACTATTTCGTCACTTTCTTATAATAATAATAGATGTAGAAATAAGTATAAAATAACATAATAATATGTATCTTTTGAAGCCATCGTGGTACAGTGGTATGGGTGGTATCACATTTCACGCAATAGTCGTGAGTTCGTGTTGCACTCGGAACAATGCCAAAATTAAAAATAATTATGATTTCTTTTTCTCATTTAACACGCATATCTCAAAATTCGGCGGTTTCTCTGAGAACTATGCCATATGCGGGATACAGTAAGAAGATAATACAAAAAAAAAGAAATGATTTCTTTCATTATTTAACGCAAGTTTCTTGAAAAGGGCGGAATTTGATAAATAGGGCTTTTCCAACACAACATTCCCTGTGATTATCCTGATATATCCGATAGAAAGGTGAAACTAAACAACATAAAATATTAAAATTAAATATAACTATTTAAATCAAATAATCAAAACACATTACCGCAAAGTATATTTTCGCCACACAATGATAAACAACCTAATTTTAATACTATTCTATTATGATAAAATATTACATCTTAAATATATATAAATGTTATAAGCTGGTGGTGGCGTTGGTTTAATAAATCATCAACAGCTTAATTTGCGTGAACGCGTATCGCGCATGTTCCCTCAATGATTTATTATATGGCGTTTACTGACTCTCTGGAATGAACATTTTAGCCAGAATATTATATTTGAATAAGCGAGGACTATGATTTGGTAATAGTAGTGTTTTTTGTTACTTGAGATCGTTTGGGCAGTGGGTTCGATTAATTAAATAAAATTGTTTAATCGGTTATTTAATTATTTTTTTCTATAAAATAATTTACAGGATATTTAAAAATATTGTTTTCTTAATGTTTCTTAATCATTTGCAATTTGAAATATGCTTTGGATATATAAATATGCAATTTGAATTATATTCATTTTATTTAATTTTTATATAAATATGAAATTTGAATTTTATTGTGTTGTACATAAGATGTTATATGAATGTGAAAAAGTACGATGAGTAAAAAATACTGAACGTGTTAAGTAAATTTGCACGATAGAAAAAAAAAATTATGAAGCAGATTTTTTTTGCGGAGAACTATCTAGAATAAAGCTCAAAAACAAGAAGCCAGTGTTTTGATATTGATAACACCGTCTGTTGGCAGTGTTATCTTAATTTATACATACATATGTGCAATTTTTTTCTAAGTTAATATGTTAGTCGTAGGCAAGTAATTATAAGGAGTAGCTAAGTATTTGAAAATAAAAAAAAGTTTTTGAAAATTAGATGAATAAAAATTAAAAATATTACATAAATTGACTTTGGGCTTTATTATATTTCAACATCAACATAATATGATAACGATGATTTTTAACTGGAAGCGATTGGTTTCCTTTATGATGCTCAGAAAGAAAAAAAAATACAGAAATATATAAAAAGATGTATAAAAATGCCAGGCCGAAGTTTGTCGTGGCGCAGCGGCACAAAGTGTGACTGTAAAACCGACTGGTTGTGGGTTCGATCCCCACTCGAGGAGATGAAATATTTACTTAAATTTATATTTCCATTTCTTCGCTCTGGTGTCGAGGCAAAGCGCGGTTTTGAGTTCTGCCACTCAACACGCAATGTCTGAATTCGGCAAAAAGTGGAGAACGGAGTGTCTTAACGCTAGGTTCCCTCTGCCTACCCTGCTGTGAGCGAGATACAGCGTGAAGCTGATTTATTTTATTTTATGTATAAAAATTTGTGACAAATCATGGGTTCCCTCTATAACCATTATTTAAGGAATGGGTAATTCGTTGTAGGAATCCCATGACGTCACTGGCGCCCGACTCCCGGCGCGTGTCGCCCACATGGCATTTTAGTTAAAACTAAAAAAAAAACAATTAATAATGCACTTTAATACCCAAAAATAGAGGCTAATTTTGTTTGATGTGGAGATGAGCTAGCTATGGTTTGTTTAAGTTATTTCCCTGCCTTATTCAATGGTAATAGAGATTTTGGATTGCTTTTTTGTATCGTTTTCTTGTTTGCTCCATTTGGGAGGCTAGAAAGAGATTGGCAATACAAGCCAGGAGAATCTCTTCTATTTAAAATTCATTTCAATACGGTACGCTGTTTAAAGAAAATATTTTAAGTACTTATCAATAATTTTAATATGTTTGTAAAGTATTAAGGTATTTATATGTATAAAGGTGAATGACTTAAAATAATCTTATCGCCATTTCATTACTTAATGAGTCGAACAATCTAATGTCATTAAAGGTTTTCCTTGACAGTTACACTATTTCTTTTTAAATGGCTAATTATTTTTTTTACAGAAAAAAGGCATTAGCCAAATTGAAGTATTTTGTAAACGTCACTCTTGTTTCTGTTTACACATAAACGTATACGTTTATAATATATCGTTGGTTCCATTCCAGGCAAGCGAAAATCGTAATAAACGAAAATATAATAAAATATCAAGATGTGGCTCTTAGCTGGAAACTTCAAAATTGATAGATTTTGAATTGTCTCAGCTTCACGCTGTATTCCAGATGTAGCATTACAGTTAGTGTTGAGTGTCGGAAGTCAACGCCGCACTTTGCCTAGACATAAGAGTGAAGAAATGGAATTATTAAATATTTCATTATCTCAAGTGGGCATTGAACCCACAACCTGTCGCGTTTACATTCACACACCTGTACCTCTGCGCTACGACTGGCCTCAAAGAATTTTCTTAAGAATAACATGTACGTATATTAAATATTCTTTACTATGTTTTTTTGTGTAAAATTAAAAACATAAAAAAAACAGTCCTACAATCAACGAAACAAACTTTCTTTCTTTGTTTCAATATATCGCTTTCCCTTAGAAATTGGATTTTGATGCAAAAGGTGATTGTGACGGCAAGGCGCCAAGTCTGCTTGTTATCAGATCGCTTCGATACATTATCGATTGTAATACGTCATTACAACGATCAATACTCGAGCTGATTTTGCATTCGTAAATAGTTTCGTGTTAAATAGGTAAGTATAGGTAGGCTTTTGTTAAAGAGAAAACGTGGCTGCATTTATTTTACTAAGAATTAATATGAATTTAGATGAAATTTTCCATTTTTTTTGTTTGGTAGCCACTTTTAATACATTTTTGACGAACAATTTACGTTTGGTAGTTTACCATGGATACTGTTATATCTTTTTGTACAACCTATTTAAATATTGATTCCTGTTTATAGTCTTAACATATAATGGCGTGTATTATATAATTTTTTTTTTAGCTTCACGCTGTATCCCGCACACAGCAGGGTAGGCAGAGGGAATAGTGTTAATACACTCCGTTCCCCACTTTCTGCCGAATTCTGGAGGCATTGGGTGTTAAGTGGCAGAACTCAACGCCGCGCTTAACCTCGACACCAGAGCGAAGAAATGCAAAAATATAAATTTAAGTAAATATTTCATCTCCTCGAGCGGGGATCGAACCCACAACCAGTCGGTTTTACAGTCACACCTCGTGCCACTGCGCCACGATTGGCCTCAATCTCAATTTGATAAATTAAAATGAACGTACAAACGTAAAGCTGACGTATCGACGACCTAGGTAATCTAAGTTGAGTTCGTCGAGTTGTATTAAGCTAACAGCTATATTTAGAAAAGTTGTTAAAATTTAGACTAACTGCTAATAACTGTAAGAAAGCAAAATATGATAAAACTAAAGTTTTTTTAAATTACATACATTGGAAGATTAAGTTTTGAAGATCAGTTTAGTAATTGTAAAGATTTAAAAATCTATAAAATGTAACGACTAAATACTTCTTTACGGCATATATTTTATTATTAGAAAGAAGAATTTAAATATGTATATAGCCAATATACTTAAGTTATATAATTTTAAAGTACCAACCCACAATCATATATTTAAGCTATAATAACAATTTAAATATCACAATTATAAGAAATCAAAATTCAACTTTGAACAAAATAAAGTAATAAAACTTGATTAAGTAAAGACCAGATTCGGGTGACCTCCAGTGATAAGGGGCGACCTCACAACTTTTTACACGCTCCGCGACCGGCTTATCAAAATAATCGTGTTTCTTATTAAATGTTATAATAACATTTTTTTATGTAATTTTAGACGAATATCTTTGGTAATGTATTCTTATGACAGTCCGACTACCATTTATGTTATCTGTAATGTGTATTTTTTACTATTAATTTACATATTTCCATAGTTTATTTAATCACTTTATGGTTTTAAAGGTAAAAGTTTTTTGTAGGTTTTTATGTTATTTATGTTATAAATGTAAATTGATAGAATTTATCTATATAATAAAAAGGTAAGCGTGCTATTAATATAATAAATTTAAACGTCTACTTAATATTTAAACTTTTTTTTAATATTAGTTGGTTAATTAGGCTAAAATGGTTAATACCTAAGAAACTGAATAACAGTTGATAGTTTAGAATTTATAATATATAAGAATTTTTTTTATCAATACATTTTTATCTTAAATGATTCTGTTTTGATTGATTCTGAAAGTAACAACTTTGAGAAAGTTGAGCAGAAACTAGTATATATCATAGTTTCAATAAACAATATCTGTTCCCTGTTTGTTAGTACCATTGAACTTAGCTTCGCTATTTAAAACAATTTCATGAATATTCCAATGAAGTCGTCGCTATTGTCATGTAAAATGCTAAACACTAAACAATAAACGAAATAATATTATTTAAACTTTTGAATTCTTTAACGAACTAACAATAAATTAAATAATAGTGATATAACTTTTGTTTTTCCTATTATTATCTTTTAAGTAATATATCCAGGAATATATATTCTTACCAGCAAATCCAAGATCTGACGATTCCGAGGATGCTTCATCACTGAAAACAGTTGAGAGCTGGTACAGAACGAGAACTAAACATACGCTAAAATTAACCACGGCCATCGTAAATTAAAATCTATTCGCCACTAAAATAACACAACAGTTTCACTATCACTCTATCACAGTTCCATCACGGTCACTAACAATCCACCGGTGATTTAAATTCAATATTGTTTTTATATTGGTAACCACGCGTGCATTGTATTTAGGAAATGTGAAATACATCCATCACTTGACGTGGTTAAAAGTCAACTAAATATTAATGGCGGACGGTGCCGCGTGCGCCATACGATGCGTCACGCGTGTGTGAAAGAGATGGGTAGCATGCGTGAAGAGTGATGCGGAATTGCAAGAGCTTAGGGCTGTTGTTGATTGTCGATGAGCTTTTGTAAAAATAAAAAAATATATATTTTATCTATTACAATATAAATATTGCTTAATAGTTAACTTTTGTTGATTAATATTATTTCACTAAAATAGAATAGAATATACTTTATTGCACACAGAAAAGCAAAAGAAATACAAAATACAGATAACAGTATAATAACAATATATATTTATAATATGTATGCAAAGGCGGCCTTATTGCTTCAAGCAATCTCTTACAGGCAATCCTTGGTAAATAAAGGACTAAATTTTACCAAAGAAATGGGAATAACGTTATAGTGCACAATTTAATTAAATAAAATACAATAATAAAATAACAATGATTTTATAATAAATATTATGTAGAATATTGTATTTCTTATATATTTCAATTTTAGGCATAGAATTTGTCTTAAAATGGCAGAATTTATTTCAAATGATAAATGAAAAATATAATTTCATAATTAACTCCTTTTATTAAAATCAGATATATGTATAAAAAACGAAACTATTTGCTAGTGATATAACTATATTCTTGTTTACTGTTGTTTTTTATGGCAAGAAAATAAATAAAAATGTTACCTCCATAATTATTTTAAAATAATGAATATATCTTACCCTAGATAATGATAATTAAAAAATCATATTCAGTATAAATTTATGTATCTAAAATAAACAATTTATCTAAATGTAATCTTAAACATACATCACTAAAAACAGCCTAGGTAATGCTATAATAAAACATATACTTAATTTTAAGCTTTATTATTTTATGATAAAGTTCTATTTAGATTGCCTTGGTTTGTGAATAGAACTAAAAATTGGTGAAGCGCCAGGCATTTTGAGGTGCATTCTTTTTGTTGACTTTTTTGCTTGTGTTGGCGCTTCTAGTTGATTACCGTATCGATAATGACTAATATCGATAAAAGAATATCGCAATTAACAATTTACTGATTGTTTATAATTAAAATTAATGCAAAATTACATAGATATGTTACTTGCATTTGATGTTTTTTTGTCATAACTAATGTTTTTTTAAGATTTAGCAAAAATAATGATTCTTTGATATTAATTTCAAACTTTATCATTTTTGTCGCTTTATTTTATTACTATGTAAAATACAACATAAAGATTTCTTCTTTTAATGTAATTTTATTACGAGATAAACAGTTACACAGTAGAACATAATTATTAATTACGAATTGTTACTATTAATAGTATCGATATATAAAATACGTTACTGATCCCTTAAAAAAATTATCGATAAAACTAGAGTGCTTTGGTCACCACAGATTCATTCTTATTATTGTACATCTATTATCTGAAGTCCGTTTCTTGTTAACGGCTGTATTGAATAACGATAAAGCTTTTTAAAACTAATTACTTTGCTGTGGTTAAATAAATAAGCAAATAGTTAAATATTTATTTATAACTGTTCACAATGAAACTTAAATACTATTAAAATAAGATAGTTACGGATTCTAACGAGTATGTTTATTTAACACCAATATATTTTATTATATATAAAAAAATAAAAAAAATATCTGTCTAGAGTAATTGACAGAACATAACAAAAACGAATTAATGAGGCGTACAGAATAAATAAATTAAAAACAATTGCTTTATATAGTCAGAATTCAGAGATAGTATTAAAGAGTATCGAGCTAAAGCTTAAAAAGCAAACAATCGATTTTGAAAGCGAGCCGATACGATGCCATGGAGTACGCAACGGGGCAGGGGGTAAAAAACAAAGGCATTCGTCGCACGAAACCTTTGTTAGGGGTATGCGTCTGGACTCTGGACCATAGCGTCGTAGGGTGACAAGAGGTTATTAGATATTTATATGGGATTTTAGAATTTTTAATTAATATTATTATTTTAAAATGTTGGGTATGTACAAATAATAATATTCAGATTTCCGTTTCTACATTCACACATTTTTTTAACTTTTCAAGATAAAATGTTTTTTAAATTTCAGCCGTGACAATTACAATGTTAACCCGTAAACGTTAACGATCAAAACTAAGTCTACTTTAGAATGTTATTGTGATACATTATAACATATCTGATAATTATTACTTATTTTAGGAGTCGTATAAAAATTCATACGTATGTTATATTATTTTATTTAAATATTAATAAAAAAGTTAAAAAAAACAGCTTCAGCCGCAGCTGTATCCCACATACAACAGGGTAGGCAGGCGGAGCCTAGTGTTAAGACATTCTGTTCCCGATTTTATGCCAATCAATGCCTCGAAAAAACAAAGCAAGAGCGAACAAATGAAAATATTCATAAATAATAATGTAGAGTGGGAATCAAACTCACAAACGTCCCGTTACAGTCACGTCACAAGCACCACGGCGGCTTTGGTAAATATCTTATATTATTTAAAAATTTTAATAACATTTATTTTAAAATCATGGTCGTCCATCTGTCTGCATCATAATAACATTTAATGACTCCTTCTCGGTCAGAACACATACAGAATACGTAAACGGTAGGATTTATTGCATTCTTCAAAGTCGATGGGGTTTTTGTTAATTGGTTACCGATTGCTTTCATTAAGTTGATCAGTTTCTTAGGATAGCCGATCTTGAGCCAAATTGATGTAGAAACTCTCAATTTATTTGTCTGTTAATTGCTAGTTTATATTTAAGCATAATCTGTATTTTATAAGAAGAAGAAAATTTTATAAAGTTTTTTAGTGTCATTCCTAGTGAAGTTTATGTCCATAAAAGATGAAAATTAAAAAATATGATAATGTAATGAGCTCGTCGTGGCACAGCGGTACAGTGTTTGTTTGTACACTCCACGCTTATGAATTCTATTCCCACTCGGAGGAACGAATTATTTTCGCCTCCTCGCTGGTAACAGAACAAGCGCGGTGTTTAGGTCCGCCACCCAACACGTAGTCGCGAAAGTTACAAGCATATAGAAACTATGAAGCCCGCAAATAAAAAGCAAGTTTCGGCTTCTGACTACGTCTATATGGATTTTAAAATACAATTTAATATGTAATGCTGTGGCAATCACGAAATTAAGTTTTTATCTGCATCAAAAGTATTACGATTAATTGGAAATATAAAGGACATTGCCCTGAATTAAATCTATACATACCAAGCATAGAGGCCGTCGTGGCGTAGGAGCACAAAGGTGTGGTTCGATCTCCACTCGAGGGAATGAATTATAATATATTAATGTTTTCTTTCTTCGCTCTGGTGCTATGGCAAAAGCCCTGCGTTGAGTTCCGCCACGCAAACGCAATGCCTTGAAAAATTCGGCAGAAAGTGGGGAACGGAGTGTCTTAACCGAAGTCCCCTCTGCCTAGGGCAAGCAGAGGGGACTGTAAGCGGATACAGCGTGAAGCTGTAAATACCATGCATGAAGATTATCATTGAGTAACAAACACATTGTAACAAAAATATTGTAACAACAAGGAAGAAATAGCACGACATTTTGATGTTATGCCGGATGCAAAATACATTCTATTGTCATACTTTTTCCCTTTTATTTGATGTCTGAATTTGAAAAATATAACTTGTTTTTTATTGTTACTTTTTGCATGATGTTTTGTTGTCATTTTAACGTATTTCAATTCATTAACGAAACTTTAGCTGTCTATGTTAGACCGCCTATTCTACCATTGACAGAAATACTAATGTAATAATTCTTCAATTATCTATGACAAGCTTTTAACTACAACACTAAATTAGAGCTTGTCGCCCTTGCTTGTTTAATGAGAAAATATCTACAAGTTGTGGGAAAACTAGTGAGTGAATGAAACTAGTGTGACCGCAGATATATAAGATTACATCAAAATAATGAATGTACTATTAATAAACACGTATTCGATATATTATCTATTTAGCACAAAAAGAAAAAATCTTATGAGTGGTTCCCGAGATAAGAGAGCTGAACTAAACTCTTCTACTTTATAATATTAATATAGAAGTACATTTATATTATATTTTATTATAAAAACTTATTGTTTTTATAAGAATTGAAATGTATATAAAAAGTAAGAAACTCTGTCGCCGCCAGTTTGACGGTCTCGCCGGAATTTTACTTAAACAATACTTGAGATCATAAATCATAATCCAAAGAGTGACTGGCGCCAAAAATATTGTCTTCTAGTTCTAATTTGTCCTAACTATATCATGACTCACTTGAACTGCAACTTCTTGAGAAGATTTAACTTAAACATTTTTTTTATTTGTCATACCTAGTGATGTTTCTATAGTTGTGCACAAAATATGAAATATAAAGGAAATGATAATGTAATGAGGCCGTCGTGGCACGGCGGTACAGTTTTTGATTGTACACTCGATCGATCTCCACTCGAGGGAATGAATTATATAATAATATATTAATATTTTCACTTCTTCGGTCTGGTGCTATAGGGGAAGGAGAGGGGACTATATTATAAATTATATAAAATCTCTGATAATGCTTGTGGGTTTATTTTCTCGCTTTGGTAACAGGACAAAGCGCGGCGTAGAAGTCCGCCACCCGACACGCTGTCGAAAATTTGTCGAAAATTGCAATAACCTAGAAACTAGCATGACAGCAAATAAACAGCAAACTTTTGACTACGTGGAATGGCGCCAAAAAATACGGTCTTCTAGTTGTAACTTGTCCGCTAACTGTACCATGACTCACTTACTCCTTATCCTTAACTTCCAATTTCTTGAGAAGAATTTAACTTTTAACATTACAGGTAAGAAATTCGCTGTTTTTTGCTTTTCACATAAACAACTCAGGCCGCTATTGTTGAATGTAGGAAAAACAAAAGAAAGTTAAAATTCCAATTTTGTACTTAATTAGGTATGCGGGAGAAATTTTGTGGATCCTGTGTGGTCTTACATATTTGTACTAAAAAAGTTGTATTTATTTGAAATATTTATCTATTTTTGTTGTACTCAGGGCTTCACTGCATGAATAAAGGTTTAATATATTGACATTTTGAGAAATACTATTATCAGCTTCACGATGTATACCGCGCACAGCAGGGTAGGCAGAGGGAACCTAGTGGCAAGACACTCTGTTCCCCACTTTCCGTCGATTTCTTTAGGCATTGCGTGCTGAGTGGCGGAGCTCAACGCTGCGCTTTGCCTCGCCTCCCGAACGAAGAAATGGAAATATAAATTTAAATAAATATTATATTATATTTCATTTTCTCGAGTGGGGATCGAACAACCAGTCACGTTTACAGTTACACTTAGTGCCTCTGTACCACGACTGGTCTCAAACTTACATGAATATAATAAAAAAATATTGGCAATAGTCCACTAGGTTTACTCTGCGAAGTCACAAATTTTATTCGCCTTTTTCCGCCTTTTTTTAAAATTATTATAATAAATATGAACATTTTTTTATCTGTTACTTAATCACCTATTAAAATAAAATCTATTATTGTGTAATTTGTCTCTTTTTACCGATCGATCTTTTGTGTCGTGTGTTTGCCATAGAAAATGACATTAAATAATTCTGTGTTCAACTCGAAACGCCATAGCCAAAAAAATTAAACAGTAATTATTTTTTATTTTCAAGTAGGTATCTCTCGTATATTATGGAACTCGCAGAGACGGCCTAATGACAAGTCATTCCGTTTTTACTTTTTGTTTTCCCGAATTGGTTTGAGTTTAAATAGTGGGCAGAATATCTTTTTACTACCCGTATGCCGTAGGCAGGAAATGAGAAACAGATTTCATATAAATAAAAAAGGTATTAAAATATTATTAGCGGATATTTATTACGATATATATATTTAGCTTCACGCTGTATCCCGTATATAGCAGGGTAGGCACAGAGATCCTAGTATCAAGACACTTCGTTTCCCACTTTCCGCCTAATTTTCGAGGCATTACATCTTGAGTGGCGGAACTCAACGCTGCGTTTTGCCTTAGTACCGGAGCACCGGAGAAATGAAAATATTAATAAATAATAATTAATTTTCCTGAACGGAAATCGAACCCATATAAGTCGCGTTTACATTCACACGTTTGATTTTGATTGCTATAATATTGTGGAAAAATGTTTAATCGCTATTATATAATAATTTTCAAGCAAGATAGACAAAAGGGAAGCCTTATCAGATCGGCGATAAGGGTTGGCCGGTAAACAATAGCCATTTAGGACAGGATTTATGTTTTATGGGTGGCGCTGTCTGTTACACATTTATACGGAAGATAACTTACTTGCTCTTCTCTTAAGTGCATGTCTAGACATGTTCTTTTGTTTTGAAGTGTTTTAAACAAATGTGTTTTTGTTTTAGTCATAAACTTCTATTATCTATTTTCTTGGGACAAATTTTATGATTTCTTTTGGGGAGTGGTAGAATTAGAAGTTATCATTCGTTTGACTATAGAATTGGAACTTGGCTGTATCTACAAAAAAACCGGACAAGCACGAGTCGGCCTCGATACCGAGGGTTCCGTTCAAAAATTGGAGCCCTTTCATCTGAGCCCTTTCATCTGATACCTCACTTGACCTAGCGGCTTTAATATCAAATTTTACCCCCCTTTTAAGGCTAATATTTTTATTCTGAACTAGTACTACCTGTAGATGCTAGCTGCCAAATTTCACAATTCTATGTCAACCGGAAGTATCCTATTAGTTTTGATTTCCTTTATAGTGTCGAAATTCAGGCATTTTTTGCGATATCTTTTTATTTAAGTAACTGTAGAAATACAATATTTTCAGGCAATCATGGGACCGTAAATCTGAGTATATGGTTTGAATCAACAGACAGAACAACAAAGGTTTCCTTAAATGGTACGGAACCCTAAAAAAGCCTAACGCAAGGCACAATCATTTTTCAGTAAATGTTTTTGAGAGAACCCATTAGTTTAAAGTAGCTCGTTTATCTATTAAAATAATGTTATGAAACATTACAGAAATCTATATACATATTTTCTATATCAAATACAAAGCTTTTAAAAGCATAAATATTGTTATGATAAATTCGCAGAATGTAATTTTAATTTTTCCTCTTTAATTTAAGCTGTTTATTATAATGTTCCTTCATGCTTTTTAATTACTACTAATGCTTAGTGTATTCTTTTTAAATATTTTCTTAAATAGGCAAATTGTTTGACCGACTACCGACTGTTTAAGTATAGATATAACCTGCATTTTTGAGATAACGAGCGAGGTTCGAACCCACACCAGCGTGTTGCCTAGTACTTTTTTTTACTTTTACGCTGTAACCCGAATATAGCAAGCAAGGAAAACCTAGTGTTAAGACACTCCGTTCCCCATTCTCCGTGAAACTTTTAAAATATTGCGTGCTGCGTAGCGCAACTCAATGCCGCGCGTTGTCTTGTTATCATAGCAAGGAAATGAAAATATTAAATAATTAATCGCCCCGAGAAGGATTCGAACCCACACAGTTACGCGTGATGTGCCGCTGCGCCACGACGACCTCCTCTACAACTCTACAATTAAATTTTAGACACGAAATAATTCATTTTATTTTATTAAAATATTTCTTAAACAAACAACCTCAACGCATTTGAAATAAAATAAAAAAAATTAAATAAAAGTATGCCGAGCCGGTCCCAGGCAGACGGGCCGAAGTTAATTTCGTGTATAATGATGGGCCCATGAGATGGTTATTTTAAAATTGCTTATTTATTTTGATTTCGATTGTTCTTTTTCTTTTTCTATAGAGAAATTTGCAAGGGAATTTTAAAAGTTCTTGGGAATTGAGATTTTCAATTTGAAATTTAAGCAAAAACTTCTGTTTTTGTGGATTTTTTCCTACGTTTGCTCACGGTATCGACCTAATGGAATATGTGGTCCTACTATTTGTTTATTTCCTGCTACTGATTACTTCTTTATTTCCCGTTTGGACGAGAAAGCTTATAAAAATATGCTTTTGACATGACAATTCAAATCTGACAATCTCGACTTCAATCTAATATTTTTTTTAGCTACACGCTGTATTAGAATCCAGTCAGTGGTGGCGCAGGGGTACATGCGTGTGACTGTAAACACGATAGGTTGTGGGTCCGATTCCCATTCGAATAAATTATTTTCTCGCCCTGGTAAGGCAAAGTACGGCGTTGAGTTCCGCCACTCAACAAGCATCACCTCCAGAATTCAGCGGAAAATGAGGAACGGAAGTTTTTAAATTTCTATTTATTTTTTACAGAGTATAAAAAATAAAAATACAGAGTGTAAGTATATCGATCGAGGTAAGAAAGGTAGCCTATGCATAAGGATTCTCAGTAGGTAGGTATGTAACCATTTAGCCCATAGCATGTTTGTTCAACGATTTTCTCTTTTAATGTATTTTTGGAATTTCATATTATAAATTTAACAATTATAAATTAGCCATTAAAAACATAAATTCTAAATGGACAAAAATCCCTCAACCTGTGAGCTACATCTATTAAAAAAAAATTAACAATATAATATATTTTTTTGTTTATTAACTACGTATTAGTATTTTCGTGATTATCAGTTGCCGCTGTTCCTCTCACCGGTCGATTTGGTGTTGTTCTGGGAGGTTTAGTTGTCGTGGGCTTGGGAGCTGTAGTAGTAGTAGTAGTAGTAGTAGTGGTAGTAGTAGTAGTTGTTGTTGTTGTAGTAGGCGTTGTAGTAGTAGGCGTTGTAGTAGTAGGCGTTGTTGTAGTAGGCGTTGTTGTAGTAGGCGTTGTTGTGGTAGGCATTGTTGTAGTAGCAGGTGTTGTTGTAGCTTTTGTAGTTGTAGTCGGAGCTTGACTTTGAGGTTTCGTAGTAGTAATTTTCGCTGTGGTCGTCGTCGCTTCGGTCGTAATCGTAGTTGGATCGATTTTCTTAGGCGGAGCTGTAGTTGATATTAGTGGCTTTTGTGTAGTAGTAGTTGTAGTAGTCGTAGGAGGATTAGTACTTGCTTGTGTAGTTGTCGCCGTTGTATGTGGCTCGGCTTTTGATACAGTATGAACTAGCCTCTTTACTTCAGTGGTACTTCCCCCTAAAATTACCTTAACTATACTTAATGGCATCCAATGGCCGGGCATGTCGGCTTCGACCGGATTCGCTATGAATATTAGCGTGTCGTTTTCTGGATCTGGCCATTTTGCTCCTGATAATATCTCTATTATGAACAGAACTATGAAAACTGGTCTATGTACTTTACAACACATCTCAAATGTTATCGTAAATATACAACATTTATGAAATTCTGAAAAGAAATGTAAAGAGGTTATAGTACCTATCTATATTATTAGTTAAAGTTTCCAAAACTGGAAATTTTGTAAAATTTACCTGATTTGTTTTGAAGCGATTGTCATTTTCACTTTCGTTATGTGCATTGTTTTTCAAACATCAAAAAGATTTCTATTTTTTTTTATTTTTCAATGTAAATTGTTCTCTGTTGATTAATGCATAACTTTCTAGTAGTTGAAATTGTGAAATTGAGCGTAGATTAATAATATAAATCTTGTAATAAAATATCTTAGACTTGTAACAGATTAATGTGCTATGGTCACGGTATTTGATATTTTATTAAAAAATATATATTTTTAATTATTTTAACAAATAAAAAAATTTAATATATCAGTTCAAATATAATTTTTAAGCTATATGAAAGTGCTCGATTCTACAAGATAGTAGTAGACTCGAATCTTACTTGTTGTTTCTTTTTATTCTGCATCACGCGAATAGTAGAGTAAAATGAGAAAACAAAATATTAAGAACTTAAGACACTTGTTTTGTGCTGTGTGATCCCGGCCTAGAATAGGATCATCCTGGTACTGGTGGTGTCGTAAGAGGCGACTAAAGTACGTGTGGTAGAGTCACGTCGCCAGCAATGGCAACACGCATGGGCAGACTCGACTTTCGTCTTAACTCGTTGAAACGTTTATAATAAAAACTTTATTAATGAAGCAATCTGCTCGTGTCGTAGCCCGCTCAAACTATATTATATTTAATTTACTAATCTGAACGGTTTACGAGTTCTAATATGCTTAGCTTATTTAAGTGACTTCTGAAGTGACTTCTGTAGAGAATACAGTGTTCTCGTTCTTGATTTATGGGGAAGTTTTATCTTCAAGTAAAACTTATAGGTTTAATTGCAGATGGTTATACTTTAACATTAATGGAATATAAAAAAATCGATATTATCAACTTTTATATTAGGACCTTGAATAAGTTGTTTTTTTTGTTTAAAAAAAATNGAGGCCAGTCGTGGCGCAAAGGCACAAAGTGTGAGTGTAAACGCGACTGGTTGTGGGTTCGGTCCCCACTCGAGGAAATGAAATATTTATTAAAATTTATATTTTCATTTCTTCGCAAGCCTCCAGAATTGCTGTTTTTTTATTTATATATGTATGTTTTTTTATTTATATAGGTAATAAAAATGTGCGCAACTTTGTTTATGTGGTCTATGAAACATATAGTCTCCTTTATTTTTCTTAGTTAGTTTAAAAAAAATAAATATGACTAAGAGGACTTAGGCAGTCTGTTAGTAAGAGAAGGTTTTCATATATAAAAATTAAAGTAAATATACTTATAAAACAGAATATTATTGATATTCCTATTATACTTTTCCTACATACTGTATTGTATGTAAAAAGATCCCCGAGCGTAGTTTTTAAGCTGCAACTGATAAATATATAATTTTAATTTAAAATAATAATAAATAGATATAATTGTTGTTAGAATCTGAAATGTACAGGAAATTTTGTACACGGTTTTCGAGCATTAAAGCTCTAATTTTAAATAGTGTCGTTTACTATGTTCATAAGTGATTTAAAATCAAGTTATTTAAAAAAAATACTTTTAGCCACAGACAAACCAATGACATAATGCTAGTTCAATTATAAAACGTAATATAGAAACTGGTTCATTTAATCTCTTCTTCGAGTATATAGGTCACTACGAAGTTTACGTTAAACCAAATTGAGAGGTCAATTATTATCACATTATTCATGTTAAATAACTTGGTACCAAGTTTTTCTTTTCAATTATTTTAAGCACGTGCTTTCGATTTTAATACTTATATATATTGTATAAGGTTTATTTTTCTATGCGATGCTCTAAGGCTTGTAGGGAGGTTTACGGTATTATATCATGAATCTGGTTGCTAAGCAACCGTTGCTAGGCGACTCTTACCAAGCTAAATGACTCGGGAGTTTTTTGATGAGTCTCTTTAAAGATTATTCGACCTTTCTTATTCGTTTATTGTATTATATAGGACGCCCACCGCAGAAAAATATTTATACGACTGTTAATTTAGAAATATGAACTATTAAAAGTATTATATTTTAGCAAATTAACTTATTTGTTTATTGCTCTAAAATTATGATAGGCGCTTATTATTAATTGTTATTTTTACACTGTGGTTCTGGTCGTTCTGGTCACCTATTTTACGTCAGATTGTATATTTAATATAATATGTTTCATTTATAAATAATACTGTTGTCGAGTTTTTGCAATATGCTTTAGGACATGTGATAGTTGTGGAAATTCTATTTAATTTAGGAGAGTGTAGGCACATCTATAGTATAGGTATATATTTATATAAAATATATAAATAACCGCAACAACCGCGGTCCATGAAATTAACTATTTTCATTACATACATATAATTAGCTGCATACAGCAAAATAGAGTAGGTTAACGAAATTTAAAAGGAAAATATTCTGTTCCTAATGCACTGCCCGATTTACGAGACATAGCGGGTTGAGTAGCGGAACTCAATGTCGTGCTTTGTCTTGTTACTAGGGCGAGGAAATGAGAAAAAATACATAACATTTTGAAATATACATATATTTTTTAGACAGATCTATGTTTCAACAAGAATAATTATTGTTCATTTAAAGGTAAGTGGTGCTAAGAGAGAGTCGAGAGAAGGTTAGTCGTAACAGTAACTTATGCTCTCTTTGCGTACTCGCTTATAGAAAATATTATGTAAATATTAATCTATTGAACTGCGTCGAGTTCCGAATGTGTTTGTTTCTTAAGGAAATGAAGGTAAATATGTGGGACGCCAATTGCAGTCCGCAGGCAAAATACAGTTGGAAGTTGCTTTTATATTAACATTGTTTTATGAAAAGTTGTACGCAATTTGGCATTTTTTTTTGTATAAAAAATATATTTATCGATACATTTTCTTCACATTTCATTTCTGTGCTAACACATGTTAAACCTAGCCACTAGTTTTCACATTCACTTTGTAGCAGAGTTTGCAGTCGTGCGTTAAGACACTCGATCTCCGCTTTCTGTCCTGATTCGAGATATTGTATGTTAAATGTCAGAAATTAGAACCATACTATTGTACCAGAGTACGGTAATGGAAATAAAGATATTTCTCTGAGTGGAGATCAAATCATCAACCATAGTCGTTGTTGTAGGTTCGAATTAGAATCGTGATCCTTCTCGAGAGAATGATTTACTTAAAATAACATAAAATAAAGAAAATTAACATAATTAGTAATCAGCTTTACGCTGTATTCCGCAAACAGCAGGATAGACATAGGGAACTTAGTGTTAAAACACTCCTTTTCCAATTTTCCGCCGATTTCTGAAGGTATTTCATGAGTGGCAGAACTCGAGTCATGCTGTTATCGACTCCAGAGCGAAGAAATGGAAATATAAATTCAAATATTTTTTAATTTTCTCTAGCTTTTCTTTAGCGACTTGGGATCGAACCTACAACCAGTCGCGTTTACAGTCACAGTTTGTGCCTTTGAGCCACGACTAAATAATTACTACTAATACAAAAAAGTAATTTAAATAGTTTAATTACCTGTGTGTTATTCCTCTATCTTCTAAATGTCTCATTCCTAAAGCAACTTGCAAGGCATAGTCCCGCATCGTCGAACTGTCCAAATGTAGAGCTGGTTCAGCCACGTAGTGGTCGTTTGTTCTGCGTTGCCCTAAACTATCGCTTGGCTTCTCATCAAAATTCTCGTATAAAGGGGGATCGGAGTCACTAAGATTTGTGTATTCCGCTGAAAATTAAAAGCGTGGCCATTTTAGTTATTATTTCTTTCTCGTTTCTTCAATGTTGTCTTATCTTTGTTTTCATAATGCGGATAAAAAAAATAAAAATAATCAGCTTCACGCTGTATCCTGCACACAGCAGGGTAGGCAGAGGGAACCTAGTGTTAATTATTAACTATTACAAATATTTTACATAAAATAATTAGGATATTCGATATCGTGACTATCATTTGGTGACAAATTATTTGAATAATAACGTTTAACATTTTTATATCTAAACTAGAGGGCGCGCGCAGCTTCGCCCGCTTATTTGCACTCCTAGGGGTGAATTCTAAAAACCACGAAACACGTGTTCAATAAAATATTTTTAACAGTCTGAATTTAAAATTTTATAAAAATCGGTGGCCATTTAAAGATTTTTCCATATAAACTTTCAACTCTTAGGAGTTTTTTTGTATGAACCTTATATACTAAGTAATTCTTTGTTCAATATATTTTGGAATGTTAAACTAAAAGCAATATTTGTACAGAACCGCGATAGGTTTACGAAGAAAGAAAAAGTTGGAAAAATGTAAATACAAAGTTGAAGAACAACATTCAACTTACATTTCTCTTAGAATCACTTATACGCAATAACTTTTAATGAGATAACTTTGAAAAGAATATGAGTTTTAGGTTTCCAAAATAATAAAATTAAACTTAGAAATTATCCCTACACCATTTAATTTGATTTAAATATCAAATTAACTACGCGCCTATTTAAACAAAATAACTAGTAATGTTATATAAGAAATTACTTTTATAAAGTTATAGGCGCAGATATTTTAATGTGATATTTTTTTTAATCGTATAGCGGGGTGGGCAGAGAGAACTTAGTGTCAAGACACTCTATTCTTCATTGGCTATCGAAGTGGAAACACTGTGTCTGTGTGTTCTTAAAACGCGAAAAGGATAAGTACTTCATTCCCCTAACTATAAATTAAACAACAGTCCAACTGCGGCAAAATGTCCTCATATATAAATACCAAGAAAATATTTAATACTTATACTTATTTCAATAATTTATTTTCAATACAAATGTATATTTTATGTACCTACTCAATGAACAGAAGGTAATATTCACTCAATAAAATATAATGTCATTTGGTTTTCTTTTCTTTTCTTGAAAAAAGATGATCAAATCGATCGGAAATATTNATTTGTACAGAACCGCGATAGGTTCACGAAGAAAGAAAAAGTTGGAAAAATGTAAATACAAAGTTGAAGAACAAATTCCACCTTACATTTCTCTAAGAATCACTTATACGCAATAACTTTTAATGAGATAACTTTGAAAAGAATATGAGTTTTAGGTTTCTAAAATAATAAAATTAAACTTAGAAATTATCACTACACCATTTAGTTTGATTTAAATATCAAATTAACTACGCGCCTATTTAAACAAAATTACTAGTAATGTTATATAAGAAATTGCTTTTATAAAGTTATAGGCGCAGATATTTTAATGTGATATTTTTTTTAATCGTATAGCGGGGTGGGCAGAGAGAACTTAGTGTCAAGACACTCTATTCTTCATTGGCTATCGAAGTGGAAACACTGTGTCTGTGTGTTCTTAAAACGCGAAAAGGATAAGTACTTCATTCCCCTAACTATAAATTAAACAACAGTCCAACTGCGGCAAAATGTCCTCATATATAAATACCAAGAAAATATTTAATACTTATACTTATTTCAATAATTTATTTTCAATACAAATGTATATTTTATGTACCTACTCAATGAACAGAAGGTAATATTCACTCAATAAAATATAATGTCATTTGGTTTTCTTTTCTTTTCTTGAAAAAAGATGATCAAATCGATCGGAAATATTAATGGCATATAAAATATAATTTGTTCACATATTGTATTTATACAACCTGGAAGTTCATTTATAATACTTTTTACATTTTTTTTTCAGTTTTACGCTGTATCCTGCACACAGCAGGGTAGACAGAGGGAACCTAGTGTTAAGACACTCCGTTCCCCACTTTCCGCCAATTTCTGGAGGCATTGTGTGTTGAGTGGCAGAACTCAACGCCGCGCTTTCCCCTCGACACCAGAGCGAAGAAATGAAAATATAAATGTAAATACATATTTCATCTACTCGAATGGGGAGTCGAACCTACAACGAGTCGATTTACAGGCACACTTTGTGCCCCTGCGCCACGACTTTTTACATGATAATATATATTTTGAAACGAAATACAAGAAAGATTATCAAAGTCCTTTTCTACATTCATTTCAAGTAAATGTATTAAACTTTGTGAAAGGGCTAAAATGAAAAAAAGGAATAAACTCATCCCTAGTATGTAGAAGGTTTCAAAAGAACGAGATTAATTTTGAAATAATATTATAAATTATTTTTGGAGGGTGTCGTGGCATAAGCGCGCGACTGTACGCCACGGTTATGGGTTTGATTCGCATTCGTGGAATGAAATATTGCATATATTCATTTCTTCGCTTTGGTAACCAGGCAAAGCGTGGTGGTCCACAATGCCTCGAAAAAGTGGGGAACGGAAGTCTTAATGGAAAAGGAGAGTCATAACACTAGGTTTCCAGGTTTCCTGTGCCTACCCTGCTGTCTGCTGGATACAGTGTAAAGCTATAAAAACAGTTTTTATATATTAATGTAACCTATATTAATTGTACATATCAATAATAGACATCATAATTGTAACGCAAAATTAGAAATAACATATATTGAGAGTATTAAGCCCCAATTCTAAATACGGTTTAAGTGTCAATATGAAAATAACTAAAATTATATAGAAAAAGACAACAAACGAAACAGATCACATTTCTTTAGTTATTGACTAAAACTAAAGAAAAAAAAACAATTTCCATACACTAGATGCATTTTTTTACTTACTATCAGCTTCCGAAGGTCGTCCATTGGCAGTTCTCTCAGACTCTTCGCTCTTCTGAACTTCGATATTGCGTCTACCTCTTGCCGACCGAAGTAAAGTCAAGAGGTCACCTCTTGGAGCGTGTTCTAATAGCGCTATAAGAGGTGACCGTCTTGTACAACATGCTATAAGTCTTATAACATGTTTGTGTGACCCAACGTGCTTAAGCATAGCAATCTCGCGAAGGAAATCTTGCATTTCTTCCTCTGTTGCTGAATCTGAAAATGTATTTGTAAAAGTTGATAATTATTGTTAAAATTGTGGTTGTTTGTTTATTTCAATTTCAATTCAGTTAATTATATCCCAATTACATGCATTATTGAAGGTTAAAGTTTTTGTAAATAAATTCTATAAAGTGGAATGATTTAGAAGCTCTAAGCTACAAATTGTGTTCTATGTTAAATTATTTAATTTCTGAAGGAACTCTGTAGTGTAATATAATATTATATAATATATAAGGGTATAATATAATATAATATACAGGGTGGAAGTGTCAGCACCACATTAAATGAAACCACAGTTTTAACTACTCTATAAAAGCCTAATATAATTCAGAAAAAAATAAATTCCCAAAAATGAAAAAGTTTTTTTTTCAAACAAAATAAATAATAAAATAATCGTTTTAAAATAAAACGCCATTTGTCAAGAATATTATAAACACGCACACATACGCGCACACTAAGCTGTCAAAGCGGCAACGTCGCACACGCTTCATTCAAGAAATCGAGTCGCAGCAACTAGCGTAGGTATGTAGCAAACGGCGGCGAAGTGATGTTAAATCAACGCAACACTTAGGAATACACTTTACACACACTTTTATCATATTCTTTCTGTCCACTTATTATTTGCTACATTTTTAAATTTTCAAAGTGTCCCCCTTGCTTGTAAATACATAAATGGCATCTGCGTAACAAATTACGTCTTACTTTATTCAGTAGATCCCCCCGCGCGGCTAATTCTTTAATTTTATCAAAAGCACGCTCAATTCTTTGCCGGAGCTCGTCTTCTGTATGGACTTCTGACGCATATACTTCATTTTTTACTTGCCCCCACAAAAAAAAATCAAGCGGCGTGAGGTCCGGGGAACGGGCAGGCCACCACCGAGGTCCATACCTTCCGATCCATTGTTCTCCAAATATGCTCGCGAGCGTGTTTCTAGCAAGCACTCCAGTGTGCGGGTGCTCCATCTAACTGAAACCACATCTTACGATATACGTCTAGGGGGATCTGGTCGACATATTCTGTTACTGTTCTCATGAGTACAGTATCGATACTTTCTATTCGATACCGTGTCCGTAAAATCATGAAACTACAAGTACCACTTACTAAAACTGTCAATTTCTTGACATAAGTTATAAAATTCTCATTACTATTTCCGCTAAGGGTAAAACATGTAAATGCTTAGATATATCAATTACTATTTGATTAAATCAAAAACTAATTTATTTTCTTTAAAAAAATAATTATTTTACCTCAAAATCTAAATACTAGTTTTCATTTAAGATTTATGTTTTAATAATTGTTTATAGTAACAATTAATAAAAGAAAAAATAATAAAATATTCATTTGGACTCTTTTGGCACTACTCATTACTTAAAAATTAACAATTACAAGTCAAGTCAGTATTTTTTTATTGTCTTTTTTCACATAATAGCTATGAATAAAAATTTTTATTAAATATTATAAACAAAAAATAAAATAAAAAATAAATAATAAACAATATTTTTATTTATTTGTTTAATACATATGCTGCTGTATTCACTGCTTCAGCCCATAACTTTTTAGAGAGATTCTTGGCACACAGCATGAACCTTGCTGCATCTGTTAGAGTTCTTATATCCCTTTCCGCTTTGCCATTCCGTTGTGATGTGTATGGTACAGAGGTTTGGTGTACTATACCATGTTCTAAGAATGAATTTAACACATCTTTATTAATAAATTTTAAGCCACTGTCACTTCTAAAATTTATTATTTTATTTCCTGTACCATTTTCCGCCTTGTTAATAAAATCTCTAATGCATCTTATAACTTCATCCTACTTTTTAATAAAGTATACTGTTCTACAGTGTGAATCATCATCTTTTAATATTAAAAAATAACTTGAGCCTCCAATAGATACTTCCTTCATTGGCTCACAGATGTGATTTGTTGTGACAGACGGCATGTATTCACTCACAAGTTTTAATTGATTTTGTATCACTGCTATTAAAGGGCAAACAGTGTGCTATAATACTTCTAACAACACCTGTCCACAACCAATGACACTGATTTCACTACCATCACCTAAAATTACTGATTTATTTGATACTGGTGTAAAAGTTGAAAATAAGTTTTTGTCATAACACATGTGCTCACTGTGCGCATCTGTATTCACTAACTATTTTGACTGTTTTATTTTTGTGGCACTACAAACGCATTTTTTACTTTTCTCTTGTTAAACCAACACTCATTTTTAACATGTTTACAAAATTATTAGCATTTTTTCTCACTTTTGTTAACAAAATTATTACATTTTATGTCCACATTACATTCAGTCATTATCAATGACCCATTTTAGTACACTTAAAACATTTAATATTTCTTTTATGTGTAGCATTTCTTTTTTTGCAATAAATGCAGATGATGATGACACAATTTCACCTCGTAGTAGTATTATGGTTTGGAACTTCCATGCATTCCAATTTTTTTACTCAGTTTTATTACTGTGCTGTTTCCTTTCATCGTGATTGTTTTTTTGCTTGTTTTTCTTTTTTATTCCTTCCCGGCAACTTAACCTCCAATACCAACGCCGACCGCGTGGCACGTGAAGTAACGCTGTTTTAATCTCGCCGGTATTTCTAATTTTCTATGATTGATGCAAACTTCTTAATTTTTTATTATTACGATATGGTCTGGGCCCATAACCCTTTGTATTTATATGGTTTAGTAAATAACATTCAACTATAGTCCGACACAACTACTATTGCATATGAGAAGCACGCGTGGTAGAATTACGCAGAACGCATATTTTGATATATGCACATAGACACCCCCTCTCACGCCGCACCGATTCCTCGCTAGGGCTCGCGGTTGCGTCATTCGAAGGTTGGCCCTCTTTGTGCTTCGCGCCAGTGCTGCTATATCGTGCAGGAATGATTGCTTAATATAACACTATAATTCATAATAAATGTAGATTATACTTTTTACGTATGATTTGATACTAAAATAATTAATAAAATTATCAATACTATTTACAAATAATTACTAAATAATAATTTATTTCATATTGAGTTTTCCTAGGTTCCCGTGTAACATTATAAGACTCGTTTATTACTAGTTATTTAATTTTTATACGATTTTCTATCAAAATAATTAAACGAATATAATTATTAATTAAAATGTTATAATAATAAAAAAAATTAAAAGTATGTTCGAGAAGTATTTTAAATAATGGCAACTATTACAATGTTTTTAATTATCTTAACTTAGCCGCGGAACGGCTAAGTTTTGTTGTATTTACATTATTTTGTTCGACTTTAGACATTGAGTGTTTTAATTTATTTGGATGTTGTTTAATATTAATTTTTATCATAAATCGGATTTCTAAACTCGTGATGAATGTGACATGTGATTACAGAGTATTTTTCTGAAATGTGTAACTATTGTGTGTCAGTATTTGAGTGTACTATCAAAACATACATTCTTTTAAGACATTTCAAACAAATGTTGAGTTTTTAATATTACTTATGATGTAAATATTAGTGGAAGTAAAAGGAGATTGCGTCGATGACGATGTTAAACTAATGTTAAATGTAAGTACCTATCTATCGTAGTTCAATATCGTTTTGTGTGTTAAAAATTTTGAGTATAATTTTGTGGGTGGTTCAATAATCTTGCATTATTTCGAAATAATTTCATAATAAAATAAAAGAAATAAAGTTGCATTTTATTGAACAATTTTAATAAGAACTTTGAACGTTGTTTATATTTATTATAAAAAATAGATAATTGCGTGACAATGAACGAGAAATATCGTTCTTTCTCGTTCGGTTATGTGTTTATGAATGAAAAGTAGAAGATCGGGAACGCTTAGTAGTAGTTTTTGTAGTAGTACGTGTATGTGTGCGTCACACGAAATAAAGGCTTGGATAAAAATCGTGAAATGAAAAAAAAATCCTACGTCTAAACTGTTGAGGTACCTTGATTAATTTCTTTTGCTTTGTGTTTGAAATATTTTACCCTATATGCAGTTTCAGTAAATGGAGCGCTGCCGCTTCCACCCTGTATAAGGGTTTCCTACTCTTCACTTAATGTTGAAGGCAATGTGTGTTTAGTGGCCAAACTCAACGCTGCGCTTTGCCTCGTTACCAGAGCGAGAAAATGAAAATATTGAATATTTCATGAGTTCCTCGAGTGGAAATCAAACCCACTGCACTACGGCTACCACTGCACTACGGCTACCACTGCACTACGGCTACCACTGCACTACGGCTGCCACTGCACTATGCATGCACTATGGCTGGCCTCTAATCCGAATATAGAAAACTTCATATAATACACGAAAATTCAAGGGTTTTATGATTATTTCTTACTCTAGAAAACATAGCCAATATGATAAAAACCTATAAAAGTAAATGTCTTCATCAAGAACCAACCATCGACCTACTAACAAGCCCTCTAATTATACAAACAGCACTTTATTACGTTACATAAACTAAAACAATGGCCTAATAGTTAAACAAAGTAAAAATACACCTTCCAAAGCGGAACAAGGCAATTTAACCGGTCTGACGGACGATGCGAGTGGCATACTCAGTTTGGTCTAACTTTCATTTCCTAGACATCTTTATGTAATGTTAATTGAAAACACTAAATTCATTAAGCGTGTACAGTCATGTCGTTCTCTCTATAGTAATGTATTCGTTTTATAAGACATTGTATCGACAGCACATGTTGAGGCCAGTCGTGGCGCAGGGGCACAAAGTGTGACTGTAATCGACTGGTTGTGGGTTCGATCCCTACTCGAGGAATTGAAACATTTACTTACATTTATATTTTCATTTCTTCGCTCTGGCGTCGAGGCAAAGCGCGACGTTGAGTTCTGCCACTCAACACGCAATGCCTCCAGAACTCGGCGGAAAGTGCGGAATGGTGTGTCATACACTAGGTTCCCTCTGCCTACCCTGATGTGTGCGGGATTCAGCGTGAAACTGATTTATTTTTATTTAAAAAATATGTGTGTCCTAGGGCCAGTTTCACCGCTTCTGAATAAAGTTTCAGATAGTTATATAATAATTAATGCTATCTCACAGATAGAGGATGAATATACCAAATAAATGTTTCTTATATTTTCGAGAATATTTTCCTCGTTAATGAACGATAATAGTAGGTTATTACCTATTCATACGATTTCTTACATTACAAATAAGTATACAAAATTTTAATAAGTATACAAAAATTTTATTTTAAATTACAAATAAGTATACAATTGAAATGCCTGTACCTAATGTATATCTACTAGATATTTCTATTTGAGACCTGAAAATTATAGCTTGTCTGACAGATAAGTCTGTCCGGGACTTTATCAGCCAGTGGTGAAACTGGTCCTTAATCTGGTAAGAAAAATACAGCATTTTATTCCGCTACTCAAAACGGCCAACCCATGACCTTCGCGTTTATGAGAAGATTTTGATACTTGATCTCTATAAATTTTGATCGAAAACGTATTTTAATAAATGTAGAGTGGAGATAACAATGCCAAGTTATCTATTTATTCAGCAATGTGCGAGAAATAGGTAAATAATAAGCGCTGCCAGCAAATGACGAAATCAAAATAATAACCGTAAATATATATTTCGAGGCCAGTCGTGGCGCAGCGGCACAAAGTAAGACTGTAAAACCGACTGGTTGTGGGTTCGATCCCCACTCGAGGAGATGAAATATTTACTTAAAATTTATATTTCCATTTCTTCGCTCTGGTATCGAGGACAAGCGCGGCGTTAAGTTCTGCCACTCAACACGCAATGCCTCCAGAATTCGGCAGAAAGTGGGAAACGGAGTGTCTTAACACTATGTTGCCTCTGCCTACCCTGCAGTGTGCGGGATACAGCGTGAAGCTGATTTTAAATAAATATTTTTACGTAAATTCCCAATAAAAATCATTTAAAAGACGTTTAAAACACGAACTAACAAAATAAATCACTTGCTTTAGACTTCAAATAGTATTTCAATATCTAAATTATTGAATTTCAATACGTTTTATGTACACAGACTGTATTGATGAAGTTAAATTAAGTAAACTCGATAATTAAGAAAATGTTAAGGTCGACGTTTATTTTGGAAGAAAATTTGTTATAAAAAGGAATTAAAAAGAAAAACATTTATAGCCGTATAAGTTATTATAAAGGAATATTAAATTATTATACACTATAGTATTATTATACAATAACCTAATTATATGTGTAAGTATATATTATATATAATAACTTTACAGCATTCACGTTTTCCCCGCATATAAATAAAAATAATTTATTTCTCCAAGTGGGAATCGAACCGAAAGGATGTTAAATGTTATAAAATAATAATATTGAATTTATATAGGTACAGTAAGAAAGATAACCATTGACACCCATCGAGGCGCAGTGGAACCACGTCCGCTTGTAAACGCAGTGAGTGTGTATTCGATATCAACTCCGGGCAATAAATTATTTTCATTTCCTTGTTCTGATAAGATTAAGTGTCATGGTGTCAGGGTGGCCTATTGCGCGGCAAACTTTACACCGCGCTTTATCTTGTTATCAGAGCAAGGAACAAGCCATTTCCCCCAAGTGGGAATTGAACTCACAACCGTCGGGCTTACAATCAGACGCTGCACCATAACGTCCTCTAGTATACAATATGAAGCTGAAAATAAAATGTATTTTTTACCACAAAGCATTTTAGCAGCAACGGTAATAGTTTCTCCGCCCGGCATGTCCAGCTGGGCGGCGTGCACGCGTCCAAACGCACCGCTACCTATCAGCACGCCCAAATGTACCCGAGATCTTGCTACTTCCCAGTGATCGGTGGCGATTTCTTCGGGCTGAGTGAGATAAATGTTAAATATTACATATATTATTATATCATATAAATATTATTTTTTGTTAGTTGCTTCACGCTTTTTCCTGCATAGCAGTAGTATTAGTAATAGTATTGTTGACAAATGTAGAGTTAAGACACTCTGTTTATTCTCTTCGGCCCGCCGAATTTTCAAGATATAAATTTTCAGGGGCGGAGAAATTAAAATAATTTTAAATATAATGATTCCATCTAATAGGAATCGAACCATCGCAAAACAATATATGATACAAATTTACTGTAAATATTGTTTCTCTTAATTTTTCAGGTCTAATTTAGTTGTAAGTAAAATTTCTGGAGTGGGCACCAGACTATTCTGGGGTGTGCACAGCCCCCTCGCTCTCCTTCCTACGCCCATACGCCTTACTACTAATACTAAAAATTTTAAAATTCTCTAATTGATACAATAATAACTAATAGTGAAAAAAATAATAGTGGATATACATATTTTAGTTTACAACGAAAAAGTTTGAAATAAATTTTTATTTTTGAAAGACGATCGACGTTTAAATAGCGTATGTAATATTTTATAATTTTTTTTTCATGAATATGATTTTTATATAGTTTTAATGAAAAATAACTAACTAAATAAAATCTAATCTATATATATATATNTAAAAGGACATGTACCTGACTGACTGAGGTAAGACGAACGCACAGCCGTAACCGCTGTGCGTAGAAACGTGGAATTTGGACAGATGTTTATTTTCATAATCTCGACATCCACTAAGAAGGGATTTTGAAAAATTTCAATCCTAAAGGGATGAAATAAGGGTTGAAAGTTTGTATATTTTTTTTTAAATCTGCACCGATTTTTATAAAATTTGAAATTCAGACTCTTGAAAATATTTCACTGAACACGTGATTCATGGTTTTTTTAGAATTCACCCCCTAAGAGTCCAAATAAGAGGTTGAAAGTTTACATGGAAAAGTCTATAAATCGCCACCGATTTTTATAAAAATTTAAATTCAAACTGTTAAAAATATTTTATTGAAGACGTGTTTCGTGGGTTTTTTTAGAATTCACCCCTAAGGGTGCAAATAAGCGGGCGAAGCTGCGCGCGCCCACTAGTCATTTATATTTGTGTTACATTATATGTGTGTTTAATTTATATAAAACCATTATATAAAAGAAAAATTTTAGTTAAATTAAAAAGTTTAAATAATTGTTAAAAGCAAGATTTAAAATATAATTAAAGATGATAGATAGTCGTACCATTCATAATATGTACATATGTGAGGAAAAAAAGATTAAAATAGAACTATAATCCAAATTCAATAAATTTAAAATAAGTAAACAATAACTATTTTATTAGGTTAGCTTAATAAAGCTCAAATAAAATAATTTGAAAAGATTTTGCTAGAATCGTTTCTACAAGTACCTAACTAGTAATTTATTTCGAGATTCCCAACTTATTATCATAGAGAATAATGTAATTTTATGATGATAATAGCGTTATTTCAACCTACTTAGTCCTTGTTTCTATGTATAGCTACTTAAGAAGATTTTTAAGAAGCTTTTTAATATTATATTATATAATACAGGAATTCTGCTGAGTGGTTTTTTAGGTTCTATAATCGACATATAAACCTAATTTTTATTTTTTTTTATATTTTCCATGTACAGAATTGACTTTTCTATCCTTTTATTATATATAGAGATTATTTGACATAGTGTGTTGAGTGTCGGAACTCAGCGCTGATCTTTGTCTTGTTGTCAAAGGGCTGCTCTGAGCGGAGAAAATAAAATAATTCATTCTTCCGAGTTGGAATCGAACCCGCAACAGTCAGACGGTTGTAAGCATAGAGAATATTGTAATTTTCATTGTAAATATATTGGTATTAAATATAGTGATCCTGAAAAAGCGCAGAGTACCTACTAGTTGCCTGTGTTTGACTTTAATATTAGGATTTTTTTTTGAAAATATTAAAAAATATTTTCACTTACACGATGGGACTACATAAAGTAAGTTCTTCGTTCGTTAAGTTCCGCCATATATTTATTATAACTATGGACTTGACTTGGAATTTATTGGTAAGACAACAAATAAAATGTAAAATAAAAAAAATATTACAAAAATTTGAACATAAGCCTATTTAAAGACCGTTCGTTGGAAAACTTTCAAACACTCTAACTAATTAGACTATTGATGTTTTGTATTACCATTTTAAAATAGAATTGATTTAATTTACTTATTTAGAAAACGTATAAAAATTTTAACGTAGCGGGACCGTACCCACGCCTCCTGGAAACCTACCAGGCGCTCTGAGCATTAAGCCATACGTTCTCATCAAGCTTTGTCGAAATTTCGACGTAGCTTGATGAGACCGTTACGTTCAAATTTCTACGTTTATGTTATTAATACGTTTTCTAAATAAGTATTTTTCTTTCCTAAGTGTCGATTAACACTTTTAAAATGTTTAAAATATTTAATAAATAGTATTCTCTCTTGCCAGACGATAATTCTTAATAATTATCTTTGGGTAGCGGTAATTTGTAAAAATCTCCCTATAGAGATGCTAACAACATAAATAAGTTGTAACAAGTAGCTTGATGAGAACGTGTGGCTCAGTGGTCAGAGCGCCTGGTCGGTTTCCAGGAGGCGCAGGTTCGAGACCTGCTACATTCAAATTTTTATACGTTTAAATAAAATAAATAAAATATTGATTTAATTTCTTAATTCCTACACTACATACTTCCAATATTATAATAAAATAAATAAAATTTTATTATTTATTCAATGCAAGCCCATTTTTTTCTCCGTCAACATATTTTCTACACGAATTTTAATATACATTTTTCACTGCATAATTATAGAACGCGTTTAAGTAATAAACTACGTACAAAGTGAAAGTAATTACTGTCACTTTAGCGGTAAAAATAATTTAACTAAATTGGCCATTCTGTATCACTGGAATCGTAGCACGTTGATACCTGATTTATTATTATAAAGTTCATCTTCGACTTTATTAAAACAAAATGTGGCGTTGAGTTTCACCATTCTACATATAATGTCTAGAAATTTATGAGAAATGTGGACAATAGAGTGTCTCTTACACTAGGTTCCCTCTGCCTATTGGTTATACTACAAAATACTTATGCTATATGCGAAAAAAGTTAACGCAACTATCAAATTTATTTTCTTCATCTGGATAATTTTCCGCCCGTTAATTTTAGTTTTAGCAACTATACCAGCTTTCGAAGACTTTATAATCGAAATTATCATATTTAAAAAAATATCTATTCATAATATATATTTAATAAAATATCTTCTGTATGACCATCCTAGCACAGCGGCATACGGCGACCGACTGCAAATGCGATAAATTAATTACTTTCATTTGTTCGCGGCGTTGAACTCCGCGAATCAACACGCAATGTCTTGACGGTGCTACTAGATCCCTTCTGCCTACTCTGCTATACAGTATATAGTGTGAAGAAATAAAAAAAAAATTCACTTAATTAGGCTGACAAACCTGCTAGATTTTGAGGCCAATCGTGGCGCAGAGTCGTGCAATTTTAAATGTGACAACTTGTGGGTTCGATTCTCACTCGAGAAAATGAAATATTAAATATTTATGTAATATTTAAATAAATACGAAATGATATACGGCAACTTAATATTGAAAATACTGAGTGACAGTTGTGAAGATAGCTAATATAATGTGTATATCTTGTAACAAAATTAAGTAAATGTGACATAATAACAATTTGTGGTCCGTCAAGGTTCTAGGTTCGATCCCCACTCGAAGGAGTGAAATAATATTTAGTAATATTTTCATTTTGTTGCACTGGCACCAACGTGCCAGTTGAGCTTGAAGTTGGAAGTTGAATTTCGACACTCAATACCTAAAAAAATTGGCGGAAAGTGAAAAACAGAGTGTTTTAATTAGTGTGTTGCCTAAAGTAACCAGATCAATAGATTAATATACAAGTACTTTTTTGTATACAGTAGGGGACTTATTATTGAAATAAAAAATAGAATAAAACGTGTGTCATTTATTTTAGGCTATATGAGCTATAGAGCCATTTCATTTATTAAATAAATCAAATAAATCAGTTTCGCGCTGTATCCCGCACACTGCAGGGTAGGCAGAGGGAACCTAGTGTAAGGCACTCAGTTGCCCACTTTCTGCCGAATTCTGGAGGCATTGTGTGTTAAGTGGCAGAACTCAACGCCGCGCTTTGCCTTTGGCACCAGACCGAAGAAATGGAAATAGAAAATTTAAGTACATATTTCATCTCCTCGAGTGGGAATCGAACCCACAACCAGTCGGTTTTACAGTCACACTTTGTGCCGCTGCGCCACGACTGGCCTCAATTTATTAAAACGATATAAATTAAAATCTTGTCCTTCTCCCGAGTTAAATACAGACGTGCCTAATTTTATCGAAGGCGTAATGGAAAATATTGATTTAATAAACAATTTATAGTATTTAATTTTAGGTACCTGAAACTCCTTGTGAACGTAGAGTGGGCTCTCCTCCGTCTGACCTCGAGACGTTATTTCGGTGTTTCTGTAAAGAAAAATTCTTAAGTCAATTAAGTTAGCGATGCTTAAAAAACTTTTTCTTTTCGTCTTTTTTCTTTTATGAAGTTGGTACGCATGTATATATAAAAATACAATTGGATTTTTTATTTATTAGTTTTATTTTTTATTGCTTGTGCGCTTATTCTTCATACATTTTATAAATATGTAAATAATTTTATAATTTTTTGACTTTTTTTATCATTATAATTATGATAGAGAGAGTGATATGCTACTATATTTTTTACTTGTTACTTATTTAGATAAACAGCGTCTTGAAACGTAGATTGTTGCAAGTGAAAATATAATGCATAAATATTGTTTCAGTTAAAAGCATTCTTCCTAGGACTAAATGTGTATTTAAGATTTCTTTATTAAATAAATTTCGTTTACTTTAACTAAGCCATGTTAATTATATGTAAATTATATTATATTCTTTATATTTTGACGTTAAGAAAAGGTTATGGTTTCGATTGCCACTCGAGTAAATGAACTATTTAACTATTTTCATTTCATTCAAAACGTGGAGTTGAGTTCCGCCGCTCAACACACCATGCCTCCAGAGTACGGTGAAAAGTGGGGACCATAAAAGGCTTAATAAGGACGAAGTGTCTTAACACTTGGTTCCTAAGTTCCCTATGTATAGTTATACAGCGTGAATAAAAAAAAATTACATATATTCTTCCGAGTGCGGATTACTTCACACAATTACGATGTATTCAGCATAAATGCTTGGAATGTACTATGACAAAAAAATACAAAAAATCTACTATTAAAAATTATCTCAATCAATCTATTATAAAAAAAATAAATATGCTGTGTAAAAAAATCACATCATCTGTGGGAGAATCATTGCTACATTGAGGGCATCCCGTCACTAGCCGCAGTGCGCAATCAGAATAGATATGACTAACTTCGATAATTTTTTTATCGATATTGTGTCGTTACTGCACTATTACACGTTTTAATTATCGATATATCACACTAACCTTACTATCTTAGACTAATTTGAAGATACAAGAACTTACTGAAGTAATAAGTATGTAGTAGTGGCACTTATTGGAAAGTGTGGGTTGAAATCTTATATTTTGGTACATATTGTTACATAGTTTGTTCTAATTATGTTTGGCACTATACATTTTATTCACATTTTTATGTTGTTTTACATAAGTACAAATATAACTTTTTATTTATATTAAATTATTTAAGGTTCTCGATTTTATCACTATAAGGGGTTGTTCATACTAAATTAAAAAAAAATGTTAAGTAAGTAATAAAAAAAACACACACACACACTTTTACATTAATGTATATTCTACATCCGCTTACAATGAACCTAATGGTATATCCAATTTGTTTACCGTTTCAATGACTATGCCAAATGGATAATAATACAATTAAATATGTACTACATTTAATTTTAAAAACACATACAAGAAAAAACTGAAAAACAACCTGTAAAATCTCTTATTTGATTATATAAAATAAAAATAAAAAAAATATCGATAAAAACAATTCAACCTCTACAACTATGTCATAGGTCACTCCGCGGTCTGCGTGACGTAATATTTACGTAACAATTTACTCACCGACGCCCGTTCACACGCGTAAACCACTCATAAGAAATTGATATTAGCAAGTCAATTTAAATTTAAACTTTATATCATACGGTTAAAGTTCAATTTGCCTGTTCATTAAAAGTAATATTTTATTTGAAAGCTTTTACTGTGCACATCGCTATTAACTGATATCCATTTAGGTATATTAGTGATTTTATTTCGTTACTTACTGCCTGATTTGTAAACTTTACGCGTTTAGTGGCGGAACTCAACGCCGCGCATTGTCTTGTCATAAAGAAAATTTACATATCATTCCCCGAGAGTGAATTTTATACCCACAATATAGCGTTACAGTCAGAATGCACCATGATGGCCTCATTTTTTCGTCTTTACGCTGTATCCCGCATACTGTAGGGTGCTGTATAAAGACATAGGGACCTAGTGTTAAGACACTCTGTTAACCACTTTCTGTCGAATTTATCAGGACATTGCGTGTTGAACGTCGGAAAACAACGAAGGAAATGGAAATATTAAATAGTTAATTTTTTCCAATGGGAATCAAACCCACCACCTATCTCGTTTACAGTCACATATTGTGCTTCTTTCCCCACGAATGGCCTGGTATAATTTTTTATTTCTGCTGGCTGTATATAATAGAACTTTCGGTCTTTAACCTCTGAAGACGATGTACAATTAGGTGCAATGCAATCACCTCTCTCCATAATATGCTTATTACATTACGCTACTTTTCCTAGTAATTTCAACTGAAATGATTATAGACTTCGCATATTGATTTTAGTCAGATCAGAGGTTAATTTGATTGTGTGAGAAAGAACTTATTTAAGAGGAATATACTTATTTTTGTAAGTTGCTTTTTTCAGAGATATTGCGTACAAAGAGACGGAACACAACGCCGCGCCTTGTTTAGTTAGGTTAAAGGAAGGAAATTATATTTACATGAAAACATGCCTTGAATTGGAATTTACCGCAACCGTTTACTTATTTCTTATTTCTTTCTTCTTTTAAAAAAAAGCTAGAAGAGATCAATATGTCAAGTAAGTTAACTGAAACTTGTTATGGAAGTCGAAACAAGGCTTAATATTTTGTCTGTTATAGTTTGATAAATAAAATATTTGAGAAAAGGAAAGTGTATGTAGTATTTGTTTTTTTCTTATACAAATATGGCTCTATATAACATATATATAATATATAATATTATTGAGGCCAGTCGTAGGGTAGGGGCACAAACGCGACCGGATCCACTCGAGAAAATGAAATCTATACTTATAATAAGTCTATACGTAGAAGATATATAAGAAATTGGGACCTTTATTAATGCAATAGAACCCAAAACAATGATTTTAAAAAAAATGTCTATTTGTCTATTTGTTATTCACGCTAATGTCAGAATCAGTTTAATCGACTTATAAGCGGATTTCACTACTGAACTTCTGTTGACTGACTTCCGTTTACCGATATAATTCATCAGTTCATAAATAAAAAAGTTATATTAATTTAAAGTACTTGGTTCGACAAATTTGCTAATTGCTATAACAGTTATTAACTGATATCCATTTTTTTTGATGGAAAAGGACAAGACAAACGAGCGTCCGGGTCACCTGCTGGTAAGTGATCACCGCCGCCCACGACCCCGTGCAACGCCAGAGGAGCTACAGATGCGTTGCCGGCCTTTAAGGCCATTTATTGTACACCAGAAATAAATATATTATAACATTACAACATTGAAAAAACATTTATAAATCAGCGATCTCCTCCAGGCAACCTTTGGGTAGAGCAGAGAATTATTAAAACTGAAAGAGTTGTCAATAGTAAATTAATCTTTAAATATTGAAGCATTTTTATATATAAATATACATATAGAGGTATACATATATATATAAATAGGTAGGGAGCCTAGTGTTAAGGCACTCCGTTGTCCGCTTACCGCCGAAATTTTGAGGCATTGCGTGTTGAGTAGCGGAACTCAGTGCTATGTTTGCCTTATTACTAGAGCACGGGAATGAAAATATTCAATACTTCATTTCCTCGAGTGAAAATCGAACCCGTAACCACTTGTCTATGCGCTACGACGGCCTCTATTAATATTTAATATAATATGTTGTTGCCAATTCTTCCATTAAACTATTCAGCGTTTGAATCGACGGATGCTGTAATTACTATAGATTACGTCTCTTAAGTATAATTACATAATCTAGTTTACGTAAAAGGAGTTGATGAGTAAGTTTACAAGCTACATTATATTATACATACATATATTGTATATTACTATATAAAGGATATTACTAAATCGATCTATATCTGTACACAGTGTGTCCCATTCACTTGCCCTTTGGCTTTATGTTTGCAATTCATTTGGAGCAGTGGTCCAAATGTTGGTTGTAACGCGTGGTTAATAAATTGATATTTTTTTATTTTATTTTTATCAACTTCACGCTATATCCCGCACATAGCAGGGTAGGTAGAGGGAACCTCACTAGGGTCCCTTAATACTTTAACCCCTTAACACTTTAACACACTCTGTTCCCCACTTTCTGCCGAATTCTAAAGGCATTGCGTGTTGAGTGGCAGAATTCAACGCCGCGCTTTGCCTCGAAATGGAAATATAAATTTAAGTAAATATTTCATCTCCTCGAGTGGAGATCAAACCCACAACCAGTCGGTTTTACAGTCACACTTTGCACCGTTGTGCCACGACTGACCTGGTAAATGGATATGGTATAATATTATAGGTAAAATGTATGAGATTTGAAAATTAAGGATAAATTGTAGTAATTAATTGTAAATATAAAGTAGTAAGAATATTTTAAATATGAAAATCTATTTCTTATTCTAAATGACACTTTTCAAGTATTCAAAAAAACAGTTTGAAAGATGATGGGCGTGGATTTTCTTTGAGTGCAGTCATTATAAACCATAACATTAGCTTTTATAAGCGATTGGAGGCTCGGGACCAGGATGGACCCCGACATCAAAGTTACGGTAATTAACAGTAATAACAAACAATAGGATATGTGATGTCACCATACCACAGCAACACAGCATTTTTTTTTCCTAAGTGTGGAATAACACTTTAAAAAATGTTTAAAAACACAGCATTTATAAACGCGACGATTGTTGATTTGATTACTACTCAGACGGATGAATGTACAACACAAATAGATGTGTTATGCAATTTAAAAAGTTACACTTACAATAGTATATATAACTTTATTACTTAAAAACTTGAGACCAGACGTGGCGCAGCGGCACAAATTGTGACTGTGAAACCGCCTGGTTGTGGATTTGATCCCCACTCGAGGAGATCAAATATTTACTTAAATTTATATTTCCATTTCATCGCTCTGGCGTCGAGGCAAAGCGCGGCGTTGAATTCTGCCACACAACACGCAATGTCTCTTTTTATTACTTAAAACATTAATTTGCACTAAAATATCAAAAACACGAAGTCGATTATATAAAAAAAAATCTTAAGAGAATTCTATACTCTTGTAGCTCGTACCACAGCGTTAGTGCATCGTATTCTTAGCGTCGATGCGTCCACGCACCATTATGCACGACGCTGAGATCTGACCCCGATCCCACACTAAAGGACTCTAGATGGCGCTACCATTTCGTAATAATACTCGAGTTGGCTATTTTGTACTCTATATATGTATGTGTGTATGTTTTACCTAAGGACTTGCTTCGATCAGGCCGTATTTATTATGCTGTATTTGGGGGTGAAAAAGATAGATTTTAAAGTACAAATAAATATATACATATATTATGTTATGTTACATACTAATATAAAAAAGTTGACGAGTTTGTTTGGTTAAACGCGCTAATCTCAATAACTATTGTTTCGATTTTTTATTTTGTGTTAGATAGTTTTTTGTGTTAGATTTATTGAGGAAGGTTATATAGGATTTATATCATTTTTAAATCACGTTAATAATTTCATCGTCACGTAATTAAGAATCGACTACGCAGACAGAGCTATAGATAAAAAATATGAATTTAAATATCGCCTGAATTCTTAAACAGAATGAAGTTTTCAAAAATTCTTTCCGACAACCTCGCATTACGTGTTTCAGGTTTGAAGATAAGAACTAAAAAAACTTTATACATATATAGAGTTATATTTTTATTATTTTTTCCTTTTATTTAGAGCTTATATTATTTTTACACTTAGGAAAGATAAAGATTTAAAAAAAAAATTGAACTTAGCGGAATTTGAGGCGTCCAAGGCCGTTTTACAAGAAATGCTGGGTCAAACTTTAAGCAATTTTAAGGTATTTTCCCCGCATAGCTCAGTCAGAGAGAACCTAGTATTAAGACACTTCGTTTTGTTCCCATTTTTCGTTCAATTTTTGAGACATTACTTGTTGATTCAACGCTGCACTTTTTTCACCAGAAATAAAAAAAATATTTAGATCTAATCATTATCCCGAGCGAGTATCGAACCACAGCCGTGTTTTGATCATGACTTATATCATTTTATACTATTTATAATACAATAAAGGTGTCGAAAGCTTAGACTAACGTACTAGGCCAACTATTTCCTAATATCAGCCTCTATCTACTCAACCCACGTACTCCTTCAAAGTTGTATAATTTTATTGATCCACGACAAAACGTATAACAATTTTAACACTTATATTGCCCATATAAGACTAAAGATCTTTTGTAATTTTGTTCTGATCACAATAATAAAATAACTAATGTATTGCTTATTTTTTTTGTCTTTTTTATAACTTTGGTAGAGGGAACCTAGTATTAAAACACTCCGTTCCCCACTTTCCGCCGAATTCTGGAGGCATTGCGTGCTGAGTGACTCACCGCCGCGCTTCGCCTCGACACCAGAGCGAAGAAATGAAAATATAAATGTTAATAAATATTTCACTTCCTCGAGTGGGGATCGAACCCACAACCGATCGATTTTACAGTCACACTTTGTGCCTCTGCGCCACGACCGGCCTGTTTATTTGTTTTATTTACATCGATGTGGATATAATAAATTAGGAAAGGAATATTTAATCAACGTTGACCATAAATTATTTGTTTAGCTAATTAAAATTTTACGTTTTTAGGATACTACCGTATAACGCTTGTCGTCTGTTTACTAGTAAGAATGTATTACTGAGAAAGAATTTTGTCTTAATTTGATCAATCCAGTTCCATTTCAGTTTTAAAATTTCTCTTATTTTTATTTTTTATTCTTTTTTTAATTTTTTTAAAAGTTAGTTACGTTTACTGCGTTCAGTGAATATTTTATTTATTTTTATACATATTATAAATTAATTATTTTACTTTTGCACAAATTTATTTATTTGAATAGTGGCTCTAAATGATAGGCTCATTAGTAATAGTAATTGATTAAAGTTATAAATTAATTAGGTTTATTTAATAAATTTTATATTTGGTCGAAGTTGATCTGATAGTCACAGTCAGTTGCGTCTGACCAGCCTCGAAGATCAGTCGAGTATATGTTACATTTAAAATATCCGTTCAATCGGTCTAAACAAACAAATATTTAAAAAATGCTTCAATCAGACAGAAGATATAAAAATACTGGAAACATTCTAAGACATTCCAAATAAAAACAATAATATAATTAATCACGCTGTATCCTGCGTAACGCACAACTGGTGAAGCGGAGGAAATCTAATATAAGGCTTTTGCGCTTCCCAATTTCCGCCCAAATATCGAGACATTGTCTATTGAGAGACGAAACTCCACGTCGTGTTTTGTCTTGGTACCACATAGCGTGGAAGCGAAAGTAATTCAACTTCCGACTAAAAATCGAACCCAATCTCTTCTTTCTGCTTCTGCTTTTACTTTGTGACTGCCGCAAATCATTAAAATACACATGTTGAGCGATCCTCTCACCAGTCCAAATAATTCTAAGCGTAATCACCGTTGAACGGTTGAAACGGGAAAGAGCGGTCATTTGGCGGTATATTTGATTTTGAAAGGGCATGTAATTGTATGGAATATTATTATTTATTATTCTTAAATATAAGTGAAGATGTTTGAATCTGGAGGAAAAATCAAATGAAAAAGATTTTTTATTCATTCTTTTATTTCTTCGTCCCTCCGGTCTCTCACTGGTATTTTGTTATTACATTTTTGTATTATTTATTTAGGATCAGGGAGATTTATTTTTATGTGATTTGTGAATTGTGAATTATATGTTTGTACGTAACTTTGTACTTGGTTTTTATGGATTTTTTTAAACTCAAAAGCATTGTTTCTCGAATAAATTTCGCGTGCCACAAAGGCGTACTTTAAGCGATAATTTGATAGAAAATGACGAATATATTATGTACATATATTATAGTTTGCTATTTTCTTCAACATATTACAATGGAAGGAAATGCAACGAATATAAGGAGTGGAGTGTAATAATTTAATTAAGATGTATGAAAAGATACTTCCAAAACCGTTTGAAAAAGATTACATCATATTTCTATTGGCAATTTGATATATTTCGTTTTTATAAGTACCTATTCTAGTAACATTAAACTATATATATTAATGTTTTCTGTGAGCGAAACAGGCTTTGAGAGTATTACGTTGGTAAGTACAGGATTACCATCGTTAGGATTCAGGGATTAACTATTGCTTCACTGGTTGTTCATTTTACATTTTAATGTCTTATTTTATTTTTGCTCTTTAAAAATTTTATAATATTGTAGAGGCCGTCGTGGCTTAGAGGTACAAGGGTGTGACTGTAAATGCGACGTTCGTGGGTTCGATTTGTACTTGGGGGAATGGAATATTTAATATTTTCCTCGTTAACTAAAAAAAACTCTGAATAGGACAATATTTGAACAAAAATTAAATGTACATATGTATATATAAGCACAATTAAAAATATTTTTGAATTAATATAAAATATGAAGTTTTTATTGGTGTAGAATATTTTAAAAATAATATTTTTCGTGAGACTCGAATCGCATTAGCGTAACAAAGATTCTCACAACAATGTGTTAGGTAATAAATCCGCATACATGGTGTTTGCACAACTGATTATAATTTTGTTGTCCACTAAATTTTTAGCGTGAACTAACGCTATTAAAAATATTTATATTAACGAAATCTATTATAAAGAAGAATTTGTTTGATTGAATGTCATGTTTTCAGGAAGGTCGGATTTAAAACTATTTTTGCCTTGGATTATTCATTTATTTATTTAAAGGAAGGCTTTAGGCAATACAACATTAGGTTAAATATAGTAGGATTCCTCATATTGTTTTTTTATTCCAAATTCTAAATTAAAAAAAAAACAAATTCACGCTGTATCCCGCACACAGAAGAGTAGGCGGAGGGAACCTAATGTTAAGACACTCCGTTCTCCACTGTCTGCCATATTCCGGAGGCATTACGTATCAAGTGGCGGAACTCAACGCACCAGATCGATAAAATGGAAATTAAAATTTAAACCACGACTGGCCTCAACTTTTAACATATCCTAAAAAACGTTTGAGCTCTTTTCTGGCTGTGTATATTTTTGCATCCATGACGATTTATTTACTAAAATATTGGACACTTATAAAATATAACATATAATTGTAAGTTTTATACGCCATGCCTTTTTATAAGCGCAGCGTCGTAGATTTCGTGGATTAGTAACTTTAAACTAGTTTTTTCTTACACAATATTTTCTAATGAATTCATAATATGATATGGAAAATTGTTTTTGAGAAACAAAAGAGGTTGTAATTCAAATAGATTTTACGATTGTATGTTTCACATATTTCAAGTAATATTTTGTATATTTTATCGTATAATTTTTTATTGTTTGTGATTCAATAGCGTATAATTTCTTATTGCTCACAATGGTAATAGTTCGAGGATTAGTCGGTTCTTTAAATCACTTGATTCAGATTAGATTACAGCTTACATAACCTGGTATATTTTCTAATTCATAATAATAAATTTTTATTTTGATAAAGCCTAATAAATAATTTTTTATAAAAAAACGCTTTAAGGCATAAAAAAAATATATATTTCATTTTTTTATATAATTGTTATTGTAAAATAAAAAAAGAAAGTGAAAAAAAATATAGGTAAAAACAGATAATGACAGCTTTGAAATATGCAAATCCGATATTTATATAATTATATATTTAAAAATAAATAATAAATCATTATTTATATATTTATTAGTGTATTTTTATTTCAATAGTGTTTGCTAAAAAAAAGTTATTTTAATGAAATCTTCAAATTCGAAATCTTATCTAAATGCTGTCTCTTTGTATTTTATCTGTATTTCTGTTAACAAAATGTATTTATTTAAGACATTTTACATACTTTCTACCAATCAACATGCTTTCCGGATGCAGAAATGACTCACAGAAAGACCTGTTTACATATATTGAATATCATCTGTGGAGTCTGTGCGTAAAACAAACATTGGTTGAATGTAAAGTATCAGTTTAAATGGCAGTCGCGAAATTTTAAATCACTGTAGAGAAAGCAAGACATTTTGTAATTAACAGATATATTTTATTTAAAATATCTTTTCGAGTATTATGATTATAAGTTGAATTTGAGCAAGATTCAAAATAAAAATTTACCCCTTTAAAAAAAGTAGTTGTAAAATCCCGTTTTTAAAATTTTTCGAAAATCCTCTCTTAGCGTTTCTCTACTCTCTCTAATAATCTCTTTAGTTTTGGCGTTGTCTGTCAGTCATTCAGCAACTGCACAGAGTTTACATAAGTTATGCGATTGTCACACAATTTACTAACTCAATATTGCTTTTTGCTCCAAAGGAAAGTATACGACTATCTAATATATTAACTTAGCAACGTATTCAAATATGTCTCTTACAGCGAGAAACTACCTCAGTTCTAAATAGGTAAAACAAAGGACTATACTTTCTATAAGCTCATGATCTGGATCTAATAAATTACAGCGTTAAGTTCCGCTATTTACCTGGTATATCTCTAAAACAAAAACGGATATCGGAATTACTAGGTTTATGCCTGTCACAACTACTACTGGAGACGCGTGAACGTAAAAAAAAGTAGTAAATGTATGCAGACATAACGAATTCGTCATAATGATAAATACTAATCGAGGTTACGTAACAATAACTTTCACATTGTACTCTCTGAATTCCCACCCCATGATTAACATAGAATATATTATACAAGACCGTTTGTTTCAGCTTCATTTCCCCGCCATTGAACTGCCACTTACTTACTTGAATTATTTCTATTTTCAAGACAAATGCTTATCGTTTTCTATTGATTTACTTTTTTTTATTCGTGATAAGGACTTGAGGTCAGTCTTGGCGCAGCGGCACAAAGTGTGACTGTAAAATCGACTGATTGTGGGTTCGATCCCCACTCGAGGAGATGAAATATTTACTTCAATTTAGATTCAAGAAATGGAAATACCATTTCTTCGCTCTGGTGTCGATGCAAAGTGCGGCGTTGAGCTCTGCCACTCAACACGTAATGCCTTCAGAATTCCGCAGAAAGTGGGACGGTGGAATGGAGTGTCTTGACATTAGGTTCCCAATGCCTACTCTGCTCGGTGCGGGATACAACGTGAAGCTGATTTGATTTTGATTTGATAAGAACTTGTGTGAAATTATAAATTGAACATATTTCCTTTGAACCATTCAAAGGAAAAATGTGTAATGTTGTTTAGGCCATATCGTTATCAAAAAATATTTCAGATGTTGATCATACGACATAGTGACTCAATTTTTATTATACTTTTATGATTTTTCACTTTTATCTGACAAATATCTGTAAACGCGGTTCTGGATTCGATCTATATTTGGGGAAATTAAATATTTAATATTTTTATTTCTACATTCTGGTAATATGGCAAAAAGCGACGTTGAGTTCCGCCTCTCAACACACATTACCTCCTGAATTCGGTGGAAAATAGAGAGCGGAAGTGTTTTAATGGGAACAGAGTGTCTTAGCACCAATTTCCCAGTCTCCCTCTGCCTGCTGGCTATGTGCGGGACAGTGTGAAACTATCTGACAACACAATTTTTACATGATCAAATTGTAAACGTTTCAGTATATAGTTTACCTATTTTAGTTTAACTTCATTGGCGATATATATAACTATATTATTATATATGATTCTTAATAAGTTTAATACTCGTAGAGTATTCGTACCCGTAGATACCTAATAAGATATTATTTGTAATTTTTGAAACAAAATCATTATACTTAAAACCACATACATATTTCATTAATCAAAAATCAGTTTTAAAAAGGTTGTATTTTTCTATAAAAAATTCAAAAGAAAAATTCAAAAGAAAAAATTCAAAAGAAAGGTGCCTTTTAATTTCAAATATTAACAAAATTAGTACCATTCCATAAATAACTTCATAAATTAACCAAATTTAAAATTAAATATATGGCTATAAGTATATTTAATTAATTTTAAAGTATACTTAAAGTCCATCAAGATAATAAGTATGGTAAATAAGCGTATAACGTTCTAAGATAGCGATACGGCGTCATGCGTCGCGTGCCATTGTTTCCAATTCTCTTTCACCTGTTTTCCGTAGTTAATTGTTATGTAGGCATGACTTTTGATTTAATTATCTTTTTTTACATGTTGTAAAGTCACTTCCACTTTAACTTTGTAAAGTGGAAGTCAATTTGCTGTTAGATATCTTTTCCGTTTGTCGACTTTTCGTATTGGTTGTGGATTCAAATTATGTAAAAAAATTATATGATGTCAAAATTGTCATATTTTTGTATCATATGTTTTATAAAAATTATCAAACTTTTTTTATGAATACACTAACTATAGCAATTGAAGAAATATAAAGATTAAAAAAATATTTAAAAAAAAACAAAAAATCTCGACTGCATAAAAGTAAAACGAATAACACAAGCCCGTTAGTTCATTACTTTGGAACTTCCTAAGTCTATCCAAGAAAATCCATCAATAGTGTCCTGTAAAGTCTCATTGAAAACAATATTGTATCTAAGATTAGACAGTACTCAATATATATTTTTATTATACAAGAGAAATCATTTTATATTTTTAAATATAAATTGTTACAAAAAACCTAATCAAATCAAATCAGCTTCACGTTGTATCCCGCACACAGCAGGGTAGGCAGAAGGAACCTAGTTTTAAGACACTCCGTCCCCCACTTATGTCGAATTCTGGAGGCATTGCGTGTTGAGTGGCAATACTCCACGCCGTGCTTTGCCTCGACATCAGAGGGAAGAAAATGGAAATATAAATTTAAGTAAATAATATTTCATCTCCTGTTACAAAAAATGCATTTAAAAATATAAAAAAAATCACTCTTCCGAGGGTTGGGACAAGGGTTCAAGCCATAGGTGGCTAGGGTTCCAGAGTGAGGAATCTCCTCATCGTTAACTGAAACCACTATCGGCATAATGATAGTCGCGTTGACATGATAGTTTTTCTTTTTCTTTCCGCCTTCAATTTTTTAATTGTATTGTATTGTATTGCATGCATGTGTATGTATTTTTAGTATATCATATTTATGTTTTTTTTTTATTCTTTTCCCATTTACACAATATTGTCATCCCGCTATTTGTTTCTTTCCCCCACTCACACAGGTTGACTGGAAAAAATCTCCTTTAGAGATTTTTTTTTATGGAAAAGGACAAGGCAAACGAGTGTTCGGGTCACCTGATGGTAAGTGATCACCGCCGTCCACGACCCAGTGCAACAACAGAGGAGCTACAGGTGCGTTGCTGGCCCTTAAGGTGGACATAGAGATAAGTCCACCTCTCGTTAACCTTATTTCTATAACTTAATTTTCTTTGTTTATTTTATTTCTAGTGCAATGAAGAATATCGTAAATTATACCTGTTACGAGCATGAAAGTGAGCAAAAATGGCTGTTAAATACTTAAACTCGTCACATATCCTAAACTGTCGTTTAAAATGGAAAATCATGGAAAAAACCTATCAATCATTTTTGAATACCTTTTCGACGATACCCAACTTGACATAGTTTAATTTCTATTTTTTATTTTGACAATATGGTGTATTTTTATTATTGTCATGTCTTTTGTGACCGCTACAAAGTCAAGAATCGAATCGATTGACGTAAGAATAATTAAAATCGGTAAATTCGTTTAGTTTCTATAAGGCCACATAGAAACATACATGGACTGATAAATACAATACCCACCTTTGCGTAGCGCGGTCGGGTAAAAAGATTGAGGACGTTAGGATTTCGTTTGTGTTTCCTAGATCAAAATTTTACTATATATCCGCCTAATAACAAAAAGAAACGAAAATATTTTTCAATATGAACCCATAATCATTGTCAAAACTAGAATACTTTCCAACTACACTACGACACCGTTAAGTAATTAAATACATTCCCAAAACATAATTATCTAAAATGAAGTAAATGTTTACTTTGAATTTAAATTGTTTTAACCTTATCTATCAAGATGAACGGGTGTGCCATCACCCGACCATATCGATGCGGCTGACCTAGGCAAGTTAGGTTAAAAGAATCTAGATAGAATGTTCCAGCCTTGATCTGTTAAGATGCTTCGCAATTACGGAAAATTATTTGTAATTATATATATGTACGTACGTTCAGAATTCTTTTCTTAGCAATTCCCTCATATAGCAAACAGAGGAAACTTAGTGGAACATCTTATCTTTATTAAGACACTGAGCTGTCTATTTGCCGCAAAATATTTCGAGACATTTAGTGTTGAGTGGAAGAACTCAACTACACACCACACAACGTCTTATTACGAGAGCGATAAAATAAAAAAAAATATTCCCTCTGAGTGGAAATCGAACCCACAACCGTCGTGTTTATATTTAGACATTGTGCTGGTGCAGCCACGGGCATTAGAATTCTTATTTGTTCTAATATACTTCCGTTTCACTTAGTTTGTTATTTGAAGATGTTATCCTAATATGTTACATTGTAATTGAAAGTAGTTTTTCAACACCTTAAAGCGATTATTATCTGATGGAACAGTGAATTGCAATTAAAATATTCTTTTATAGAACATTCATATACAAATATGCTTTATTTCATATATGAGGCCAGTCGTAACGCAGGGTCACAAGCGTGTGACTGTAAACACGTTAGGTTTTGGGTTCGATTCCCACTCGAAAAATTGAAATATTTAATATTTTAATTTCTTCGCTCTGCTATAGAGGCATATAAGGCGTTGAATTTCGCCACTACACTCGCAATCCCCTCAGAATTTGGCAGAAAGTTTGGACCATAACGAACGCGGTTATTCCTGAGAAATTTCCGATTCCACAGGTGTCCGGGGTAAGAGATAAGTTATTTAAAATAGAAGGGGTGGTGGATATGTTACCCCACAACCCTGTCTATGTTTCATCAAAAGTCCTATAGAAATCGACTCAGCTACGAATAGATTCGGAAATACTCGGCAGACAAACATAAAAACAGACATTTTTTTTACATCACTTTTCTCTGTTTTATTATCGTGTAAATAACTAGACATAGACAAACGCTTATTTTTTTTTAATATGATATAGACTTATACGTGACATACATAAAAAAATATTCAATACGTAATAGTTTCCATAAAACCCACAAAACTTTTAGTATCATTCAGAAAATAATAACCACCCATAATTTTACTTAAAAACAGGATATCAACTATTACATAACAAGTCCACATTGTTCCACCGATATGCGGTGGTTGTAAAAGTTGAAGTTGAAGTTGGAGTTACGTAAGGATGACTCACGCAGAAAGTGGTTTAGCGGAAAGGACTTTTATACCGAAAACGTGCAACTCTTAACAAATGTGACCTAATGGGTAAATAATGTATGGAAAAGGACAATTGACACACTTTAACTTTAAGTGTTTTGTATTTGAATTGCAAAGATTAGTTGGTGTTGCTTAAAACGATTTAATTTAATTGGTTTTTTAAGTAAAAGACATGATGAGTAGGTATTTGAAATCATCAATACATACATACAAATGCATAACTGAGGCCAGTCGTAGCGCATTGGCACAAGCGTGCGACATGTTGTGGGTTCGATTCCCACTCAATATTTAATATTATCATTTCCTCGTTCGCGTAACAAGGCAAAGCGGGGCATCCAGCTCCGCCACTATAATGCCTCCAGATTTCGGCAGGAAATGGGAACGGAATTGTCATAATGGAAATAGAGTGTTTTAAAACTAGGTTCCCAGGTCCCCTACATACAGAGTGAAGCTAAAAAAGAACCAATCCCCCCCTCCTCCTATAATGTACATGTTTTTTTCCTTTTAGTTAAACAAAACGATTCGCATAGTTCTCTTTTCTAATTAGAAAATGACATAATAGTAGGCCATATTCATTTATTGTAGGTCGTCAAGTTTCTATAAATAACTTAGAAAAAATCCTTTAGCAGTTAGAAACGCAATTGCAACCAAGAAAACTGTATATTTATGAAATTTTTGTAAATATTATTGTTTGTATAGAATTTGTTTGTAAAACGCCTTCGAGGTCAATGACACAAGGTATTCAAGTGCAAGTGAAATTGCAACTTGCAACAATATGCAACGTTTCCGGAGTTCTCACAGCGAGCATGTTCACGCATATGTTTTATCGATCTTTACTACCTTTTGTTCTTATAAATTGTTGTTTTATATATATTTAGGAGAAAACGGAGAGTATATTTTAAGTAACATTTTATTATATAATAGACATTTTTGTTTTTTTTTATGTTATACAGGCCAGTCGTGGCGCAGGGGCACAAAGTGTGACGTAAAATCGACTGGTTGTGGGTTCGATCCCCACTCGAGGGAATGATATATTTATTTACATTTATATTTTCATTTTGCGCCACGCAATACGCAATGCCTCCAGAACTCGGCGGAAAGCGGGGAGCGGAGTGTTTTAAAACTAGGTTCTATCTGCCTACCCTGCCATGTGCGAGATCCAGCGTGAAGCCGTCTTTATTTATATTTTATATTTTTTAACATTTTTTAAAGTGTTATTCCACACTTAGGAAAGAAAAATACTTTTTAAAAAAACTTATAAAAATTTTAACGTAGCGTAGCGTAGCGTTTGTACGTATAGCTTAGAGCGCTTGGACGGTTTCCAAAGAGGCGTGGGTTCAAATCCCGCTACGTTCAAATTTAATACGTTTTCTTAAGTAGTATATTATATTTTATTTTATAATAGACATTTTAGTTTGTTGTATTAGTTATTTGCATACATTTCTAGAGATCATGTCTCTAATAATGGATCTCTCTGCCTACCTTGTTACTTGCGTGAAAGTAAAATATGTATATATAGAGTACGTAATAAACACATAAATAATCTTAATAAGCCTAATTATTCTTATCTTGAATCGTGAACTTATTTGTAGCTACAAATTTCTACCACAAGATTATTCATGTCTTATTTCTTTTGGTACTTATAAGACACTCCGTTTCTCATTACGATAGTCCGTTTCCGCCGAATTCCGACTAGCGGAACTTAACGCCGCGCTTTCCCTCGTTACCAGAGCGAGGAAATGAAAATATACAATATACGTTGGCCTCGCCAAATGTTTCCATACAACAAAACTAAAATGACATTATACATCCATATAAGCAAATTGTATTGCTAGACCATTTTTCATTCGAAATCATTAATTTCAAAACAATAAAGTACATTGTGTAAAAAGACTTCGTACGTGGCCTTGTCTATTATTCGGTGAAAGATCGTTAATATGATTTATGTGCAGTAAAATAAGAGTAGCCGTAGACTGTTGAGTAATGTTTTATTAAGGCATTAATAAAGTAATGGATAGTGAAGTCATATTGAATCGTTTTGGCATAATTGATATGTCTGTAATATAATAGTTTTGGGTTTAAATATAATTGTTGATAATTTTTAAGGTTCTATACCTCAATAGAAAAAAAGAAAACCTATATAGTCTGTCTGTTGTCTGTTAAGACCTTTTTTTTAAAGATTGTTTCGAGCTCAATGCAATCAGATGTCCAGGTCTACAGTTCCTTGGAGTACACAAAATGTGTGCGTATGCCCAGAATCGAATATTGGCCAACTTCTTTATGTTGTATTTCCTTTTAACCTAGAATCATGAAATTGGCACATAACTCTCGGTAGCCCGACTTGCACTTTAGCGGTTGGTTCTTAAATTAAAAGTAGTATATAAATTATTTGAAATATCGTTCCTATATTTATAGCAATACAAAATTAAATTTAAAAAAGTAACATTTAATTATAACTTGATCGTTCCTGGTATAAATTAATTAGTAAGTTTAAGATATTTAAAACAACCTCAAAGGAAAGATTTTCTATGAAATGGAATTTTAAAAGAGTAATTACAAATGGCAGTTGCGATTCGTCTAAAATAGATATTTGCGAGAAAGATAATTAAGTTATGTATATTAAGAATAATAATATACATAACTTTGGTTATGTTTCTTGTAAAGTAAGCCTAGATAGAACACCGCGCCGCTCTACTATCGTTAATCTTTTCTTCTCCTTGGACGGAGGGCATGTGTGACAAGGGGGGGATCACTTAAAAACATAACAAATTCAATTTCTTATGCTTTTTACGTAACCCTTTCCTAGTATACTTGATAGTAGCTTATTTCTTATATCTAGCGAGATATAAGAAGAGAGAGAAAAGAGAGAGTGTGGAGACACACTGTTCTTCTCAGTACCTCCATTTTTAGATATTTTATTGATAATCTTTGTTTTATTCTATATCAGGGATTTAACTATCGTTAATTTCACAACAGAATATTGAGGGATATTCTTTGAGTAGGCAAGGCACACACTCCTCCCATTCCTACGGATCATGGTCAAAAATTTCAAAGAAAACTTATAAACAATTTTACTGATTAAAATAGCTTACAAAGAACATAAAATCTGTTGTACATCTCTTTATGCCCTCTTATTAACACAACACACAAAGGAAATTACCAAAATCATTATTAAAAACATTAAACTTATTTTACATCTTAACAACCTGTTCCTCTTGCGTAACCATTTTAATATTTTCTACGTTCAATTTTGGACTTTAATATCGATATATATAAAATTGAAAAATCTTATAGAAATTTTGATAGTCCCGAACAAGTTTGGTTGAGATTGTGATGAAAGTGAGAGTGGTTTTGCTTTCGCTGTACATTTTGCTCAAAATAGTTATTTTATTTTAGATTATATTAGTTTGTATTAAAGTAGATTTTTCTTTGAAAGCAAAACACACATGATCATAAGTAATATGTATTATATTCAATGGATGGATGTAACTCATAATTTATTTTTTACTATAACTACTAAAGTGCTTTTATATAAATTATAAAATTATACATTTTTCTCATATTTGTAGCAATTATTGTGATAGTATTGAGAAAAAAAATCTTATAAAAAATAGTGTTCATGACTTTAAAAAGGGGTCGTATGGCGCAATGGGACAATGTGCGTAAACGTGACGGTTGTGGGTTCAATTGATTCGGTTTATAATTTTTTTTTTAACTTGGTCCATATTAGTTTATTTTGATTACCCTGCTCTGGTAGATGAAGCGCTACTTTTAGTTCCACCACTCAACACGCTATGACTCGGAAATTCGGTGATGTATGGGGAACGGAGTGTTTTAGCACTAGATTCAGATGATTTAGAAGATTTTAAAGGTTATTTTATTATTGATATTTAAACAAATATTTTTAATGTAATAGGGAAGCATTAAGCTGTAAGATAAAATTGCAAAAAAAAGTGATATGTCACTACTTAATGCAAGCCACGAAGTTCTCCTAATAAATTTGTTTCGATTAAAGAAAGTAAGTTCGTGAGAGGATAATCAGATAAATTTAAAGTTGATATTTGAAGTTATATTTTCATCTAATGCGTGCAAAATGGCAAAACTCTGCGGGTTCGATTCTAACTTGGGGGAATAAATTATTGGTAAAAAATACGCTTTGGTAACAAGGCAAAGCGCCGCTTTTAGTTCCGCCACTCAACAAGCAATGACTCCAGAACTCGGCGGAAAGTGGGGAACGGAGTGTCTTAACACTAGATTTCCTCTGTCTACTCTGCTGTGTGCGAGATACAGCGTGAAGCTGATTTATTTATTTATTTTATTCACTTGGAATTATTATTATATTCAAATTATTGTAAGGCCGCCGTGGCTTAGCGGACACTGACTGAAGGTGAAGAATGAAGTGTTTTGACACTGAATTCTCTCTGCCTACCCACTATGAGGATAAAGCGGGAAGCTGACAAAAATAGATTGCTTTTATTACAGAACTTATAAATATATGAATATTATTAATCTTTTCACTATTGCGTAAGCAAATCGTGTGAGTAAGTTCGACGCCCTTTATACTGTCGTGAAGTATTTTTTGTATACTATGAGTATATCTAGACGTCACTCTCACTGTTATACTAATAGTAGTTATTTATTGCTCATCTTACATTTTTCTAGAAATATATAGATTGTCAAAAAACGAATACTTCCATAGTGTCTTAATGGGAACGGAATGTCTTAATACTAGGTTCCCATATTCCCTCTGCCCTTCCTGCTATGTGTGGGATACAGCCTGAAGCTAATAAAGAAAAATAAAAAAAACCATAGATTTGTTTCAAAAATCATTAAAAAACACTGTAGTAAGCTAATATACGTATGTATGTATGAATAAATGTATGATTTCGTAAAGGGAAACTACCAAATGTCAAGGTTTACGCAACTGAATTGAGTAGTGGGTGCTTTTACGTAACATATTTAGCGAAGCTCTTACTTTACTGTATTTTGTAAGGAGGCTTCATTCTTATGCAAGTGAGGTCACTCCGTCCCGTATTGCGCAATGACAGACGGACGGAGAAAACACCACTTTCTATCATCTGCCGGACAGGTGCTAAGTTGTTTGTTAATACAAAAAATGGAAGACGCCTCGATTGAAGACCTTGGCGTGTTTTGATGCTGTTCTTACAATTTTTTTTAGATGTATGTATGTATATATGTATTTTTGTATGTGTACATTTTCTTTTAGAGGAATTGAGACGATCGTTTTCTTTTATTATTTGTTTTGACTCCAAATTGTTTAACTAAAAATGTAATAATGGGTGTGTGTGTGTGTGTGTATGTGTGTGTAATGCTGTAATGGAAGTCTTTTTTAATTGAGGTTTATATCGAGTAATGTTATGTAAATAAAAGCACAAAGTTCGTTGGTTTATCGAGTTTTTTATGCAAAAAAGATTTATAATACAACTAAAATTACACATTAAAATTACTATTTACATAAATACATTTAGGCACCGTAATTTTTTCTCTACTTATAAACTAGGTTTGTCGCCGGCTGAGCAGGTATCACAAGTTGGCACGCGGTGTGCGGGTTTAGTATGGGCCGCCGGAGTGTCCGGGGGGTCCGTACGAGGAGCTGACGGAGCCCGAGGAACCGTGTCCGCCTCCGATGCCGCCTCCAATACCGCCGCCAATGCTGCCGCCGGAGAGACCGCCGCCGATGCTACCACCAGAGATACCGCCACCAATGCCGGAACCACCGAGTCCACCGCCGATACCACCGCCGATACCACCGCCAATACCACCGCCAATACCACCGCCGATAGCACCACCACCGATGGAACCACCTTCCTTCTGGGTCTTGTACTTGATGAAGTATACTTCGGGCTTTGAGGGTTGAGTAGGGGCGGCGGTGGGAATAGTGATGTCGGGTTGTTCGTCGGGTTTTTTGACCAGCACGTATACGAGGGTCTTCTCTTCGTTTTGGGCCTGAGCGGGGATGATGGGGGCAACAGGTGCGGGAGGTGCTGGGGCCTTGATGAAGATGATCTTGTAGTGTTTCTGGGGGATGGCTCCGCCGGAGATGATTTGTGGGCGTTGTTCTTCAGGTTCTGGGGGTGGGACATGGACGTAGATGTGTTTCTGGACTATGGGGGCTCCTCCGAAGCCACCTCCGAAGCCGCCGCCGCCTCCGGCGCCGAAACCTCCGCCGGAGGAGAATCCTCCACCGATGCCTCCGCCGATACCTCCACCGATACCTCCGCCGAATCCGCCACCAATGCCGAAGCTGCTGGAGCTCAGGCCACCGGAGGAGAAGCCACCGCCAAGCCCACCGTGGCCGCCACCGATGCCGCCCCCAATGCCGCCTCCGATGCCGCCTCCGTGACCACCGAGACCACCGCCACCGGGCGCATTGTAGGAGTATCCCGCCTCGGGCCTCGCCGAGCCGATCGCCGCAACGGCTGCTAATACCTAAGACACAAAAAGAACATTTTTCACATATTTATCTTTAAACTAACACAATCCAATTTCATTGAGCTCAGTTGAAACAATTGTAGTGACATCCACAGTATCTATATAGTGCAAAATGTAAAGTTAGCTTGTTGCACACAAACTTCCCGTATCGATTCCCATGATCGACACCGATCGCTCGGTTAATCGTATCGAGAGCACAATCGTGAGTCACAGTCCCACAAGGAAGCAAGACTCGGGTCACACACAGGTCACATCACTTTCACTGCACACGGCTACCTACCAAGAACGCTTTCATGTTGTCTCGCTGAGGTCTCGTGGTTGTGTGATGCTCTGTGCCTGATTCACCTGGCTTTTATACAGACGATTCGTCGACGCCTCTCTCCCTGGCTCTTCCTAAGATTCGGCCTTCAGGCCATACGAGAATTATGAATTTAATGACACAAGTCCGAATTCGCCTTCGGTGATAACAATGTGGATCTTCTTTGCACTTTCACACCAAAATATAATATGTCAACCGTAATGCTTAGATCATTTATTATCTATTGTTATAATTAGTACAGTTTTATAAATATTTCCGAAAATGATTTGGTTTTTTATTTTTCTTTCATTCATATATTTTTAAGTGGTTAATAAATTTTATATTAATAATATCATCATTAAATTTTAAAAGTGAAAAGAATTTTGTGAAAGATTTCATATATTTAAAATTCATTTGTAGAAACAGGATGTTGTGAGAAATCCTAATATTTCCATATAAGATCACTTTTGTCATATTGACATAAACAGTTTGCACATTAGTGTACGAGTATTTCAACATAATTTAATGCATCTAGAAATCATAGTATTTTTACATTACACAAAAATATGTAACAAAAAGTATATTATACTGAATTTGTATATCTAATTTCGACGCATGGCGCAGTAGTATAAGCGTGTGCCTGTAACCACGATGGTTGCGGATTCCATTTCCACTTAGGGGAATGAAATTTTTAACAAATACATATAAATAATTGTATAATAATAAAATGTAATTAAACGAAATTGAGGGTTGAAAAAGAAAAACTTGCGTAAAAAACTCTGTTTTAAATTTTCCTACGGAATTCAAACATTGCAAAATGAAAAAAAATATATTTTAGAAAACTATATATATAAGAAGAAGTAATCAAATAAAACTATCATATAAGTATTTCATAAGTCACTCAGTACATAATATAATGACCATAAGAAATAAGATGAGTTCCAGTTAGTATCAATATTAAGATTGCTTCGTTATAACGATAGTTAAAGACGCGTTTAAAATTCTCGTTACATTTTAGTACAGGGATTTATGTTGATTGAAATTTGCTATATTACTATTGCTGTCGAGGACGTCGTGGCGCACGTACACAGCAGCTGCTTGTAAATGGGTCGGTTGTGGGTTCGATCCCCAATATGAACAATGAAGGGCTTTCATTGCCTGGTTTTGGTAATAAGACATAGAGCGGCGTTGAGTTTCGCATCTCAATACGCTCAAATCTCGATAAATGACCGGAAAATGGGGAACGGAGTGTAATAACGCTAGGTTCCCTGTGACAAATCAACTATGCGAGGAAAAACTGTTGTTCTATATTATTATAACTGTTATGTTAAAAATTTTACCTAGCGGAACTCAAATACGCGACTCTTGAAAACTAAAACAATTTTCATGCGTTTCTAAGTATTTCGCTTTCCTTGGTGTGAAATTATTACATTTTTTTGATTCACATATAGACCATATACGGAAAGTATATGCCTTTAGAACGTCAAACGGTCTAGTTAAGATATGACAAAATATAGGATGGGTCGTCTATCATCCTGAGAGACAGTGATATAACCCATTCAGTTCAGTTTATCTTTATTATTCACAGGAACTTAAACTAATACAAAGAATAAAATATTTAAGGAAAAGATAAAAATTGCTATAGTTTTAAGTAGATAAGTAGTTTCGAAATAAAAATAAAGTTAGATTGTGAAACAACATTTTTTATATAATAATAACATTACGAAAGGGCTTCACATCAAGATGACATATCAAATAAAAACTATTATTCATATAAATATATGAAAAAGCAGAGCATATGACTGCAAGCGTGACGATTGTAGATTCTCTTCCCGCCTGAGGCATTACATTATTTTATTTTCTCGCAGTGGTAGCTATATAAAGCGCGGCGTTGAGTTTCGCTACTCAATATACATTGTCTCGAAAATTAGGAAAACAACAGGAAACTGGGACGGAAGGAAGAAGTGTATGAGCATTAGGTTCCTCTGCCTACCCAGCTATATACGGAAATACAGCGAAGCCAAAAAAACTCCTGTTATTTAGTCTGTGTCTCTGTATTTTTACATAATAAAAAAGCTACAGAATATAAAAATATTTAATTAAGTATAGTAAGGAGTAGGTAGGTTTTTAACTTCACGATGTATCCTATAATGAGCTCTTTGATTTTCACGATTATTACACATTTTAAATGAAACTATTTTAGGTTATATTTGGGATTATACATTTTTGGAAACCCGATGTTTCGAACACTTTGTAGTAGTCTGTGGTCACGGGTAGACAGTCTACCCGATGTATCCCGCTGTCTGCTACCTAGTGTTAAGACACTCCATTCTCCACTTACTGTTAAATGTTCTAGGCATTGCGTGTTGAGTGGTGAAACTCAACGCCGCTCTTTATCTTGTTACAAAAGCGTAGAAATAAAAATACTAATAATATAAACAAAATAAACATAGGTGTATCTATAAATCTCTTTCAATGTCACTCAGGTGTTACATACTATATATTATAAACTCTTACTAATGATAACAAACCGGTTTATTAGACGAGCTTTAGGCAATATCAAGATAAAGAACTAAAACATGAAAAGAATGCAAGACTAAAATGTTACTCTTTAATTTTTAACTTTTTATTTATATAATATATATTAAATAATTTAAATTACAAATCAAACAATATTTAGTTACTTTTATTAATAAAATAATATTTATTAAGTTATTATGTTAAATTATGATTTTTTTTTTGCATAAATTATATAATTAGTTAAATGTTTGGTTTTTTTCATTGTTGGTTAAAAAGTTATTGTCACTATTTATTATGTGACGGTTTAACCTATGGTCATTTAATGATTTTATATGGATACGGTCCTTACGATAATATTGTTTTTTTTCCCGCTCTATTTTCCCGCTCTGGTAGACAGCGCGGCTTTGAGTTCCGACACTCAACACGGTGGAAAATGAGAGCAGAGGTTCTCAAGTTCTTAATACTCGGTTCTCAGTGCAGTATTACTATTAGTGCATACGAGCAGTATCGCATATTCAAATACGCAATGTCCATATTGTTAAATTATCTCTATCTCTTATATAAAATAAATTAGTTTCACGCTGTATCCCGCACACAGAAGGGTAGGCAGAGGGAACCTAGTGTTAAGACACTCCGTTTCCCACTTTCTGCCGAATTCTGGAGGGATTGTGTGTTGAGTGGCAGAACTCAACGCCGCGCTTAACCTCGATACCAGAGCGAAGAAATGGAAATATAAATTTAAGTAAATATTTCATCTCCTCGAGTGGGGATCGAACCCACAACCAGTCGGTTTTGCAGTCACACCTCGTGCCGCTGCGCCACGACNTCACCTCATTCAGTTTCATAAGTGATACTTTATTTATTATGAAACGTTAAATAAATAAACTTGCCTTTTATAAATAAATAAAAATCAGCTTCACGCTGTATCCCGCACACAGCAGGGTAGGCAGAGGGAACCTAGTGTTAAGACACTCCGTTCCTCACTTTTTGCCGAATTCTGGAGGCATTGCCTTTTATAAATTCGAATAAAATTTAACTATGTATTGTACAAACATTGTAGCGATTATTTCAAGTCCATTGATATTTCAATCCATAAAGTACATAATTACCAATCAAATATAAACAAGTAAAATATAACGTACAATAAATTGTATGTACTATAATTTTTCAGAAGCCGTAGTAGTGTATGAAACGTCGTCTGAGTCAGACGGTCTGACTTTAAGCGCAATGGCTGTGGGTTGGATACCCATTCGAGGGAACGATTATATTTAATTATTTTCATTTCTCCGTTCTTATTCATCACACAATATCTCAGAATTTGGGCAGAAAGTGTAATGGTTGTGGGTTCGATGTCCACTTGGGAGAATTATTATATTTGATTACTAACGTCCCGGTCAATTAAAACGAACCGGCGTTTTAACGACTTCATACATTGAAATTAGCCCATTCAATAAAATATTTATTTTGTGGTGTTAAAGGAAACTTGCCAAAATACAATAGTTAAAATTGCATTAAATTCGGTTAAGCCGTTTCTAAGATAGCGTGCACAAACACACAGACAAACCAGATAAACAAAATTAAAAACGTTATTTTGGGTTCTATTACGTTGATGGATCCAATAATAATTTTCGTATAATATAAAAAGTGGGGAACGGAGTGTCTTAACACTAGGTTCCCTCTGCCTACCCTGCTGTGTGCGGGATACAGCGTGAAGCTGATTTTTTATAAAAATTCCATGTACAGACAGCGATTATTTACAATTTTGTATTTTATTACATGTATAGGTTTTCTTCTCTCCGTTCTAGTGGATAAAGCATAGCGGTGAGAATGGCAGAATTAAAGTGGTGAATGCAGTGTCTTAGCACTAGGTTCCCTTTGTCTACCCCGCTTTGCAAAATAAAGCGCGAAGCTACTTAAATTCTGCTTTTTCAAATATTTTTAGGGTTCCGTACCTCAAAAGGTAAAAAGGGAACCCTTATAGAATCACTTTGTTGTCCAGCTAGCTGAAATTAATTTACAATATTCAGGTCTTTAGTCCTTTGAAGCACAGAAAATATTAAGCTACCAAGTAAACGCAAGCAAAAAATACGTACATTTAAGCATCTTTTTTGATGCATTTTGTATGAAATTCGCTACATAATCAAAACCTATAGGGTATTTATTTTTTATTTTATGGGTTTTTTTGTAGTAAGGAGTAATTACAGTTAAATTTTAAATAATCGTATGATAAATTAAAAAAAACGTATGATATAAAGCATTATAAAACACAGATTAAAAATAATCACATGGCATTTAAAAAAAAAGAAATTAATATGAAAAAAAAAAAACATTTCACATTTATAAAATATCAGGATGTAAATAACCTAAGTAATTTTACAGACACGTTACGTAACAGTGAAAAGAAAAAATTAAAAGTAAAAGGTTCAGTTTACGTATTTTTATAATCGGCAGTAAAGTTAACTGATGTTTAGTTAAAATTCTTGTTTTTAACGAAATCTGGAATAAAACTAAAATTTTTAAATTTTAACGAATATAAACTTTAAAAGTTTTACAGAACTGTGATGTTTTTTTTTAAACCAGATACACGCTGTATCCCGCTCACAGTAGCAGCAGTAGCAGAGGGAACCTAGTTTTAAGACACTCCACTCCCCACTATCTGCCGAGTTCTGGAGGCATTGCACAGTGATGTTTTTATTTTTATATAAAATGGTTGACACAAAGTATTTAAAATAAATCAAATTTTAAATTCTTCTCGCAAAATGTGAATCGAGTTCTCTTCTCCTTACCCATGGTCTACTCGCGAGTTTCTCATCCTGCAACGCGGTGGACCGTGGATCTATGGAATGCTAAATAGTTTTTTTTTCAACTAAATAAATTATTAATCTAATGTCATGTTTTTTATAAAAGAAAATATATTTGTATATTTTAAATACGGGAAAGAATATTTGCCTCCATGACTACAAGACATTAGAAGTCCACAACTCTACTTTTGCAACATTTTTTTTAAAAATTAAATATAATCGTTATCTTCAGCTTCTAGTTTCAATTTTACCAGAGTTGCGAAATGAAAATAAACCTACCCCCAAACTGAGGATCGATCCCACAACCGATCGAACCGATCGGACGCTGTCCCACAGCGCTATGAGGGCCTTAATAATAATCTTGTTTTCAAAAACCACATCAAACTTACGCCGCGTCTGTCCCCTCCCTTTGATCGAATGAAAGTAATTAAATTTAATTAATGTCGTCCCATCAAACTGATAAAGTGAGCGGATAGGAAATATAACGAAATACACTTGTTGACATTTATTTAATTATCAATCAAATCATTTGCAAAATATGTGAAATAAATATTAAAATTAATGTTATGGTCGTTGCACCTCGTTCCAAGCTTCATTTATTGCGAAATTTGTAAATATCACAAGATCAAGGGTATGTTCGTAGGCAAAACGATTTTTTTCTATTTGGTATATAAAATTGTGGGAATTAACCTATCGGTTACCTAACTACAAACGTAGGTACTGTGGGTTACACCGACATGATTGACCTCATGTAATATAAGCCCACAGTCCTCGGTAAATGGTTTATGCAATGCATCGATAATTTTTGATTTTGCACTGGCAGTTCTGTATTATGTGTTCTCATGTTTTCAGTCGAAAATGATTATTTTTATAATAATAATTTGGAGAATAATGTGAAGAATATAATATCATCTATACTAATATAATAAAGCGGAAGAATTTGTTTGTTTGTTTGTTTAAACGCTAAGATCTCTGAACGAACGAATTCTGGAGCCATTGCGTGTTGAGTGGCAGAACTCAACGCCGCGCTTTGCCTCGACACCAGAGCGAAGAAATGGAAATATAAATTTAAGTAAATATTTCATCTCCTCGAGTGGGGATCGAACCCACAACCAGTCGGTTTTACAGACACACCTCGTGCCGCTGCGCCACGACTGGCCTCGTGATTGAATTAATCTGTGATGATTGAATTAATCTGTGATGATTGAATTAATCTGTTCGCAAATACAGCATAATAAAAGTATGAAAGGTGGTATGCGGGCGAAGCCACGAGCGGGCCGCTAGTGTATAATAAATATGGTGTATAGGTGAGTACAGTCGTAAATACATTCACAATTACGCGACGCGACGGATGACGGACAGATGAACAGAAATCATATATCTAGATAGATAGGTATATCACGTTGCGGTAGAAATTAACACTATATTTTGTAGGAATCGCACCATATGCCATCTTATCACACATTCTATACGACGGCCACTCCTTTTTTCAAGTTATTTCTCTGTTTGTACTATTAATAAAAAAAGATTTATTAATACAACTCTGTCTATCAAGACTCCGCAGAGAGCAGAGATTTCCTGGTACGATACTTCAGGAATGAATCGCTTCCCAAAATTGTTACCATAAAAGTAGATTTTTTGAAAATTTTTTCATAGAAATTTGAATGTTCTATACGGTCAGTGTCATAGATATTATTTGAAATACGAGTATAATGAAATTTTTCAAAGTGAAAAAAAAATGGCAGTACTCAAATGGTTCTTGTTGCGTCAGATGCGTTGAATGCACATTAGTTGTAGATCATTACCAACGTGAAAAGCGCATACGCGAAATACTTTCTATAGAAAGGATGGACCTAATATATTTAAGATCAAATATTTAAAACTAAATTAATATTTATTTGAATAATAAATTGAAAATTGGTGTTTTCTTTATAGTTTATGTACATAAAGGTTAATTACATAAAGCATATTGAGGACATTTTTTTATTATGATAGAATTTAATTGAATTGTTTGATCTCAAAGACAATGTTGATTTATAAAAAAAATAATGCTAGACAGCACTCTCTATCACTGATAGATATATATGAATAAAATAATAATAAAAAAAAGTTTAAGGCCAAGAAATAATATTATTTTTATTATAAAACAAGTAATAAAATTGTAATCTCAAAACTAGAATCATGCAAAAAGTAATAAAATCACATTCACACAGACGCCGACAGATCTGTAATATAATTAGTGTTGCTAAACTCAGCGACCTCCGCAATGCATCTTATTCATATTCCTTTCTTTTTTCCACTTACATTAGAAACATATGAAATATTTTAAATTTTTTTATGTTTGACTATTCGTGAGCTAAATTTATAGTTCATTTGCCATACTATTTAAAGATAGTCTATAGTAGCGCGATGGTTGTGGGTTCGATCCTCACTCGCCAGAATGATTAATTGATTATTCATAAAAATATATTTGAATTAGGAAAATGCGTATACATTTCCCTAGTTTTGAAAAGCCAAACACGGCGTTGAGCTCCGCTTTTTGTGGGCGGAGGGCGGAGTGTCTTAACATAATATTGCATATCCTGCTATATGCGGTGTAAAGCGTGAAGCTGAAAATAAATAGATATAAACACACTTTTACCATAGATCCTTAAGAAAAAAAATCTACTATTATTACACTCCTATTTCACATAAATACCAATATCCAAAAAAAAACTATATAGCACCCATAAATAAACTAAATAAATATATTACACATTTTGACATTGTAGACAAATCACGACTATGAGTTCCGCCACTCAACGTGGAATATTTAGAAAATTCAGCAAGAATAGGAGAAAAGAGTGTCTTAACACTTGGTTCCCTCTGACTACCTTCTATCTGATTACTTTATTCTATCTTATAATTCGTTCCGCCGAGAGGCAAAGGAATCCACAACCGTCGCGTTTGTTGTCAGACACCGTGCCGCTGCGCCACGGCGGCCTCAAGTAAATAATTAATCATAGTATTATATTGTTCGTGATCACGTTTCAAACCCCGGGTGGTCTTTACAATTTAAACTAGAAGATCGATACAGATATACTATATCCTATTGGGCGAATATTGACGCGCAGTGGTGATTATCCATAAACTTATGGATAATCACCACTGCGCGTCAATATTAAAAAGGTAATTTATGCTATTTATAGCATTAAAATAAAAAAAAGTCTTTAAAAATAATTTAAAAAAAATCATCCTCTCGTTGTATCCCGATTTTTTTTATCTAAATCATCATGAAGCATTGGCACAGTGTTTAGGAGTAAATCCCTTAGAACTATATTCGCTTCCTGTTCTGGTAAGATAAAGCGAGGCGTTTGGTTCTACCCTGCCAAGCCACGCAATAATTTTGATTCCAGTGATAGATAGAGAACGGAGTGACTTGACGCCAGTTCTCACTACCTATCTTGATATGCGGTATAAAATGTGAAACTGAAACGAATGTGTTCTTTATCCATTTATTTTTTTATCATATGAAAGTATTTGAATTCAAAACGTATAAAAAATGAACCTAATGGCTTATTAATTACAATCATTGAATTTATATGAAGTAACCTTTCGAATACAGATGAAACTTAGATCATATCTCAATAGATTTGCAATATAGCCTTACGTAAGGACGTCGTAACTTTGCCTTAATTCGCATGAATCAGCACTAGGATTAACTTTAACTATTAAACCTAAACTACTTACTAGCCAACAGTAAGTTCTTGGGTGAAAGGATTTTTCTTTGAATATTGAGGATTCGTTCAAATGTATTACATTATATTATTTGGATTGGAGGAACTCAACGCCGCGCTTTGCCTCGTTGCCAGTTGGAATTAAAAGTGATAGAAGCAAACAATGGAAAATACAGGACAATACATGACATGGCGTAAAGCATAAAACCTTTATCATCTTCTTTTGATGCCTCTTTAATCCTGAAGCTTTCCCTTTTGACGTCCACTTTGCTCATCATAATGAGCTGGAGCAAACCGTATCTATTATGCCTTAGAACAAGATCTAGGTAATCTATTTTGTGCTTTGTGATGGTTTGCACGAGCGGTATCTTCTTTTAGGGTCATGCCTCGCATTCGTAAAAATCAATGAACCAGATAGAGCATTGGGCAGTTCTGGTTCTGAGCCTTATATGTAATTGTCGGCAGCACAAGACTTTCTTATTTTGTGAAATGAGTCACTTCTCGGCCAGAATCTCATACTTCTTTCAACCAAGTGCTATATATATGTATTTACGAATTCACTCGACATTTTTACCAGCTATAGATAACAATATATTTAGGTCTTTATTTCTGTAAATCACCATGAATTTGGTTATGTTGATGTTAATTGACAGTCCTGCCCTTACATTACTCTGGTGAACCCTATCCACGATTGTTTTCAAATCTTTTCAGAAGATGCGATGAGAACGGTGTCGTCAGTTTCAGATGATTCTTATATCTTTTTCGTCCCGGCCGATATATAAGTTCTTAATGAGTCGCTCACTCGGTCAAACGCTTTTTCGTAATCCATAATGCACACGAATAGGGTGTTGTAAATCTTGATAAAAGGTGTTCTTGATAAATTCTTATTTACGATTTACAGTTCAACGATCAAGCTTTGCGACTCTAACCGGTTTTCATTATTTATACTAGAGACCTTGTGCTAAGCAGAGTAGTAAGCAGAGTATTCTGCTGCCCCTTTTACGTGAACTGGGGAACTAAACGCCGCGTCGATTGTTAATAGAGAATAGAAATCGGATTAATTCGAATCAATTATTTTGATTGAGGTGAATACCCGAGTAGAAATCGAACTCACAATCATCGCGTTATAATCAGACGGCCTCGACTCTATATATGTACATACATATAATATATTAGTCAATAACAGAAATATAATAACAATCATTTTATTACAAATTATATCCAGTCCTATTTTTCCTACTTTTTATTTTGTTGCTTTTGTATAAACTTCTGTATATTTTTATATTCATTAATAGACAAGAGCTTCGTGGCCATTGTGGCGCAGCGGAACAGGCTAGGGAACTTAGTGGAATTATCTCATAAGGTTTAGATCTATTCAAGTTTTATTTTAGTTGAGTTCTGCCACTCAACACGCAATGCCTCCAGAATTCGGCAGAAAGTGGGGAACGGAGTGTCTTAACACTAGGTTCCCTCTGCCTACCCTGCTGTGTGCGGGATACAGCGTGAAGCTGATTTAATTTAATTTTTTTTTAAGTTATATTTTAACGTGATTCTTCCATTTTAACTTTCCATTCAGCAAATTAAGATATTTTGTAGAGAGAGAAAATGATATTGTGATTTTTATTTGGGAAAGTAATATTACGCACGCTTAGAAAAAAGAAACTACCGAATTAGCGATTATATCAGAATTCTATAATATTATATTACAAACGTCTGTTGACTTTGGAATCCTTTGTTGTTAAACAATAAATACCAAATTTTTTTTCTCTTGACATGACTGACAGGTTTTATGACTAATTGAGTGACTGACAGATAAAGTACAGCTGAAATTTCAAAGTGTAGAAAGTTTAAATTTGGGGAAGACATGATTTATAAAAATTACTAAGGAAAAGGCCTAAGCACGACGCTCTGTCTTGGCAGAGGCACAAGGGATTGACTGTAACGCGACGGATGTGGGTTGGTTTCTCATTCGGAGGAACAAATAATTTAATAATATTTACATTACTTGGCTCTGGTACCAAGGCAAAAACGTGGCATGAGTATCGCCACTCAATATGCAATGTCTTAAAAATTCGGCGGAGAGTGGGGAACGGAGTGTCTTAACACTAGGTTCCCTCTGCTGTCCTTGTTATATAGGGAACAGAGTGTGAAACTGAAAAAAAGTAATAAAAGCAAAATAATAATAATTTTTACAGTTCATGCAAAAAAAGTCGCGGTCTAAAAGTCTTACACTATAAAACTTCTTATAATGATATCAATTAAAAATGAATTATAATCTACATACATTAACAATTAAGTATACATAAATTGATATATAAATTATCGAGGCCGGTCGTGGCGCAGCGGCACGAGGTGTGACTGCAAAACCGACTGGTTGTGGGTTCGATCCCCACTCGAGGAGATGAAATATTTACTTAAATTTATATTTCCATTTCTTTGCTCTGGTGTCGAGGTTAAGCGCGGCGTTGAGTTCTGCCACTCAACACGCAATGCCTCCAGAATTCGGCAGAAAGTGGGGAAAGGAGTGTCTTAACACTAGGTTCCCTCTGCCTACCCTGCTGTGTGCGGGATACAGCGTGAAGCTAATTTAATTTAATTTTTTTTTTTGATATATAAATTAAATATTTATAAAGAATACGCCAGTCTATCCTGACCTACTAAAACATAAAAACCGACTTTCCTCCAAGGAGCACGAGCCAACTAATTCACCAAAATAAACATTTAATTTGCATTCAAGATTGTCGCATCATAGTTAAGACATAATAAAGTGGCGTAAGAGATGGAAATACCAACATCAGTGGTTTCTATTTCCTTCGCTTGGACATTTCAAGCGGCTTAATTAACAAAACACAAGAGTAATCGAAATCATCAAAATTTAGATCAAATATTCATAAAAATATGTAAAAATGTTTAATAAATTGATTGATAAATCCTGAATTATGTTTGATGTTGATGCTTAACCTTTTATAATGTCCTAATTAGGTGGCGAAATGTGACCTGCTTTGGCGACAATGATGACGAAGTTGGGTCAACGTGGTTGTTAATATGTATAATATTATGAGATAAGAGATGAGGTCGTCGGGGCGCAGTGTCACTGCATGTGACGGTAAACGCGACGGTATTCATTTCAAAGTCCACAGGAAGGAATTAAAATAAATCAAATCAGCTTTACGCTGTATCCCGCACATTGCAAGGCAGAACCTAGTGTTAAGACACTTCGTTCCCCACTTTCTGCTGAATTCTGGAGGCATTGCGTGTTGAGTGGCAGAAACCAATGCCGCACTTGTCCTCGACACCAGAGCGAAGGAATGGAAATATTAATTTAAGAAAATATTTCATCTCCTCCAGTGGGGTTCGAACCCACAACCAGTCGATTTTACTGTCACACTTTGTGCCCCTGCGCCACGACTGGCCTCAAGTATATAATTACAACTGGAAGGTGTAATTGTATTTTAAATATATAATAGAAAATTCAATTCCTCGCGCTGTGAATGCAAAACGCGGTATTGATTTCCGCCACTCAAAACGCAATGTTTCAATAACAGGTGAAAAACGGAGAATGAAGTGTCTTCTCTGACCATTACATTCGAAAGATCCATGAATAAGAAAATGAAAGATTTGGGCATTTTATAAGTTGGATAAAATACAATATTTTTAATAGTCAATATTTGAGACTGTGCAAATATTATCCAATTTTAGTTTCTATGAAAAAGAAATTTCAAGGGTTATTATAAAATAAGCAAAAAGTGGGGAACGGAAAAATGTCTTACTCTCTACAAAATATAAAAAAAAATGAAAATAATAATTCAGTTTCACGTTACATCTCGCTTATAGCAGTATCTCTGTAATCTTTGAGTAAGTGGTGGAACTCAACACCATGCTTTATCTCTTTACCAGAGAGTAGTAATGAAAATAAATCTTTCCTCTAAATGGGAATCGTACTCACAATTGTTGCGTTCCAGACATAGGCTACGACGACTTTAAATTGAACGTAAAAACTTACGTGTGAAATTTATTAAATATTTTATTTGTTGTGAACTATTACTGTAGTTCATAAAAGAAAAGTCAGCTCCGCTCAGGTCAGTTTTGGGAAATTGTCTTTTTACGTTACTAACATAAAATTATGTAAACAAACTGTACCCTAATTAAAATTTCTTTGAAGTTTGAGATTTCTATCTAGTTCGACATACCCTCGTAAGAAGAAGTCACTCGTCGTAAAGGAAGGAGTGTCTACATTGATGTATAAATTAAAGGTCGAGAAGTGTAACTTCACTGTTGGTATTTGAGTGACCTACTTTAGTACCTTGTGCTTTCATATTTTGCAATGAATCGAGTAATAGACCGGTGGTTACGGATTCAAATATCTTGAAAAAATGTGTAATTTTACACACTAGGTAATTAATTTAACACTCCTTAAAAAAAAAGAATTAGCAAAATGAGGCTCATTTGAATAAAGAACGCCACTAATATGTTAAATTTGAAGCCCAGCTGCATACAATTTTTACTTAGAGAGTTAGAATTTAATTTTATTTAAGCATATATTGGATTATGATCGATGGTAAATTACACAATCTATAATCATTGCTCTTTTTATAATATTAATTTTGTTTATTTAATTTAAACTTTTTCATTTGTATTGTGATATCAATAGAAACTAGTTGTCATAATTATAATAGTCAACATTAAAACAATAATTTACTTCGTAACTGATTTTCTTGGTGGGTTCCCCTGAGAAAGAACCGAACCCACAACCGACTCGTTTCTAACCAGATACTGTGCCGCTGTGTCACAACGGCCTAAATAATATAATCTACGCATCAAAATTCTTTACAATAACAAAACTATCGCCATTTTAAATATTTCAACCAAAAATGAATATGCAAATTCACGCAAACCAAATCAAAATATGCGTAACACATTCTTTACCACAATCTATCGATATCATAACACGTGATTTAAATATCTAACGCGACATGCGCCTGCGCATACATGTAAGACTGACTTCTGATCGGAATAGGTTATACAACGTCTATTACGGTAGCATCTCATTTGTAACGCATTTACAGACAAAAAACACTATATATTGTGTATATGTATATGTATATATACATATTTATCGCTGTATATGACATAATGGGTTGTGAAAAAGTGAATGTCTTGACTTTTAATCCGGATTGAAATGTATTTGTTTCAACTGTTCAGATTAACAGATAGATAAAAAAAGTCGACTTGAGACCTGTAGTAACACATTTGTAATCCTATTACAAAAGTGAAATATGATTTTGAAATGTTTATATTTTTTCATTTGTCAGTCTCTTTTTGCGAGGAAGGTGGTAGAAATTAGTGTTTTATTATTCCCATTTAGCTCTAACCATGTCAGGGATATGTAACGTTTTATAGGACGTTGTGGTGCAGACTCCTTTATTGGCGGCACTTAACGCCGCAATTAGTCTTGCTATCAGAATAAGGAAATGAAACCTACAACCGTAGAATTAACAATCAGACGCTGCGCAACGATGTCCTATTTTTTATAATAAAATAAAATTAACCGCTAGCTCGCTTCTTGCGCGAAATAAAATGATATATTAATAAAACTTATATCCAAATGCATACTTCCAAATAGGCCTAGAATATAACGGTATTTATACAAACAGTATTGTTTCTCGAATAAACTTGCACACTTTCACATCGGTTTGTGGTCATTTTGTAACAGTAGAAAGGATACCAAACAGACATAAAATGTAACATAACTTTATGTCCATCTTGTTCCGGCGTGGCGCAATTACTCGCTTTGATTACTTAAAATAATGTGTTTCGGTCATTGAATAACTTTTTAACTGGTGTAACATCGATTTCCTTTTTATGACAAACATAAGCGATTAAAATTAAAATATATTTTAATATAAATCCAAACAAAAACATTTTAAATTATGATATAAGAATTCATTTATCCCAGTGAGAATTGAACCCACAACCGTCGCGCTTACTGCCGAGCTTATACTTCCACGCGATTTCGAGATAAATGGTCAAGACAAACGGACAACCATGTGATTTTATAATGATTCCGTTTTAAATTTTTGAGGTACGGAACCCTAAAAAATAGTATTGAGGCCTGTATCAATGTAAGAGGATCCGAAAACAATGGTTTTTAAAATTTTATCTGATTATTTGTACACGCTAGTCTCAGAAACAGCTTAACAAATTTAAATGCACTTTTGTATTTTATCTTACCTATTGTATTTTGGCAAACTTCCCTTAATAGTTACGGTTTGTTTAATTTAAATCGGGTCATAAACAGAAAGGCTATATAAATAAAAGGTACTTTATGAGACAAAATAATTTTATTATACATATAATGTAATTATTTGATTCAGTTGGCTGAAATTTTAGTTCCCGATATATGGATATTGTCTTCAAAACGATTGGGCAGTCCAAGCGGGCGAAGCCGCGAGCACGTTGCTCATTTCAATTATTATTGAAAATTCCAAAAAGAAATGTCAATACTGACTATTTAAGACCAAAAATTTACATAATATTTTATTGCTTTACATATTTTCTTAAACAATCTTTTACACTCTCTAATAAGCATCAGGCGATATACCATTGAACTTTTACTGCTACAGTGTTGGAATTATACGGGGTGAAAGGTTGTATTTCTTACTTACGACTAGACAGATTTGTAATGATTTTGACATGCCTGTCGGATTAGAAAACATTTGAGGCGTATGTATGAAATTGATGAATGCAATCGTGGTTTTTGTCTTGTTTTGTGAGATGATCGTTCAAATGATTTTTAAGGATATTATAAACTTAAAATTTTTCCTGTATGAAACTTACTCTAGATAGGGAAAATCTAGTGTTAAGACATTTCGTTCTCCATTGTCTACATTCTAATTTAAAGATATTGCGACTCTCAACGCGGCACTATGTCCTGCCAGAGTGGAAAAATAATTAAACTGATCAAGTGCAAGTAAGTCATTATTTTAAAAAAACGGCAAAAATCACGTTTAATTGATGGGAGTTTCCTAAATATTTATATTATTCTGATTTTTAGTACTTGTTGTCATAATGGTAACGGATATACATACATATCTAGTGTTAAGACACTCCGCTTCCCACTAAGACACTTCCATTACCTATCCACTTTCTGCTGAATACTTGAGTACTTGAAAATTATAATATTAAAAATTTCATTCTCCCGAATGGGAATCATATGCACTACCGTCACGCTTAAAGCTACACGCTTATATTTTTTATTTATAATTATCTATAATTTGCCTGGAAAGCGGCAAACAGAGATGCTAGATTCTATAAAATATTAAACTAGTCTCTATTACCGTGCTTTGTACGGGAGATTTAACCACACTTTATTAATATATTTTTATTATTTAGTTAAATTTGAATACGCCACTGTCTGCTTCCATTACCACTGCACTATAGTGACCAGGTAGTTTAAATAATTAATTAATAAATCATACAGAAATATAACCCGAGTACGTACTCGTAAGTACTCTTGTTTGAACTCTTGCGTAATGTGAAAGGTAAGGAAAGGTCGTGCGTATATAATAAATAATGTAATCAAAGTTAAAACACGAGGTTTACTTTTTCTTCCTATTATTTTAATAAGAATTTGTTTTATTTATTTGATTTTATTTTTTTCGCGCTCAAATTTTATTTTTTGCTTTAACATATGCTTTTTGTTGGTAATTTATTGATGTTAAAAACAGCTTCTTAAAGCACAGCAGTAGTAGAGGAAACCTAATGTTAAGTAAGACCCTCCGTTCCCCTTTTTTCATGAAAATTTCGAGATTGCGTTTTGAGTGGCGGAACTGAACACCGCGCTTAGTCTATTAGAGCAGCAATCATATTCCCCCGATCGAAACCACAACTGTCGCGTTTATACATTTATTTTATTTATATATAAGAAATATTTCGTTTGTTTATGCTTTTAATAATCTTTATATTATATATATTAATAAAATAAAAACATTTAAACCTGTATCTCTATGTCATCGTATATTTTTAGGTATTTTGTTTATTGTTCTTAGCTTTATGCTCTATCAGATATAACAAGGTAGACAACGGAAACATAGTGGTTTTTTATGAAAAAATAAAGCAAACGGGACTACAATCAGGTAATCCGATGGTAACGGATTACAACCTCCCACGACGTGAGTTACCAGCCGGTTTAGAGGTGGAGGTATAGGCGATTTTTGAAGGAATATGAAGTTCTTATTACCAGAGCGAGCGAAATTGTGGCGTTGTGGTATGATTTACACTCTTCCTTGTGAAAACAAGGCAAAACGTGGAGTTCAGTAGGTTAATGTCTTGAAAAATGGGTGGCACTTTTCACCCAACGGAATTTCCGAAACGGAGTGTCTAAATACTATGTGTCCTTTGCCTACGCTGCTATACGTGGGATATAAAGTACAGCTAAAAAAATATACAATGTAAATGGAACTATATGAGCAAACAAGATCTTTACTCTTAACTTATATTATTATTAAATATATTATTTTATATATCTACATTTATTTAAGTCTAAAATCTATAAAAAATAAAAATACTGTATACGCTAGCGACCATAGTATTCTAAAGGGACAAAGTATAGAAAATCTTTGTGTAGAATTCACTTATAGTTACGTAAGTTCTACTTACTTTACCGTGTGTCGTTATTTTGATACGTCTTGACTATTCATATGGTATTAGTGTATAATGAGTACACCATTATGCGGGGAACGTATTGCGGAGTGATTCAAAGGGCGAAAACGAGAGGAATTCTTAACATATCGCGTCTTTTGTTGTATATTTATTTATTTTTGTATTAGTTAGTAAGTATTCCTTATTATTTTTGGTTGTGTTGATTTTGTTATTATGTTAAGGTTTTTTTTTATTTTACTGTTATTGTATAAATAAAAAGTAAATGTGTGTTGAGTGGCGGAACTGAACGCCGCGCTTTGCCTCGTTACCAGAGCGAAGAAATGAAAATATTTAATAATTCATTACCTCGAGTGGGAATCGAACCTACAACCTGTCGAGTTTACAGTGACACATTTGGGCTCCTTGTGCAGGGACACAAGTGTGCAACGATATTCAAAATCTCAAAAGATGTCCAAAAATAAAAAAAAACGACAAAGTTTTTGAAGTTACCATTACCAATTCAATTTACACATACCAAATACACAAGTATACTTCGTTCTTTCGGTCTTTTCTATTTGGAAAAATACATTAACACAATATATATGAAAGATGATAAACACATGCCTCCCGAAATTGGCCGAAAGTGGAGAACGGAGTGTCTTAACATTAGGTTCCCTCTGCTTACCCTGCTGTGTGCGGGATACAGCGTGAAGCTGAGAAAAAAAAATTGCCACATTACCTACAAGTCTACATTCTACATACACACATCGAACAAGAGGTAATTAATTTCGAAATCAAAAACATTATTTACTTAGTCTTCTACAAAATTATTTATTCAACATTGTTCGTATGTACAAATTTATACGAAATTGTTATATTGTTATAAATTTCCTAAGACAATAATAATAAACAATTTTATATAAACTAGTTTCTATAAGCATTATTTTTTTTCAGTTTCACTCTTTCGCGCATAAATAAGATAAACAGATACAGACCTCATTTAAGGCGGTTTTCCGCCTGATCCGCCTTTAACTGCACTTTGTTTATTTGGAGAGGAGAAATGATTTTTTTTTCTGGCGAGTGTGGATCAAACCTACAACAACCGCGCTTACATTGTGTCACTGCCCACTGCGTCACGGTCACCTCATGTTACTTATGTAGTAGAGGATACTGCACCATCATTTGACGATACATACATATATTAAAGATAATATAAAAGTGAATAAAAATCATAGTCATCAAGATTAACAAGGCCAGCTGTGGTGCAGGAGTACAAGCCTGTGACTATGCGTAAGCGCGACATGTTGTGGATTCTATTTCCACTCTAAGCAAACCGCGCAAATACTTACAAGAACCTTCAGGATTTGGCGGAAAATGAGGAACGGAGTGTCTTAACATTTTCTCCCTTCGATTATCCTGCTGTGTGCATGTGATACAGCGTGGAACTAAAAAAATCAAGACTAATAGACATACAATAGAGCCAAAATCGATTTTTTAATCCTTGACGAAAACAGCCCCTATGTTTGTTATAAGTTTGATGTGTCTGTATATATGAGTATCTGTATGTTTCCTGTGGCATTGTAGCGAATTGATTTTGATTAAATTTTTTTGTTAAAAAAATTACTTAATCGAGAGTATTTTTAGCCATAATTCATCAGGTTTTATTTCTACTTTATAGACCTTTGTGTCTATTTTTAAATATCAATTATGTAATTTATATATTTATTTATAGTTAATAATGAAATTTACATACTTATTTGTAGTTTTTACTTTCAAGATTTCTTTAAAGTAAAGAACTTTCTTAGTTCTTATCTTCCATTATCAGTTTGACATTGCAATTGTTTGTAAATAATTAGCATATCGATTCATAGTTGTAAGAGAATTACAATAGTATTAAACGAATTCAATTGAACAATAGCTGTGTGTGAGTGACCTACAGTTTTTCTGGTACATCGGCCACCGTACTCAGTATTCAGTGTCAAGTGAGATTTGTATAGAAAAATATGGTTGTATGTATGTTTGTTGTTCTTTTTTTTTTAAATCACGCTGTATCCCGCAGACAGCAGGGTAGGCAGAGGGAACCTAGTGTTGAGACACTCCGTTCCCCACTTTCTGCCGAATTCTGGAGGCATTGCGTGTTGAGTTGAGTAAATATTTCATCTCCTCGAGTGGGGATCGAACCCACAACCAGTCGGTTTTACAGTCACACTTCGTGCCGCTGCGCCACGACTGACCTCTTTTTTTTACATAGGTTTATCTACTAAACTTATAATAAATGTAACTATCTTGGAAATATTATGTAGTATTGAGATACATGTGTGCCTTAAGTGAAGATTTGTAATAGATTTCTGAAGTGAAACATTTATATTATATATTCGGAAGATATTTAGAAACTTAACCGTCCAAGAGTTGCGTCCTTCCCTTTCCAAGAGACGCGGATTCGATTTTAAGATTTTATGCGTTTCTATATAATATATTTTTCACTCTTTATTATAAGTAACGCTAAAAATATTCTGAACACATATAATAATATAAAAAAAGCATTAGGGCAGCAAAAAAGCAAAAGCAATACTTCAATGTATAGAGTTTGTCTGGGGAAATATATTTGTGTGCTGGTATGGAGAAATACTTTAACCCACAACAATCATGTTTAAAAAATAAATCAGCTTCACACTGTATCCCGCACACAGCAGGGTAGGCAGAGGGAACCTAATGTTAAGACACTCCGTTCCCCACTTTCTGCCGAATTCTGGAGGCATTCCGTGTTGAGGGGCAGAACTCAAGGCCGCGCTTTGCCTCGACACCAAAGCGAAGAATTGGAAATATAAATGTCAATAAATATTTCATCTCCTCGAGTGGGGATCGAACTCACAATCAGTCGCGTTTACTGTCACTCCCGGGCCCGGCCTCAATATAATCTGTTTTATATACCTAAAATAATTATAAGACTTTTTTACTAATGCGATGTTAAAGATGGAAAGAAAACACGTTTCTCAGTAAAACTCATAGACATAGATCTCAAAGATTTTCAATTACGCATACGTACTCGTATACAAAATTATCCATACATCTTCATACATTAAGTAGTGAAACTTCAATATGATTAGGGAACCTTACGTGATTTCACATTCACAAGCGTTTCTAAATTGTAAATATTTCTTTTGTTTACAACTTTCATATAGATATGTGTGGAGTAGCCATGAAATAAAGCCAGAAATAGAAGGAACTGAAAATATTTATAATAATAAATATTTACGTGTGGTAGAGTCACGTCGCCATGAATGGCAACACGCATGGGCAGACTCGACCGGATCATTACCACCCCCGGCATTTAAAAGCGGCGTTAAGTAGTGGCTTTATGTCACTGCGTTTCGCATCAGGTAATGCTGGGCTCCGGCGCCCAACCCACCTTGTCGGCCGGCAACGCACCTGTAGCTCCTCTGGCGTTGCACGGGGTCGTGGGCGGCGGTAGTCACTTACCATCAAGTGACCCGAACGCTAGTTTATATATATATACATATACATATATATATATATATATATATATATATATATATATATATATATATGTAGAGGTGAGCCTTGGCCTGGTAGCAGTATTAATAGTAGTAAGTTTCTGATTTCTTCCTTTACGCTCAAATTTGTGTTAAGTAGAGACAATAACTCTAACTCTAACCTGTGTGTTACCAGAGCGGTACCGGCGAGAATCAAACCCACAATCATCGCGCTAGCAGTCACACATTGTCCCACTACGCCACGGTTGCTTCACGTGCTCCTGTGTTTAAACACACGTATTATGTTCGTTACTATAAATGAACAATGTTTATTTGACATGTGTTTGAAAAAATCATAATTTTAACTGAATTTTGCTGTGGCTGCTGTCGAGAATTGCAGTGAATGAAATAATATTTATATTTGAGTGTTTATCATTTGTCTGTATGTTAAGAAAAGTGTCATGGTCGACTTAGTAAAAGTTAGATTGACATAATGATTTCTTAATTTGTAGTTTAATGTTTTGGTATATCTAGTATGTACAGATTATATTTTTAATTTTGATAGTAATATTTATAATAATGTAATTTTTTCGGTGAAAATAATTTTAAAAAATATAGGTTTAAAAAATGTGAAAATACAGACAAGTCTATATGAGAAAGGCGTTTTACAGAGTTGTCATTTAGAAGCATAAATGATAAACAGTGAAAGTTGACAAGAATTTAAAGAAGATTAATCTGAATATATTACATGTATATTTACAAATTTATATTTGTATATATTGACAACATCGTGTCAATTGCAAAATCAGATTTAAGAAGTTACATATTTTTATATGAAAAAAAGGATTTGAGGCCGGCCGATCGTGGGGCACGGGTTAAAGTGTGACTCTAAACGCGACTGGTTGTGGGTTCGATCCCCACTCGAAGAAATGAAATATTTACTTAAATTTCTTCGCTCTGATGTCGAGGCAAAGCGCGGCGTTGAGTTCCGCCATTCACTACGCAATGCCTCCAGAATTCGGCGAAAAGAGGGGAACGGAGTGTCTTAACACTAGGTTCCCTCTGCCTACCCTACTGTGTGCGGGATAAAGCGTGAATCTGATTTAATTTTTCATTAAAAAAAAAGCATTTGTATTTCCCTAGTCTAAGTAAGGAAAATGCAGAGTTTAGTCCCACAACATACACATGCGCTTATTCTTAGAATTAAATTTTTATTAAATTTACATTATATGGTTTTTTTTCAGTTTCACGTTTTTTCCCTAAAAGCAGGATACTGTCTACGCTGCTAGTGAGACACTTAGTGTCAAGACACTTAGCGCTGGAGTTCCCAAATGGAGATGTTGTGTTTTGGGAGGCGCAACTTAACGCCGCAATTTGTTTTACCAGAGTGGAAAAGTGAAAATTACTCCTAGTGGATATCGAACAAACAATTCATGTTTGAAATTGGAATTGGAATCAATGTAATTGTTTGAATATAGTGTTTCACTGCGCCATAATGACCTCTATGTTAATGTTTAATACATTATAAAGTACAGAGTTAAGTTCCGTTACATGAATGCTAAATTCTTAGATTAAAATTAAATCAGCTTCACGCTGTATCCCGCACACAGCAGGGTAGGCAGAGAAGAAGAAGATGAGTGTTCAGAACCTCCATTCCCCACTTTCCGCAGAATTCTGGAGGCATTGCGTGTTGAGTGACAGAACTTAGCGCCGCACTTTGCCTCAACACCAGAGCGAAGACATGAAAATATAAATGTAAATAAATATTTCACTTACTCGAGTGAGGATCGAACCCACAACCAGTCTATTTTACAGTCACACTTTGTGCCCCTGCGCCACGACTGGCCTCAAATTAGTAAATTCTTAGAATCTCAATAAAATGTATGTTATATATTTAGTAAAATAATTATAATATTATCAATATTTAACCTAAACTTTTATAGTGACAGCATATGCCATTGTTGTCACATACAAGCTAAACTACACGAACATTTAAAGTACTCGTATAAAGTACTATCGTCTACAGTCTACACTGTAACAGAAAATTTCTCTTTCACGGAAACCCGTTAAAGAAACTAATTACGTACGTAAATATTACAATAGGCGTTACTGATGGTAGTGTATGCGTAAATCGCTACTTCATTTACTAGAGTCACTGCTTTGGTTGCATACTAATTTGTTAGGTGTATTTGTATGTACGTATGTATATATTGCGTCTGTTTGTATGTTTAATATTTAGCTAGTATAGTATGGAAAACAAAATTGTTGTAATATAACTTTTTTTTTGTAAATAAGTTAAGTGAGGCCAGTCGTGGCAGACGTGTTTGACTGTAAATTCGATGGGCTGTGGGTTCGACTCCCATTCGAAGAAAAAAAATATTTACTATTGTCATTCTTTCGCTCTCGTCTCGAGGCAAAGCGCAGTATTAAGTTCCACCACTTGTTATACAATTCCTTGAGAATTCGGCGGAAAGTGAAGAGCGGAGTGTTATAAAAAATATTATATTTATACTAGAAAATAACGTTATTCCATTTTCTGTATGCTTGAAGATACTCCGTTCTCCACATTCCGCTGGAAATTAATATAATTTCAATATAATACTTTTCCCAAGTTGGAATTGAACCCTTACGAGTTCGTCCCGTCGCGTTTACATTCGCACGATTGAGCTTCTGCGCCACGATGGTCTAAACCAGGGGTTCCCAACCTTTTCTTGATGATGGACCATTTTTATATTATTCTTGGTAGAAGGGACCACTATGCATGTAGGTATAGTAAAAGTTAACTGTGATAATTAAATACAAACTTCGCCTCACCATCCCCAGTCATAAAATTAAAATCGTTCGCGGACCATATTTAGGCTTCTGCGGACCACTGGTTGGGAACCAGTGGTCTAAACGAAGCTATAAAACGCTAAGTGCGAAAGTAAACAAACATATTGTACTGTACTAGAGACAAGATTTCGCCTCATTGGCAGTTATCGTTACCTTTACGTTCATGACGAATGAATAACAATCACTTCACATTGTGAAAGGTCGCAGGTTCAATAGTCATTGGTAACAAATATCTTTAATATGAACCAATATGTAATATCTTTAATTGTACACAAGATTTTAATATATTTTTGTTTTATGTAAATAAAATCTTTGTATTTTTATTGCGTAAAATAGAGAGAGAGAGAGAGAGAACATGTATTTTACAAATAATATACGTATTTAATAAAGTTGTATAGGTTGTAAAATAACTCTAATAAAGATCATACTAAAATATTTAATTACTTTTGTATGATTAAATAAATAGAAAAACTGTCTCATCCTCTCGTGGTTTTTATTATTTTTTTATTGTTATTTATTATCATAACATAACAATTTGTATAATTTGGCGAAAAATATGGAACGAAGTATTTTAACACTAACTCTTTACTTATCCTGCTATTTTTTTTATGGAAAAGGACAAGCCAAACGAGCGTTCGGATCACCTGATGGTAAGTGAGTACCGCCGCCCACGACCCCGTGCAACACCAGAGGAGCTACAGGTGCGTTGTCTGCCTGTAAGGTGGGTAGGGCGCCGGAGCCCAGCATTACCTAATGCGAAACGCAGTGGCATAAAGCCACTACTTAACGCCGGTTTTAAATGCCGGGGGTGGTAATGATCCGGTCGAGTCTGCCCGTGCGTGTTGCCATTGCTGGCGACGTGACTCTACAACACGTACTTTAGTCGCCTCTTACGACACCACAAGTACCAGGATTATCTTATCCTAGGCCGGGATCACCGGCACGGCTGTATACGGGATACAGCGTGAAGCTGAAAAAAGATGACGGTTTGGTACACAACTAGATATATAACATCGGAAAATCACAATGGATTTCGACGTGTGTTTTTTACGATTAAAAATAAAATTAAAAAATATTGAAGAAATGTCATGTCGCTTCAAATGTGTCGATATCTATCGGTATATAGAAAAACGATATCTGAGCATAGTGTAGGTAATATGTATAATAATTAAAGATATTCTTATACAGATATACCGCGTTTATCAATGAACAAACATGACAAACATCTCAATTACTTCTCCAATTTAATGTCAATTAAATATTAACTAACATCTCCGGGTGCAGCTGTTAAAACGGATTCTATGTATGATGTCACACAAAATGCAAATTAAAATAACTAAAATTTAAACATTAAATTATTTTATGCAAATTTAAAGATAAATTAGAGATACAAATTAATAGTAACAAATCACTTTCGATAATCCGACGGAGCATTTAGATGTTAGACATTTTATTTAAGGAAATTTATGGAAATTAAACTAAAATACAAACAGGTAGTACCTATATACATATAAGACTCACGCCCTCACCCTCACCATCACATTAGGAGAATAATTTATATTCATTTCCTCGCTCTAGGCAGCAGGTTAATGCAGCGTTGAGCTACGCCACTCAAGACTGACTCAGATTGAAGTCAGAAGAACGTACTGTTTGAAAGGACTGTTTTAGGCAAAAAGAACAAAGAAAATATAATAAAAAAAATTAAATTAAATTAGCTTCACGCTGTATCCCGCACACAGCAGGGTTGGCAGAGGGAACCTAGTGTTAAGACACTCCGTTCCCCACTTTCTGCCGAATTCTGGAGGCATTGCGTGTTGAGTGGCAGAACTCAACGCCGCGCTTAACCTCGACACCAGAGCGAAGAAATGGAAATATAATTTAAGTAAATATTTCATCTCCTCGAGTGGGGATCGAACCCACAACCAGTCGGTTTTGCAGTCACACCTCGTGCCGCTGCGCCACGACCGGCCTCAAATTAAAAAAAAAGAAAATATAATAAAATCTATAAAAGGGATAAGCCTAAGAATCTATCTATAAACTCTCCAATTACGGCACGCATGTAAACAATATACTGTATATTAGAAAAGTAAAGGTGAAAATAAGGTCAATTTATTACCTAATTAACCTGTTGATAAAAATTAATACGTAAGAATTTCCGTAACTAAATGATACTTTAGGTATTTATAGAATGCATTATGGCAGAATATTGATTTCCGCTCAGAAATTACCTATTTTCATTTCCAATTTCCATTTCCTGTCAAAGCGCAGCGTCGTGTTTCGCCACTAAAAATGCAATGTTTAGAATTCGGACGAAAAGAAGAGACGAGGGTCTTAATACTAGATCAAGTCATATTATTAGTGATTTAAACTTAATTACAGCCAAATTCTTGCTAGATTTGGTTAATGTACCTTTAAGATATCTCCATATCAGCAACAAACATCACTACAGGCCATTTAGTTCTTGTCATAATAACGTTAGCACGTCACTACTATACTATACAGTGACTTAAGACCTCGGTAAAAGTTGTTTGACTAAGGTGCCGGTGTCAAATGAACTGTAGCTTTGCATAACTTATAATATTATGTCATTTTTTTAAGGGCTTCGCACATTAGATGTATATAAAAAGTGAAAATTATGGTTATTATATGAGATATTGTTATGTGATCTTATACAATGATCTCTAGAGGAGTATAAAATTTGGATTTATTTGTATAAGGAAAAACAATGATTTATTTAGACGCAGATCAAGTTGAATTTGACAAGCAAGTGATGGGGCAATCGGTATATAATGATTATTTGAAATTTTAGCCTTAAAAGGGTAAGAAAGGAAATAAGATGACGAGGAACATTTTAAAATAATGTACGGTGTTTAAAGAAAAGAAGAAAGGAAGAAACGGAAAGAAACATACTTATTTAGAGAATGTATTAAAATATCATTCCTAAGTGTGGAATAACACTTAAAAATGTTAAAAATAATAGGTAACATTCTCTCTTGCCCAATGATAGTTCTAAGCAATTAATTATCTTTGGGTAGCGGAAATTTGCAAAAATCTGCCTACAGAGATGCTAACAACATAAATAAGTTGTAATAAGCGTATAAGGATTTCGACGTTTTGATGAGAACGTATGACTTAGTGGTCAGAGCGCGTGGACAATTTGCAATAGGCGCGGGTTCAAATCCCGCTACGTTGAAATTTTTATACGATTTCTAAATTTAAAAATGTAAAAAACATTACACATACTTAAAGATACAATTCAATCAATTCAAAATTTTCTTTATTTAAATAAGCTTTCGCTACAAATGTTGTAAATGTTGTAACGTGAAAGAAACACGAAGAAGTGGGTATGTTTAAACTATACTTTACGACCTTGTTACGTAGTTTTGGATTTCTTATAGGCTCTATGTGGCTTAGTCCTAGCAGCTAATCAAAATAAAACTAAAAAAAATTATGAAAACATTTTATAAAATTGAAATAGGAAAAAGCCATAGTGATTAATCAGTTATCAATTTTTTTTCAATTTAATTGAACAGTCGACTTCTAGATTACCCTAAACGTTTATGTACCTACAACTAATAGTATTATAGGCACTGTCAACTTAACACTCTGTCATCATGCAAGTAATGTATGAGATAACAAGGCATAATATGTTACGTTGTTCTCTCATATAAACTGGCTCAATCACCGCAGTGGTACAGTATGGAATGGAAAGTTAAATATTTGAGAAAATATTTTTAGATGGAAAAAAAAACTTGTGGTGCGGCGTGATTGATTGAAGATTGATGCCAACTCGAATGTAAAACATATCGTGACGTTGGCTTTCGCCTGTTTTCGGTACCTGTGAGGTAAAAATAAAAAAAAATATTTTTTTTAATATATGGAAAATATTGAAAATGTTAATACTTGGTCTTGTACTGTACATATTATAGAAATATAACAGAATGTCAATAACATATATTTCAATATTAAATTGGAATATTTTATTGACATTCACTTCTTTTACTACTAATAGTTTACTCAAGTTATATTTAAACTAATAAAATATAAAAAATATATAATACATATATCTCACTTTAACCATATAACTTTGTATAGAATCCGTCTCTGTGATATAATTTCAGTGATTGCCGATGACGGTGAATCAAGGAAGCTGACCGCTCACCTCATCTCTTCGCGATGCCATCCGCATCCCACTCGATTACTTTCTAAACGTACAAAAGATACTATTTTATTTGCGAGAATTCACTTGTAAAATAAATCTCACGGAACCGATGCTACAATTTTCTCATACAAATTAAAATTTCGCTACATTTCGTTTGTTTAAATTTGTATGTAAAAATGTACTGTATATTCTTTGCTTTAATATATATAACACATAACTAAATTAAAGGCCAGTCTGATGTCTGATAAATTGAGGCCAGTCGTGGCGCAGTGGCACGAAGTGTGACTGTAAAACCGATTGGTTGTGGGTTCGATCTCCACTTGAGGAGATGAAATATTTACTTAAATTTATATTTCCATTTCTTCTCTTTGGTGTCGAGGCTAAGCGCGGCGTTGAGTTCTGCCACTCAACATGCAATGCCTCCAGAATTCGGCAGAAAGTGGGGAACGGAGTGTCTTAACACTAGGTTCCCTCTGCCTAACTTGCTGTGTGCGGCGAGAAGCTGATAAACTAAATCAAAAAAGTTATGGTTTTTTTTATTTAGTTATGTTTTATGGTTATATGTTAATATACATATGTGTTATGGTAAATGTATAGTCCCTAACACGTTATCGAGGTGACGATTTTAATAGATTGTGGGTTTGTTCCTCACTCGAGGGAGTAATAATATTTAAATTACTTAATTAATTTTATTTTTTTTCTCTGGTTGACAGAGAAAGATCTGATATTGGACAGAAAGTGAGAAACAGAGCTTCTTAATTTTAACATTCACTTTCAAATTTAAATTTTTTTAAATGTTTAATAATAATTAAGTTTATATATTTATTTGTCATTAATTCCAACCGTGACGTGGCAGAGCCATCTCTTTAACATTATTCAAAATACAAGTAAATCTTCAATTTATACAGATCCATTCTAAACGGTTTTAAGACGGTGAATGTATATTACCAGAATGACAAAACAGTTGTAATAAATGTTACATCTGCATATATTGCATAGTAAACATTAATAACCGGTGGTATGAAAACGGTAGTATGAATATATTACAAATATATTACCACTAACAATGTGTATTTGAGACCAGTTCTGGCGCAGGGGCACTAAGTGTGACTGTAAAATCGACTGGTTGTGGGTTCGATCCCCACTCGAGGAAATGAAATATTTATTTACATTTATATTTTCATTTCTTCGCTCTGGTGTCGAGGCAAAGCGCGGCGTTGAGTTCCGCCACTCATCACGCAATGCCTCCAGAACTCAGCGAAAAGTGGGGAACTGAGTGTCTTAACACTAGGTTCCCTCTGCCTACCCTGCTGCGTGCGAGATACAGCGGGATGAACCTGATTTTTTTTACAATTTGTAACTATATATGACTGAAGAAATTTATTTATATTTTATATAATAATTCTTAATACAGAACTTGTATTACTAAGATGTTATTATAGAAATCTAGTTAAATAAACTACACACATGCATTGTAGGAAGGTACATTCGTTCATTATAATTGTTCTTGTTTTCACCACTGCATTGTAGGCAGGAAGAATCTTTCCATTTATTTTTCCTTAATATTTTACTTTTATGAACTTTCTGTATGAATTATGATTTACTATCACTTAAAAAGTAACTTGAAAATTTATTTTTGAAACACTAACATTAACACTTTGAAAAACTTATTGACATTATTGACTATTACTTGGCCCTACGTCATACTACAAAGTTAAAAAAAAACAGAATTTAATATTACGATTTATTTTGAAGCAAGATTTGAACCAGCGTCTTGATGTACTATTCCACTACTTAAAGTATTAATAAGATTGTAGTTTCATTTAATATTGTTAAGAAATTATGCAAATGATCGAATTTACATAATTCCTTTGAAACCATTGAATTCGTGCTATCTTTAATTTTTTTCTTGTACAATACATTGTATGTATGTATGTTTCACAACTAAACAATACCTCAGTAACAGTTCGGTCAAGGCGAATATAATTTTAATTCATTAACGCCCAATTTCGAAACGTTTCGGTCAAATCTTCGTTAGATGTACATTTGATATAAAATATGAGTAAATTTTCGTAGAAAAAAATGGTTAAATCTCATAAAGCTTTTATCGTTACATGTACGCTATAATTTATTAATGGGTTTCGTGACATTGAAATGTCTGTTTTAGATTTTTCTGTTTACTTTGTACTAAGGTATAAAAGAATATTATTTTTATATTCAAAAAAGAGAAACTTCAAAGATTAAAATATAAATATAAATGAATAAATAAAGATTGTGAGATTGATTTCTGCATTATGCGATTTTTGTAATGAATAACAAAAAATAGATAAATAAAATAAAGATAAATAAATAAATGTATTCATTTAATAGTTTTCATTTATTATGTTTTTTATAATAAAAATTACTATAATTTATTCATTTTTTTATTTTTTTTTATTTATTAATAAATCATTTTTTTATTTATTATTATTCACTTTTTTAAATAATAATAAAAAAAATAATAAATTATAGTAATTTTTATCATAAAAAACATAATAAATGAAAACTATTCGCCATTTTCAGTTTGCACCTAGTTGATAGTGGTAAATGCCATTAAAATGAGATTTGTGTTACATAAATTTAGTGACATGTCCCTTTAATGTTCATTTTAATATCAAAATTACCAATTAATTAGATATCCAATCCAATCCAGACACTAATTTTCTCTTTAAGAGCTCTCAATATTGATTAAAATTTGGCAGTCCTTTAAAGTTCGATAAGCATATATAAGGTATATTTCGTTATAAAAATCACATGTAAATTTAAGATTCGTAATAAAAAATCAAAGCTATTAACGTGATGTAATACATAAGTCTTTGTCCATAAATATATTAAAAAGATCGGTTTCACGCTTTATCCCGCATACAGCAGTGTAGGGAAAGGAAAGGAAACCTAATGTTAAGACAATTTGTTCCCCACTTTCCGTCGAATTTCGAGCCATTGCGTGTTGAGGGACGAAACTCAACGCCTTAATGCTAGAGCAAAGAATTAAGAATATTAATAAACAATTATTCATTCCCCCGAATGGGGATCGAACTCAAAATCATCACGTTACAGTCATATCACGCTAGGTGCGCCACGACGGCCTCATTTAATATAGTCAATTTACATAAAAAGAACGAAAATATTTTTTCAACTTGAACCAGCAGTTCCTGAGAATAGCACGTTCAACCAACAGACTCAGCTTTATAATATTAGAAAGAATTACCTAATTTATTGTTATTTAGGAAAATCATTATACTAATTTATATATAAAGAGAATTTTACATAATGCTGTTAAACGGATAGAAATTATTTAAAAGCAACTCGTGTAAAATATGTAAATTAGAATTATTGAATTTGATAAAATATGTAAACGTAAACGGATGGTATTAAAATGACTTTCGATTTCGCAAGATAAAGATGTTTGTGCAAGTAAAAGTAGAAGTCGTATTTTTAATTAAATTTATAGAAGACGCAATTGAGATATCTGTAGGACGACTCTACATATAAATAAATAATTGTAAATAAAATGAAATTATTAAATTATTTTCTGGTAAGAAAAAAACGGAGTTATGCTTCGCAACTCCACACGTGGTTTCTCAAAATTTTGCGGGAAAAATTAAAAACAGAGTAAGAACGGAAATCAACATACGGTTATCTCTGTCAACCCAGGTATGTGGAAAATTTGAGGGTAGTTTTTAAAACATATGTACCAGTAGTGTAAAGTGGGATAGAGAGAGTGAATTAGTGAGATAATAAAAATAGCAGCATCGCGTACTAAATATAATATTAAACTATTTTTTTAGCTTCACGCTGTATCCTTTACATAGCAGGGGAGGCAGAAGTGAACGTGGAAATCACAAGTTAAGACACTCCTTTCTCATTAAGACACTTTTCACTGAATTCTGGAGTGTTGAAAAAGAAGCAAGTAAGAAAGAGTAGAGTGGCGAAACTCAACGCTGCACATTGCCTTGTTACGAGAGCGAGGAAAAGTAAATATTAAATGTTTCATTTCCTCGAGTAGAAATCGAACTCACAACCTGTCGCGTTTACAGTCCCATGCTTGCGCCCCTGCGTGACGACTAACCTACATGAAATTCACTAATTCTATGAAAAGTAGTTATTTTTTATTCAGCTTCACGATGTGACCCGCATGTAGCGGAGTAGGCAGAGAGAGCAAAGTGTTAAGACACTTCGCTGCCCACTTTCCGCCGAAATCTGGAGACATTGCGTGTTGAATGACGAAACTCAAAGGCGGAGCGCAGAAACAGTTAATTGAAATTAATATATATACTCATTAAAATTAACAAAATATTAAAATGGCATTAATTTATATATATTATAACTAATTTTAAAGTTATAAATTAAGAATTAGAATGATTCTACAATATTGCTAGTGCTATTTAACATATATTGTTTAAAGCAAATCGTATGATAAAGCCAAATAAAAGACGACTTAAATTATATCTGAGAAAGTTTTAATCAATACAGCCTCGTTGCTTGGATACCTGAAGCGATATTCCTTACCAAACTCGACTTCCTTGTTTAAATACATCCTTGTTGTGCCAAATCAACCACAAAACAACATAAATGAACGAGCCTTATTTAAATGTATTCCATCAAAAACACAAATGTGAAATGAGAGCCAAGTTAAATGTTGAGTAATGCGTCGTTCTCGACTTCGTCAACAAAAAAAAATGGGAAATCTATTGTTATGGATTCCGAAATCACTCGGGATAAAAGAAGCTTTAAATTTCACTTGACATTTTCTATTTTAACATATTTGCAAGCTAGTGTACTCTTCCAGCTTGTATTGGAACTATTAGATTGATATTTAGTTTGATTTCTGTTGGTAGAAAATAGCAAAGTCATATTTGGAGCTTTTTAGAGACTTTACTTTTTTGATTCCAAGCCAAGATGGCGGTTCTGGTAACGGCGGGGCAGGGGGTGCTAAGAATCCCCGGGTCACTGTAGGCCGCCAACACCTACTGACTCTTGCTATGTATAACGGATGATATTCGCAAAGTGGCTGGCATCGGCTGGATGCGAAGATAGAACTCAGTGGCGTGTCATTGGAGAGGCCTATGTCCAGTAGTGGACTAGGACAGGCTGATGATGATGATGACTTTTTTGATATTATTATAATTATCAGTTTTCAGATGTTTTCCTGTATATACATATTTATAGTAGTCCATGTTGGTACTAAATATTAAGTTTCCAGGTAATCTAGAAGTGGGTAAGATTTTTGATGAGTGAGTGAGTCAGTCACAGGTGCAGGTGCAGGTTTTTCAATGTTAATATTAGGAATAAGTTCTCGCTGTTTTTTTTTCTTAAAAAAAAATTAAAATATAATGCTTACAATGACTTTACTCAAAGTATTGTCCATCATTAGAGACCACTTTCTCCCGTAGCAATTGAATCCCCCGTCGGAAAAACGACTCATCTTTCGAGGCAATCCAGGAATCAAGCCATTTTAGGCTTCTTTAAAAGAATGGAAGCGCTGCTCGCTTAAACCGTGCGCCATCGACAGAAACAAGTGGTAATCGTAAGGGGCTATGTCCGGTGAATACGGCGGGTGGGGTAGAACTTCTCATTGAAGTGTTTCCAGGTAAGTTTTGATTGGTTTTGCCACATGTGGCCGAGCATTATCATGTAATAAAATCACTTTGTCGTGTCTCTGCTCGTATAGTGGCCGCTTTTCTTTCAGAGCGCGACTCAAACGCATCAACTGAAGTCGATAGCGAGCTCCCGTGATAGTTTCATTAGGTTTAAGCAGCTCATAATAAATTACGCCCTGCTGATCCCACCAAATGCAGAGAAGAAGCTTAGAACCATGGATATTTGGTTTTGGCGACGATGTTGATGCGTGACCCGGCATGCCCCACGATTTTTTTCGCTTTGGATTGTCGTAGTGAATCCACTTTTCATCCCCAGTGACGATACGGTGCAGAAAACCTTTTCTCTTTTGCCGTTGAAGCAACAATTCACACATGNTTCTTAGGTTTAACTATAGATTCCAAACTCCAGTGGAACACTCATCTGGAAGCACTTGCGGATAAACTCAGCTCTGCCGCGTTCGCAATAAAAAAAGTAAGACAACTGACGGACGTTGAAACTGCCCGACTAGTCTACTATAGCTATTTTCATAGTATTTTATGTTATGGAATGTTGCTATGGGGCAGTGCTTCCGATATAAATTCAATATTTATTCTCCAAAAAAGAGCCGTGAGATATATTTATACCCTAAGAGCTCGAGATTCTCTGCGAGATGTTTTTAAAGATGCAGGTATTATTACAGTTGCTTCACAATTTATATATTACAATATTCTGTTTGTCCGGCAAAATGCACAGTGTCACAGTAAAAATAGTGATATACATACGATAGGAACGAGAAACAAAGATAAACTTGTTACGCCAAGTTTTCGCCTCCAAAAAGTAAAAAAATCTTTTATGGGTCTGAGTATACGTGTATATAATAAACTTCCGCAATGTATTCTAAGTTTGCCACTACCACAATTTAAAGTAACTTTAAAAAAAATACTAACAAGTAAAGCTTATTACACTGTTCAAGAATATTTAGATGATAAACATGTAGGGAATTAATGTCTATTGAATGTGATGCAGGATAGCTGCCAGATAATGTAATAATACCATTGACTTTGAAAAGAGCAACTGTTGAGTTTCTTGCCGGCTCTTCTCAGCAGAACTGCCTTCCGAACCGGTGGTAGCTCTTTTTTTGTGTTTATATGTTCATTCGACGGTTCAAAAGTGCTTATAAAAGTTTATTTGAATAAAGAATATTTTGAATTTGAATTTGAATTTGACACTGTAGTAAACACTATTCTACTATAATTTGATATAGTACTACTTTGGTGATTTGTTACCGTACGAAATTCCATGCACAGAGTGCCGCAACGCCATCTTTCAAAAAACACGAGAACTTATTCAAGGTCCTAATATATCTATAAACGTTTGAGTTAAATTGTTGAAATTTTATATACATTGTAAGCTAGGGGGTTTTAGCAAATATGCGAATTTTTAGGCATGTTATAATAATTAAAAAATATTTTTTAATATATTATAATATAATAAAATAAAATTATTTTTTAATATAAATTGCTTAATTCTTAGTAAATTAAACAATTGAAGTAAATGTAATTACCAAAAAAAATCGACGATTTCACAATGCCGCGCTTTTCCTCGTTACCACAGAGAGCCAATGAAAATATTAATAATTTTATTTCACCCCATGGGAATCAAACCCACAATATTTGTGTTTACAGGCTCTTGTGCCCCTGCGCCACTAAAAATTAATAAAACTTACTCATTATTTAATCAAATATTAATATTAGATAAGCTAACAAACTTTCATAATATAATATTTATTTATGTAAATAACTTAAAAATACTATATTAAAAAGTATGTAGGTATTTATTTTTTAATGATATGTACATCTAGTTACACCGCTGTAAGTGTAGAGCTCTTTGTGTATTTGTGAAGCATTAATCTAAATTAATTTTGTTACTTAAGTAATTTTTACTAATTAATAAGCGTATGCATTATATTCGTATGTATGTATAAGTAGGTTTCTTTTGAAAAGTATGGAGTTTATATAAGAGTTAAAATTTAAAAATATTATAATTTTAGTTTTTTTTTTTAAAAATATGATAGAATGATAGAACGGAGAGAACATAGTCCTAAATTGGTTTATAGATCTAACGTAACCGACGAAGATGTCACTTTTATTTAGAAATAAAAACAGGAATTGAGATTAAAGAAACCATCAGAACTTACCTCCTACCATTTAAGAGTCACTAAAAGTCAAATTCTGGGGAAATCAAAGGGTGATATCGTTACATCACATTCAAAAGACAAAAGAAGCCCAGAGTTTAATTAAGCTACAAAGCTTTAGCCTAATACGTGATATACAGGTAGAACTTACAGTTCCTTAGGAAATAAAAGGTATCTTAAAAATTTTAACAATACAACATATTATATTATAAATTGGTCTCCTTTACCTATCCTGTTATGTGTGAAAAAATGTGAAGCTGCTTTTGTATTATAATTTTTTTTTACAAGGCAAAGCTCGGCGTTGAATTCCGCCACTCAACATGAAATGCCTCCACCAATCGGCGGAACTTAGGAAACGGAAGTGTCTTAATGGGAACGGAGTGCTTTAACACTACGTTCCTATGTTTTCTCTGCCTTTTCTGCTAAATGTAGCGTAAAGCTAAGAAAATAAGAAAAATAATTAATTTGCTTAACTATAATAGATATTTTTGTTTAATTTATTCAATGTTTCGACTGTTAAATATTCACAAAAATGATTTCTCCATAACATACCATTGCTTATATTATCTTCTCATTTAAATAATAAATGTGTTATAACATTCAAAATTGCATTGTAATTTGATAAGATATTTGAAATAGTAATATTCGTTTGAGTTATGTAACATAATAGTAGTATGGGCAATTTAGTAAGGCATTTATTAATACCATCGTTTAGATATAATAAAACTACTTTTTAACTATACTTTCACCCCCTTGTTCAGAGAAAATAATTAAGAATTGTAGTATAGATAAGTGTACAGCGATAGCTGTGGGTTCAGTTCTACCTTCGACAATTGCTTATGCTTATACATATATGATAGCTTTTGCTGTCTAGGTGGAGAAAGTATATCATCATTACGAATTTCTCTTTATTCATCACCTAAAATTATAGAAATATGAAAAAAATACCGATTTCCCTTGAATGGGGTTTGTAACCAAACATATCATATGAAGTCATACAAACCTTAGCTGAACTACATGGGCATGAGAAATAAGAATGTGTATAATGAAAAATTTATATATAATATTGCTATATTTCGTTTTATACTCGCAAAAGGAAAGTTATTAATACGTACCTACATATCTAAAAGATGAGAACAATATACATGAAACCCTATAGTTTCAAGTCTGACAAGGAGCTACGTGAATAGAAATATCTAAAAATAATATTTACAGATAATTTTTATATTAATCAGAACTTTGTTGCTTCCATATATATAATTAGTTTCTTTTTTCTACTGCAATGTAAGGTTGCTAAGTGGAACTCATGGACTTTTCAACTGAAAGGTTTTACGGATGCGTTGCACACCTTCAAGGTGTCTGTACACTCGACGTTTGAGAACCCTCAGATCATAATGCTCAGAAAACACTTCAAGAGTATGATCATTTCATAGTTTGCACGCACGCGGAAAGACCAGATGATCACGTGCGTAGTTCTTTTTTTATGATTCACGCTGTATCCCGTACAGAGCGGGGTAGGGGCAAAGGGAAGCTGGAAACCTAGTGTTACGACACAACGTTCCCATTAAGACACTTTCGTTCCCCACTATCCGTCGAAGTCGAGTGAGGGAAATCAACGCCATGTTTTGTCTCGTTACCAAAGCGAGAAAATTTTAATATTAAATGTTCCACTTTTCCGAATGGGACTCAAACCAACAACCTGTCACGTTTACAGTCACACGCTTGTGCCCCTGCGTCACGACTGGTCTCATGTACATATATATGTACATACGCAGTTTGATTAAAAAATATATTTTTTTATATTTAACTTCTTGGAAATTTCATTTAAGTAGTTTTTTAAATTTGTATTTTTATTTTTTGTTGCTGAAAAATGCACAATACAGCGTACGGTATATTATATGAATTATTGATATCGATTTCCGATACTACTCAACTGAAGAAAAGTCTTCAAGCTTTAAAAAGTATTGGGTGAACTAATAGATTACCTTGACTTATACCACAAAAAAAAATCTTTTAGTAGGCTTAATCCACTTCACAATTATCTTTAGTAAATTTCAATATTATTTATCTAAAACGCAGAAGGTCAAAAGTCATCTTGTCAATGAAAGAATTACACAAAACTAAATATCAATAGGTATCATTAAATATTGCATTATAAAATAACACAAATTTCACAAATTAGAATGGATAATGAAGCTTGAAAACCATATTAAGTAGTTAACGACCGTCCGAAGTGTTATTTGAAGATACAATAAATATTAAAAATATTGTATAATTTAATTAAATATGCGAGGCCGTTGTGGCGCAGGACATAAGCGTGTGAATGTGAACGCGATGGTTGTGGGTTTGATTCTCACTCTGGGGAATGAAATATTTAATATTCTCATTTCCTTGCTCTATTAACGAGTTAAAAAGCAGCGTTAAGTTTCGTTACTCAACAGGCAATACCTCGAGAATTAGGCGGAAAATAGGAAACGGAAGTGTTTTAATGTAATGTCTTCAACATTGCTAAGTGCGAGATACAGCGGGAAGCTAATTAAATGTTGAGGCTATATTGTCTTATTGTGATGCTTGTGGATTCGATACCTGCTCGAAGTAATAACTTATTTTTTTTCTCCATTTTTTTAAGTCAGACATATCGCGGCGTTAAGTTCTACCATTCGTCACGTAATGTCTTAAATTGAGTGGAAAGTGAACCCCGGCTTATGAGATAAAGCATGAACTTATAAAATACATATTCAACAAGGTGTTATTAGATTTATCTAGAAAATTAAATTGTTAATTATAATATAATTAACTAAAAAGTTCAAATCCAATTAAGATATATGAAATTTAACAGTCTCGTTTTAAATTATGAACTTAATGGTATGCTTAAAAGTTTTATTTTATTTGTAATTTCTAATAATTTGCAAATCATTTTATCCAAATTTCATAATTGTAGGCCCACATGAAGTATCCTATATATTTTGATTACATAGCAAACTAAAGCGAATGCAAAATATATATAAAAGCTTGTATCTTTCGATTGCGTAGGCTTAAAAGCTTAATTTTTCTGAATTCCAAGAGACCATAGACCTGGATATTTTATATTCTTTCAACTTAGTACCTCGACACAATCTTGGTGAACGGATATACATACATACAGACTACAAAGTGATTTGATACGTATTCCAATTTTTCTTTATCGAAACGGAATCCTAACAACATTTTAAGAGATTGAATAATAATATGGCGCAGCGGCACGAGGTGTGACTGTAAAATCGACTGCTTGTGGGTTCGATCCCCACTCGAGGAGATGAAATATTTACTTAAATGTATATTTCCATTTCTTCGCTCTGGTGTCGAGGTTAAGCGCGGCGTTGAGTTCTGCCTAATAATATCTAGCTTAACGCTATTTCCCTAATATCAGGTAGTGTTAAGACATTCCGTTTTCTCCATATTATGTTTTAAAGCTATTATTACTTAATAGAGAGGTAAAAAATAAAAAAATAGCAATACAATTTGCGATTCATCTGCAATCATATGTTACATCAGATGTGATGCCATATAATTGAGCATGTCTGAGTAAATGTAGTTAACTCGGTCAAATAAATTTTGTTTTCGTATATTCGTGTGGTTATTTTGTTCCTATTAAAAATATTAGTTACGCCATGGTAGTGCAGTTAGATTGGGCCCGACTGAAAGCGGTAGTTATGGGTTAGTATCTCCTTTAGAGTATTTTTTTTTATATAAATAGATATTATTAGTAGGTTCTATACGTTTCTTAATGTTTTTCTTTCTTTAGTGTGTGAATAAAATTATAAAATTTAAGATATTTAAAGAAAATTTTGATAATGTTACCATTCAGCGGGAATATAACAGATAATATATTATATCGCTCGCTATAATACCTAGAGATAATATACCTATATTAGGAATAAAAAAAAACTTGAGAGCTTCTATTTTGCTAATATTTCTTAGTAATCTTCAAAAATAATATTACAGACGTGTACTCGTTTAGGTATTTATTTCGAGTTACGTCTATTTGTTTTAAATGTATTAGATTTAATACAATAGCAATATTATAATATTTATAACGACGCACCATCAAATTTAGTTTTTTATGTTATAATACAAGCTAAAACCGTTGTTTTGTCTATAACCTTTATTTCTAATATCTTATTGTTATTATATATTTTAATTATTTTACTTAGTGAATTTAAATGTTGAAATGTGTTGAAAACTTTTAATTTTAATTAAAAGCGTAGACCATTTCAGCCGATTCACTTTGCTTCCGATATAGGAGGGCAGACAGTGGAGCTTTAAGACATTACGTTGCCCAATCACCGCCCAATTTTCGACATATTGTGTGCTGAGTGTCGTAATTCAACGAGCGAGAAAATAAGAATAACTCATACCCCCGAGTTGAAATCGAATCTATAACCGTCGCGCTTATAGTCAGACGCTGTGCCGCGCCACGACGTATCTATTATATAAATAACATAAGGCCGTATAAATATTTAGGGCTTTATCAAAATTCATTTAAACATGATAATGTAGTATGATAATATTTGCTTGACTATTTTATTCGAAAAATAAAGGTATTAAGTTCTTAAAAGCTTTTCGTTGTTAGTAGTTAGGATTAGTTAACTTTTAATGGAAGAATTTTTGTATAAAAGTTATATTTTTGTTAAAAATTGCATAACAAAAGACCCAGTCTTTGTAAGAAAGTTGAAAGTTGAATATCACATCAAGTATTGGTAACAAGAAATTATAACTTTCTCAACATTTTAAATCTAGATTTTTGAATCTATGCCAAAGTTTTTAATGTGGTTTCCCTAATAGACAGTTTGACTGAAGACAAAGGTTTATAAGTATCAGCTTCACGCTGTATCCCGCACAAAGCAGGGTAGACAGACGGAAATTAGTAATTAGACCCATTTTCCGCCGAATTTTGGAGGCATTGCGTTTTGAGTGCGGAACTCAACGCCGCGCTTTGCCTCGATACCAGAACAAAGAAAGGAAAATATAAATTTAAATAAATGTTTCATTTCCTCGACTGAGGATCGAACCCACAACCAGTCGCATTTACACACACTTGTGCCTCTGCGCCACGACTGGCCTTTTAATTTTAATATCGTTTTCACTAATCGGCATATTGACTGTAGAGAAAGGTTTATCTATATAACAAAAACAAATGAATACATAGCCCAAAGGTAGTCCGAGTGGGCAAAGCCGCGACCTGAATGCAAGAACAAAATATAATGCAATATAGATTCCAGAATGGATTAGATGAATTACGTTAGCTAACCAACGGTTCGCGTTTATCACCGTAGACAATACACTTACAAATACATATATGCATTTTTTTTATTATATTATATATAAAACGAACCTAGAATCATCCAGTAAGCATTATTTGGTTTATTAAAAAGATAGGAAATAAGTTAATTGTTTTTTTTAACAATTTTAAAGTATTATTTCACACTTAGGAAAGAAAAATATTTTTTTGAAAACGTATAAAAATTTGAACGTAGCGGGATTTGAACCCGTGCCTATTGGAAATTATCCAAGCGCTCTGACCACTAAGCTATACGTTTGCATCAAGCTACGTCGAAATTCTTAAATACGCTTGTTACAACTTATTTATGTTGTTAGCATCGTTAGCATAGTTATCTCTGTAGGGAGATTTTTACAAATTTCCGCTACCCAAAGATAACCATTAAGAATTATCATTTGTCAAAAGTATGCTATTTATTAAATATTTTTAACATTTTTATACGTTTTCTAAAAATTATTTTTCTTTTCCAAGTGTGAAATAACACTTTAAAAATTAATAAGTAACAGCCAAATTTTGTTCTTATAACTTCTAAAAACATTTTTTTGCAAATGTAGAAATATTTTTTTATTTTTTTAAATTTCATGTTAAAACAATATTATAATTACGTTGAAGGTCAGATAAAGAAACAAAATAATTAGGCGAAGTGGTAACAATGAAGAAAAAAAGATTGCCAACTGGTTTTTTTTACAATGTTATAAGTGATATTTTGTAATTGAAATGTTCATCTGCATGTTTTTTTGTGTGAAATTATTTAATTCTTGGTAGTCAAATAAGGTCAACATACAGAAAATGAGTATGAAGCGATATTATTTTAATGTAAGATTGAAATATTACTTTTTAGTATAAACTACGAATATATTTTTAGTAGGGTAGTCAGAGAAAATGTCAGAAAAAAGGTCTCTTCATACCTCTTTCGAACTTTTTCTTTATTAAATCGATCCTCCCATTCGTTTTGGCCTTGCAATTCTGGCATTAACTTATAAAAGAATTCAGTTAATTTCTCATTTCTTGTGGAACCAGTGGATTGTGAGGCTGTTACAAAATATAATTTGTATAAGCTATTGTCATTAACCTGCACATACCTCTCTCTCTAGCCCTCTGGGGTGTCTTCATGATGTTTACCTGACCTGCCTCCAATATCATTGATACCGTGTTCTCAAATGACTAGGCTAATAGGCAAATTTTTATTTCGGAATACCCGCAAGATAACAAGTCAAGATTCATTGTATTCGATCAATTATAACTATCAATAAATCAAGATAAATCAAACGTTCACAACGTTCTCACCAATTAGTAAGTTGAGTGGGTGTCCTAGAATGAAAGTATAGGTAAACTAGATTTTTGGAGGCCGACGTGGAGAAAGAGTATAGTGCCTGACTTTGCATCTATATTAGGTGGAACTCAACGCCGCGCTGTCTCGTTACCAGCGCGGAGAAATGAAAACAGTTTATTCTCCCGATAGGGAATCGGCACCACAATTATAACACGCTTTGCCGCTGCTACATGAGGGCCTCAATTAATATTTCTGTAGCTTCATGCTGTATCCCACACATAGCAGAGTATGACGTGGGATTATTAAGAAAGCTCCGTTTACCGTTATTTTAACTAAATTGTTGTCAATGTAATTATTAGTATACCGTGATAATAAATGAGGATAGTTGTGGCGCAGTGACTGTAAAATCAACTATTTATGGGTTCGATCCCCACTCGAGGAAAGGTAATATTTATATTTTCATTTCTTCGCTTTGGTGTTGAGTTAAAACACGGCGTTGAGTTGCGGTACTTGACACGCAATGCTACCAGAATTCGGTGGAAAGTGGGGAAGGGACAGGGATTTAACACTGGGTTCCCTCTGCCTCTCAAGTTGTGATAATAAATATCTAAAGATTTATAGAAGCATTAGATGTTATTTTAGATGAAAAATGATCTTAAATCATGTTCATATTAAGATATTATAACCATTTTGTGATTGCTCTATAAATGGTCCTAGTCTTCTACGAGGCTTGCGTCATTGTGGCTATATATTTTTACGTTCACGTTTATTAGAAATACAAAATTCACATACATAATGTTAATTTGTATTTTTTTTTTATAAATTGCAAGGTTTTAAATTGTGATGAAACTTGTTAGTTTTATACATTTGCTTATTGCTACTGTATAAACTGTTCGTTATTTATAGAAATATAAAATCTTTTTTTTTTATTTTATCAGGTGTACTAGGGAACACCTAGTCTTTTTGAGATATTAGAGTATTATCTAAACTCAACGCCGTACTTTTTCTTATAATAAAATGAAGATGAATCATTCCCCCGAGTGGGTATCCAACCCACAACCGTTGCGTGTAGGCGCTATGCCGCTATGCCACGATTGCGTCAACGATCTATTTTTTGTAATATCAAATAATTTATTATTGCATTTGCAGATTACTATTTAACATGCTATTAAAAATCACTTTTAATATACTCGTACATAGACACCACAAAAATCTAGATGCATCCATACATCGTAAACTATTTTACTCAATTCAATACTTATTATATTATATATAATCGTAAACAGAACCTTAGCGTTTGGCGCAAGCGTAAAGTTAGATTAGATTAGATCGTAAACAGAGCGATGTATCACTAGGATTATTTGGCTATTTTTCATACAATAGTTATAAAGAATGAACCATCTAATTTAATCTAATCTAATTTAGCTTCAGACTTCACGCATCCCTAGCGGGGTAGTCAAAGAGAACGGAGCGCTAAACGCTACTGTCTCTACATACCTCTTTCGCCTCGTCCACTGTCATTAACCTTTTCATACATGCTCATACTTTTTACGTGACCTTCTTCCAGTATCTTCGATACTATGTTTTCGAAGGTCAACAGAGGTCCCCCCTACCTCTCTTACCGAGGATGAACCAAAATTATAATTAAACAGTCTATGTTTAAGTACCAATATCGTAAACATGATTAGGATACGGCTTTATTTTAATAATAAGGTGATTAAAAAGTTCATAAAAGTTTTTTTTATTTTGTTGAGCACTTTTACGCTATATTAAATTATTATATTTGTATTTTTTTTTACAGTAACAGAATTTCTAGATTTTTTAAAAATACTCTCAAAATTCGTTGATTCATAATCCATATTTAATTTCGTAAAAGAATAAATAGTAGCTTTAAATATTAAGTAAATAAAAATATTTATAATATATAATGTAAAGATTTATTTTATAACGTTGAATTGTAATATATACATACTAGACTTAGAGAAAAAATCCCAAAAAAAATACCCTGAGCGGGAAAAGAATCTACAACCATCTCGTCTTCAATTAAATGTACCACTATGCTTCGATTATTATAACATTTATATTAAGATATAAGTTTCTTAATATCATGCTCGCACGCTTTTGTCAATGATAATATGTCACGTTTAAAGTTAGACAATTATTAGGTAAAGTGTAACAATATTGAGGCCAGTCGTGGCGCAGTGGCACAAAGTGTGACTGTAAAACCGACTGGTTGTGGGTTCGATTCCCACTCGAGGAGATGAAATATTTATTTAAATTTATATTTCCATTTCCTCGCTTTGGTGTCGAGGCAAAGCGCGGCGTTGAGTTCTGCCACTCAACACTAATGCCTCCAGAATTCGGCAGAAAGAGGGGAACGGAGTATCTTAACACTAGGTCCCCTCTGCCTACCCTGTTGTGTGCGGGATATAGCGTGAAGCTGATAAAAAATAAAAAGTAAGAATATTAAATATTTGGGTTAATTACCATTTCGTTTAAATAATTTACTAAATATAAAAAGAAACCGGTCATTAGGATTCCCCTACCGAGAGTTCCCTACCAATTTCAGGATTGTAGGTCGAAGGGTCAAGTTACAAAAATTTACAATCTTAAGCATGCGAGCGTATGTACTCATTTTGTATGAAATGAACTACATTTATAAGTTTGTTACTTTATCTGTAAATATACAAATAAATTTCTTCCAATGATTTGATTATGAGATAAATAGAATACCTATCATTTGATTTCGTTGACTTAGAAGTTTGACTTTTTTGTCCTCTAAGAACCTGAATATTTAACTTGACTTTGGCAGAGCAGACCGAGGGAATCTAGTATTAAGACACTTCGTCCTCGACTTTCCGCTCAATTTTAAACATTGTATGTTTTTTCGCGGAGCTTAACGCCATGCTTTGACTACTAGAGCGGGGTAATGAAAATTGTTTAATAGATATTATTAGGAAAATGGTTATATTAAATAATTATCCTACTGAGTGCAGATTGAACCCACAACCATCATATTTCACTATCAAGTCCAACTCTGTCTCACTTTGCCACGATGACTTTTCAAAAGAACAAAAAAAAAGCAAAAATCTCTAATATTTAAATATTAGAGATCTCACACACATTTCTTACAAGTATCATCAAAAATTAGGAACAATTCTCATAGCAATGTAAAAAACAAACAGTGAATGAGAAAGATTTAGTGAAAGTGCTTATAAATGAGCTTCAACGACGTCGGGAGTCGAACTGAATACAATGGACTAATTTCCGCTGCCGATCCATCACGATACTATCAGGTTATGTAATGATATACATAAGTGATAACATTAAAAATAATTAATGTACTAGTTTTTATTTTAAATAATAATGCCGTTACAGATGAACTTTGTGTGAGTGATGATGGGTTCATTGCTTTTGTTTGCGGGATAAAGCGTGAAGCTATCACGCTTTATCTCGCATAGCAGTGTAGGTAGGCAGAGCCTAGAGTAGCAGTAGTAAGTGGCCTTAATTTCTACAAATGAGAATATTTGATGTCATAATATAGCGCGGGTCCACGTGGATAGTGGTCGTAATTTTAAACGAAATTCTTAAACTGCATTCATCGCATAAATTTAGTTTTATACATTTTTTGAAATTGTCCGCAAAATGAATAAAAAATGGAGAGTGGAGTGTCGTGTTTACCCTGAAAAAAAAATTAAACGTATAATATGTTTTAGTAAGTTATATAGCTTAGACCTTTTTCTACATTATCGCATCTAAATTATTAACGTTTATGGATTTATTACGGCAAGTTATCGCGGAAATCATAAATCAGCTAATTATAACGATTTATTAAATATACTTTACACGCTATACTTTACTTCCCATAGCACAATTATCACAGCAAAGGTATTTACGTGGGAATTCACATATGTTATAGAAAAAGAGATTTAAATCTAAAGTAAAATTTAAAAAAAAAGAAGAGGCCAGTCGCGGCGCAGCGGCATTAGGTGTGACTGTAAAACCGACTGGTTGTGGGTTCGATCCCCAATCGAGGAGATGAAATATTTACCTAAATTTATATTTCCATTTCTTCGCTCTGGTGTCGAGGCTAAGCGCGGTGTTGAGTTCTGCCACTCAACACGGAATGCCTCCAGAATTCGGCAGAAAGTGGGGAACGTAGTGTCTTAGCACTAGGTTCCCTCTGCCTACCCTGCTGTGTGCGTAAAGCGTAAAGTAAAGAAATATTAAGTTTCTATTGAAGTGTGTGAATACATATTAAGTAGATGAGTGCATTAAAATCAAATAACGGCATCAGGCTGTAAGCACGGTGGTTATGAGTTCGATGCTTACTTGTTGTATAATGATTTATTTTTATTACTAAATTTTTCGCGAGACAGAGCGCGATATGTTTACCGTCAGTCAATGCAATGTCTCGAATTCAATGAGATGAGGTTTTTTTTCTTTTAATTAATATTTTCTCTGAACTTAACATGCCTGTTATATATGGAAAATAAACACGAAAAGTAAACAGTACGCACGTACCTATGATCGATAGGTCGTTTAGAAAATTATTAAATTAATAAAAATATATATGAATTTAAACTTCACTAAAAGTCACAGAACATGACTAGTATAGTTCTTAACTTAGCTCTTTCAGCGTATTAATTTCGTTAACTGTTTAACTGAATTTACAGTCCCTCTTTGAAATGCCACGAAACGTCAACATTTCTAAGGCCATTGGGTACAAATTAGTTTTAGGTAGTAAATAGGACCTCTTGATTCTCGAATGTCAATTTGGAGAGGATATTTGACGTTATGATGTTTAATAAGCAAATTGTGAAAGGATTTTAGAACAAATATTTCCATAAAATTGTTTGGCCTATTCTATAAACAGTTTAGTTTAAGTTTAATTAATAGTTTTTCTTTCCTAAGTGTGGAATAACACTTTAAAAATGTTTAAAAATAATTAATAGTTTCTATTTTTTTTTGTTTCGTTTAATATATCTACTTAAATGGTACAATAAAATATTACATAAACATCCCTTTTTTCATATTTTCTGTATAGAATTGGACCAAATAAATGAAGAAATTGAGCCAAGTATTTGACAAATTATTCAGTTCTCATCTCGTTCATTCGTTTATTCCCGCATAGTAGGATATGCAGAATGAACTTAGTGTTAAAACATTCCGTTTCCCACTCTCCGCTCAATTTTTAAAATATTGTCGCACTTTGTCTACCACAGAAAAGATAATCACAACGATCAGATGAATGCGTGCTTTACAATGTTACATACGTTTATATAATAGGTCTATAGAAAAAATTGGGAGAGCTTGGCTGGGATATGTTGATGCATACTCCATATAGCCCTGAGCTTGCTCCATCAGATTTCCACCTGTTTCGGTCATTGCAGAACTCTTTAGGCAACATAAAGCTAACCTCAAAAGAACCCTGTCAACACTACCTATCAGATTTTTTAATCAAAAATCTTAAAATTTCTACAGAAATGGGATTATGGCACTACCCATAAGATGGCAACAAGTCATCGATCAAAACGGCTCATACATATTATAGATAAATAAAAAATTATACCTAAAAAAATATTTTCATTTGTATGAACAATACGAAAATATTTTTATTTAAATTCCGTATTAAACCTACTTACATTGGTAATATGAGTATGTAAAAATGTTGTCCTGTTTATTACATTTTTTTGAGTTTTTTTTTGGGCTTCTCATTCGAAATATTTTCTTTGAATTATTCTTTTTTCCAATAGAATTTTATACATTTTCGTATATTTAAATGAAGATAAAGCTACTACCGGTCACGACGTCGTCTCTACTGAGAATAGAGGAAGAAACTCAATCATTGATCTTTTTAATTATAACCTTTTTGGCTACCAGTACAAAAACTACACGCATAGCCCTATTTTTAAGATATTGCGTGTTCAGTGACGGGACTTAACGCTGCGCTTTGTCTTGTTCTATTTGTATTAAATAAAGGCGTAAAATCTCACTTGCAAATCATTATTTCATAGTTAGCTAATACAATTTAATAATAATTAATTACAAAGAGATATTATATTATTAGACAAATAGTAAAATGGATGATTTATATTGAAATTATCGAGCGCCTGTTTAAATAAGAGAGGCAAAGGAGCCACTTCGTGAATTTTTGTAAAAATATGATCGCTTACTTGAAGAGTTAAGTGATCATATTTTTACTAAAAATTCTAGTACACAAAATTCTACTTCTTACAAATTTTCTTGGAAAACTTTGTCAAAAATAATATATGATGACCTAATAGTATAGATAAGTATAACATATATATTATACTTTTATTATATACTATTAATAATATATATATGTATATATATATATATATATATATATATATTTATTCATATATAAAAAAAGGAATATATTATAATACTGCAGTATTATATATATATAGATACGCATATCTCACTATTCATTTTCTTAGCTTAACGTTGTATTCCGTACCTATATTGTATTTTAGGCAGAAGGAACCTGGGGGCTTAGTGTCAAGACACTTTCGTTTCCTTCGTTTTTGTTCCGCCTCTCTCTCAACGCTTCGTCGTTGAGAGAGAGGCGGAACTTAACGCCGCGCTTTGCCTTGTTACTAGAGCGAGGAAATAAAAATATTAAATATTTCATTCCCCAGTTACAGGTTTTTCTTGCTGCGCAACGACGGCCTTACCCTACTATTTATTTCATAATAAAAACTTTCTTCATATCTGTATACGTATTTTGTACCTATATACCTATATCTCATTTCCGCTTGAAATTGTGATTTCCGTTTTCGTATTATAGAGGTATATAGTATTATTCAGTTAGCTCTTATTTAAACAAAAATTTCGGGCATTGATTGTTAAATTCATGTCAGAAGCCTCAGTGTTTATATAGAACTCCTCTGAAGGCAAGATAAGACACCGTATATTTATTTATATAAAAAATTATGAGTATGAAAATCTTTTTTAAAATATTATAAAATATTGTATTTGAAGCCGTAGTGGCGCAGCGGCACAACGTTGTGGGTTCGATTCCATTATAAAGGATTCATTACTTAAATTTTCACACTCTGGTAATAATACTAGTCGCAACGTTGAGTGACTTAGAATTAAATAGCTAACTTTTGCACGTAGTACTATTTCAAGAAAAAATTGAAAACTATACTTTTGTGATAAAATCCTAAAAAATAATAGCTTTTATTTTTAGAGCAAAATTTGGTAATAAAGCTAAGCTGGCTAAGTTATGCTTGAATTTCAGCAAAATCTCGAGTTTCTCTTCTCTAATTTTTGTACGGAATCCAGGATAGGTGAGTCCGAATCGCGCATGTCCGATTTTTTATAGGAATAAAATTATTTCGTTCTGAAACTTCTTAATAGTTTTATTTCGTTAAACAAAACTGAGGCCAGTGGTGGCACAGGGGCACAAAGTGTGCTTGTACACGCGACTGGTAGTAGATTTGATTTCCACTCGAGTAAATTAAATATTTATTTAAATATATACTTTCATTTCTCAGTTCTGGTGCCGAGGCTAAGTACGGCGTTGAGTTCCGCCATTCAACATATAATGCCTCCAAAATTCGGCGGAAAGTGGGCAACGAAGTGTACTAACATTAGGTTCCCTCTGGTTACCCTGCTGTATGCGGGATATATTGTGAAGCTGATTTGATTTGATCTTTAACCAAACTTTATCATGGTTTGTATATTTACAATTATTTTAAAGTAAATATGTAAATCTAGTCACCATAACAAAATTTTAGTAAAAAATATATAAAATTAAGCAATTACCTGCTTACAATCTGAAAGAGAGAGTATATACTTTTGTTTACTAAATATATATAACTTTTAAATTTATATATATTCAACATTATCTTCGTGTTCTGTCTAAGAAAGCTATCCTTGTAGAAACAAGGATAGCTTTCTTAGTCAGAGGACTCTCACAGAAGTGAGAGGGACAAATGGTGACAGATTTAGTACTAAAAAAATTAACTTTAACTTATAAGTGTAAAAATCGCACAAAAACCCATCTAAGTGTCATAGTGTCGCTTGTGACGTCAAGTGTTAGTAATTCGTCAATACCATTGTGTACAATACAAAATGTCGATTTTGTTTAACAAGGCGCGACGTAAATCTGCCTTACCGCCGTATTTTATAGTTTTAGTTTTTCTAAATAATTATTAATCCTATACATAATAATAAATTTTGTAGGGGTTGTTAAATCTATTAATAGAGTTTCATTAATTAAATACATATTTTTAGTGATTTTTACTAGATATCATACAAACTTTGCAACTTCAAAATAAATGAAAGTAAGTAAGTGATGTATGATACAAGACAAATCCTTAGTGCCAAAGCTAACTATGAACACATTTTCTCTGGTTACACCGAGACGACTAACGTGATGTATATATATACATATGCAGTCTTTTTCAACAAATGGAAATGAGAACAAAAATATTATTTCAAATCGAACCAGTGATTCCTGAGATAAGCGCGTTCAGTCAAGCAAACTTGGAAAAATGGACACAATATGCATGATCAGTCTAACTTATAACTACGTACTCACGTGCCAAGCGGGAACCACAACGGTCGGTGGGCCATCGGCTGCAGTGGTGCAGAAATAGAAGCTGGGCGGAATTTATTTAATATACGTTTCACTAAACGAGCGCTGATGCCGAGTATGACGACCATGGCCACCACGCATGCACCACCGAATACCGCCCACAGTGCCTGTTACACGAATACAGATAAATTAATATTTAAAACTCATTAGACATATTCCCCATTTTCCATTTTATTTCTTCACTCTGCTGCCGAGCAAAGCGCGATGTTAAGTTTCGCCACTCAACACGCAATGCTTCGAGAATTCGGCGGAAAGTGGGGAGTGGAGTGTCTTAACACTATGCTCCCTCTACCTACCCTGTTAAGTGTGGAATACAGCGTGAGACTGAAAAATATATATTTTTTTAATTTAAAGTTTTTACATTGGATATATTACCAAAAAATAATACTTTAACTGCGCGCATAATTTTGGAAAATATGGGTACAAGATTTTTGATAAAAAATGAATATATAATTTTTTAAAATTTAATAGTATAAAATTGAATATTTAAATTAATTAATATAACTGCAAGAAACTTACCCAAGTATTGAGTGTTGATCTAGCAACCTCTGCTGGATCTGAAAAAAAATTAATAAATAAAAAACCAAATAAATCAGCTTCACGCTGTATCCCGGACACAGAAGGGTAGGCAGAGGGAACCTAGTGTTAAGACACTCCGTTCCCCACTTTCTGCCGAATGCTGGAGGCATTGCGTGTTGAGTGGCAGAACTCAACGCCGCGCTTAACCTCGACACCAGAGCGAAGAAATTGAAATATAAATTTAAGTAAAAAAAATTAATACTCTTAGTATTTTAGCTACACGCTATACCTCACATACAGAGGGAGGAGACGGAGGAGACGGAGTGTCTTAAAACTAGGTGTATTAAGACACTCCGTTCTTCACGCACCGCCCAATATTCAATTTTCGAGAAATTGCGTGTTGAGCAGCGGAACTCAACACCGCGCTCAGTAGGAATCGATTCCACATCATCGTGCTCTCAATCAGACACTGTGTCTTTGCACTACGAAGAAGGCGATGATGGACTGTTGTTTTTCAAATTATATACTTTGACCTAATGGAACTCAGGATTATAAACTTGTTGAAGAAAAGTTAAAATGTACTTTTTACTTAAATTATTCAAGAGTGAAAATACTCTAAAATAGCATTATTTCATAAAAGAATGTCTTCAAAAGAGTCAAAAGAGATTCTACTTAGTAATTAGATAATATTTAAGTACAAATAATGTAAAATGAATTAACTTCAAAACCTTTAGTAACCTAAAACATATTTACTGTGAAACAGAATAAATTTACTAGAAAGGAAGATGCAGAAATAGAGAGAATATTCTGTATTTAAAATTAAAAGATAAAAGATATTTACACAATTTTTTCAACTAAAAATATAAATTTGTGTTATTCTTATCTTTTTATTAACTTTTATAGGTTAATAAAAAGGGCTAAGTTTTTTAAATTGTGATATACTAAAAAAATACATTATTATTTCAGTCACCTGTCACTTGTGAAAAACCCAAAGAGTATCTTTGTTTTTTTTACAAATTATGACAATTATACATCACTCAGCTTTTTATCTTTCGCCTGCCTAGAGATATTGAACGTGGGGGCGAAAGCTACCCACTCTCGAAATGTTGGAATTTGACTTAACCATCTAAATGTCACCGCAAGATTATAAACAACATTAGTTCATATTTTTGCTATATATATAATTCTATCGATATATTTGTAAACTTTTCAAGCGCTGGCCCTGATTGGTCGCTTTCACAGCAAAACAGACCAATACGTATTGTGACCACAGAGTTAAGAATCTAAAAGGTTTCAATAAAATGAAACTTTATTTATTATGTGAGAATTATTTTTTTAGGTATTCGAAAATTCAAATATAAGCAATTAAGAGTCAAGAGTATACAGTGTGATTGCGGATATTTAAGTGCAGGTTCGGTTCGTTTAGTTTTGTTTGTTGATTTGGCGCATTACATTGTGGCCGAATGCCCCGCTTGGTCCCCTCAACACCACGCCTTGATGGCTGAAGTGGGTAGGGACATCTCACTGCCCAGTGTAGTGGGGGCTATGATGTACTGTAAGGAACTTTCCTACTATGGTCTCCTTCTGTGAATCAGTTATGGAATTGAATGAGTCTGCGGAGCGGGTGCATGAGTCCAGCGCATCCGTAAGGCATTTGCCTTGTGTGTGGGTGGTCTGCGTAAAAGCATTTCCCAGCGATAAAAGAAAAGTTTAGGTTAGTTATTTTTAAATTTAAAAGTTTCTAACATAACCTAGCCACTTAAAATAGCCTAATCTGTAGCTGTGGTGTGGTTAGTACATAAATTATATTTTTTACTTTTTATAATATATTGAGCCTATTTGAGTTTTTGAACTCTATTTTTTGCATTTGACAATGTCAATTCACAAGGTATTGATAAATTACAATATCCCGGGAGAGATTGTAATAGAATGAAGTTTATAATATTACGGTGACATATACTTGTAATAAAATTTGATTGATAAGAGATATATAAAAATCTAATATTGAGGGCATCTATCAACATATTGAACCTAAAGTTATGATTTTTAAAATTTTTGACTGTTTACCTGTGCGTTTGTGCTAATCTCTGAAACGGCTCAACCAATTTAAATGCCGTTAGCATTGTAAACTGCAAATGTTGTTCACTATTGTGTTTTGATAATATCCCTTAACATTTAGCGTTTGTTTTATTTAAATCAATATTAAGCATTTTAATAGTTGCTTTTTCTTGTTACCTTAGCGAAGAAATTAAAATATTAAATATTTAATTCCCCCGAGTGGGCATCGAAACCACAACCGTCGCGTTTGTGGTCATTAAATTGTGCCCCTGCCCCACGACAGCCAAAAAGTTTATTTATTACATAATAATATAAAATATATAGAAATCATTTAAAGTCCTTTATATATTTAAGCTCACAAAGTAAGTGTAAGCAAATGTAATAGAACTTTTACAATATCCCAAGATTTAGTGGTGTCCAATAATATATAATATATTTTTTTTATATAAAAAAGCTTTTTAAGGACTATCGATTATAACAAAAAGTTATAAGGAAGAAGTTATCTAAAAACAGGATATAGCGTAAAACAAAAATAAAATAAAATACGCACCATATGCAGTTGCATTTCCAGCTGGTCCTACACAGCCACGTTCATCCACTAAACTGACTCTCGCCAGCAACTTCACGTCGAGAACAAGGTTCGTAAGGCTCTTATTACTCTTATCCCTTCGTTCTGTAACAGGCAGTAGCTGCCAGTGCTCCACGTCGGGTACGACCACGAAGCCGGAAGCATCCACTTTTCGTGATATGGTATGGGCGTACCACGGAGCTGGATGAGCATCAGAGACCATCTGTTTACCTAGGCTGAAAGGAATGTTTTTTTTTATTATTTTTGGTTGTTCTATATACAGAAGTCCAATTTTAGAAGCTTTGTATTGGGTGGTGGAATTCAAAGGCGGGCTTTGTCGGAAAAAGAAAGAAATACCAAATAAAAAGTGGTAGCTTTCTTTTCATTAAAATATAACGATAAAACATCGACTACTACACCCAACACATACAAAATTTACATAATATTTTTTATATCAATTCATTCCCCAAAAAAATACAAAGATCATTTATTATAAGTACAGAAAAATTGAAATAGCGTATAAACATCTAATAGGATTCGCGTGTGCTGACGTCACCGAGCCGTAACAATGTGAATGAGGGTAGCACAGAAAAGCATTTCACGTGATAACGCTGGTTATTCCCTCTGTACTATAAACCTAGTCATGCGGCACTTGCGCTCAAAGAACGTTAAAATCGTGCGCGAAAATTGATTTTTTTGATAATATTCCGGATTTGCGGATGGAATACATAATATGGAGTAAAATATGCCGTTTTGGATAAAAATTACTTTTGTTGTTGTTTTTATTTACTTTGTGTTACTGATAATGTGATATTCATTTCATGGTTATTATAGCTTTTCGTGTTTGTATTTATATCTATTGGACATTTTAATTGAACTATTGTAAGTTTAATTTTTTAAAAATCATGTTTGTAGAATTACTAAAGAAAAAGTAGTGGACAAGCGCGAGTCGCGCTCGCCCACCGAGGATTCCATACTTTCGAGCTTTTTCTGAAATTCAAGCTTCGCTTAGCTTTAAGCCTTTCATCTGATACGTCACTTGAACTAGCGATTTTAATTCTAAATTCTGTCCTGTTACTAGCTGTCAAATTTCATGATTCTAGATCAACCGGAAGCACCCTATTAATTTTGATTTCGTTAATAGTGTCGAAGTATGCATTTTTTGTGATATAAACGGCCATATTTTTTTGTAGGTAAATGTAGAAACACGTTTTTTTCAGGAAACTATGGGACTGTAGATCTGAGTATATAGTTTGAATATCAACTCGATATCTCCAAGCGTTCCTGAGATATAGGCACAGATTGGGATACAGTCAGACAGACAGACGGACAACAAATTGTTCATACCGTTGACCTACAATCGTGAAATTGGTACGGATGCCTCGGTGGCGAGTCCGACTAGCCGTTGACCGTTTTATCCCCCCGAGTGAAAATCGAACCCACAACCGACGCGCTTACAGTCGCATGCATGTACCTCTGTGCCATGATGGCTTTATAACCATTCAGTAATTAATAATTATATTTCTTAAAAATATAATCGCAAAATGGCTTCATATATTACTTAACGTAATTTACAAGACATATTAGAGTATCTTCTCACTAATAGGGATCCAAGTAACAATGATTAATTTGCTAATTAAGAGGCCATGTTTATTCGTATCAAATTACAATTTTCTCAGTTGCTCTCCAAATATTCTTTAGCACTTTAATAATTATATTGTATATGCCTTAGATGATATTTTGAAGTTATTTTAAGTATATACATACATACATTTCACATGAGGTTACCAAAATTGTAGAATTTGGAAATTGTAATTCTAGAATTATGACTAAGCGATTTAGATAAAAATATCGATCTTAAGCAGATTCGTTTAGTGTGTTCGAATATATAGTATGGTTTCTTTAATAATATAAGTTGTAGTTATATATATTTAGAGTATGATACAATAGTGGAGGACTAAACACAATAGTTGTGGATTTAAATTCAGTACGAGGCATAGACTTACTTCATAAAATTATTATATACTTTTATATCACTTATAGGATAGTTAAAACGGCGTTATTAAGCGCCGCAGTCCTCTTTTTTAACTGACTAAAAAAGTAAGTATCTATTGCGTATTCCATTACACAACACAACAAGATGACATGAGTCATAGTTATATCTATATTTCATAGTAATATTACCTGACAAAATAAAACTTTTTCTTCAATCTCGGCGGTATTCTTAATGGTTCTTTCGGCGGGGGCAACGTCCATGTTATATTTGCGAACAGCTCTCCATATATAGAAATGGGGCGAGCTGTCACAATGGGAACGGGGAGTCGCGGCCCGTGAGCACAGGAACATACTCCCGCTACACATTCTAAAAGAAAACTTTTGATTGAATTAATTATTTATTAGCAATAGATTTTGTTTATTAAATTTTTTAGTTTAGCTGACCGAATATAAAAATACATAAGAGAAAGAAGGAGGAGCTCAGGTGGGAACGAAGAATGAGAGATATAGGAATGGAAAAATGTTTTATGAAGATAGAGAAGTAGTCCGAGATTGGTGGAGGCGAAAGAGGTAGAATGGAGAGATCGTTGTTTTTGGTGCTGTGTTCCCTCTATCTACCAAGCTAGGAATAAAGTAAAAAAAAAAATTAAATTAAATTAGCTTCACGCTGTATCCCGCACACAGCAGGGTAGGCAGAGGGAACCTAGTGTTAAGACACTCCGTTCCCCACTTTCTGCCGAATTTTGGAGGCATTGCGTGTTGAGTGGCAGAACTCAACGCCGCGCTTAACCTCGACACCAGAGCGAAGAAATGGAAATAAAAATTTTAAGTAAATATTTCATCTCCTCGATCAGGGATCGAACCCACAACCAGTCGGTTTTGCATAGGAATAAAGTGTGAAGCTAAAAAATTTTGTATTTAAATTTTGGCAGTCAACTCGCAATGTCTTAAAAAAATGCTGCTCACTCAACAAATTCAGGAAATGCGTAAAAGGCTTCCAATCTTGATGTTAAAATGGAACATAATGTGAAAATCAACTTGTTCATCGAATAAAAAGAATCGAGTGAAATAATGAATAAACGATTATCTTGAGACGTAAAAGCGTAAAGATATGAATCATCAATTGCGTAAATCGATTTTGTCGGTACCGTCGATACATGGGAAGCATTTGGCTCTTAAAATAGACTAAACTCATTACAACACTTTAAGTATCTGGTTATATATAAACAAAACATATGGATGTGTTAATTGAGTTTTTACAATTTTATATAAAAGTTACTTTGATGAAAATATCTTAAAATACGTTATTAAAGCCAGAAAGTATTAACATTTACTTTTTGAATAATGAAAATTATTCATTCCCACGAAAGGGATTTGAAACCTACAATCATTGCGTTTAGACACAAACTTTATTCCACTGCACCACGATAAACTTTAGTGTCTTGTAGTCTTGTATGAAGAACTTAGTGATAAATCGCTTTCTTTGGCTTGGTAATCATACCACACATAAAATCTAAGCAATAACCTAAAAATGGGCCGTCGTGGCGCAGTGCTCCAAGCGTGTGTTTGTAAACGCAACGGTTATGGGTTCGATTCCGACTCGGGTAAATGAATTATTAATTATTAATATTTTTATTTTCTCGCTCTGGTAACTAGGCAAAGCGCGGCCTTGTTACCAGAGCTACCGCTGCGCGGCGCAGGTACGGCGAACAACACCTCGAAAATCTCCAGCTACCCTGCTAAATGCGAGATATAGCAAAGTTCATTTTCAATGAACCTAAAATAATAGGAAATGATCACTACTTTCCGCCCAGTTTTCGATACATTGCGAATAAATTGAATGAACTCAGCCGAGGAAATCAAAATAGACCATTCCATTTGGAATCGAAGTCACAACTCACAAACATCGTTCTTATATAATAGTATGCACTATGCCACAACGACCTCTTTTTATTTTATTTAGAGTTAAATTCATGTTTGGAGTACGTAACACGTTTATAAATAGTTTAAGTGAAATAAATTAAGGATATTGTGGGATACGAGCTGCCGTAAAGAGGCGAGTATTTCAAGAAGTCGTAAACTTCAAGCGGAATTAGCGCTCTTCTTATAAGAATGTAATGAAATGTTTTTGAATTTATGTGTATGTATCTCTATTTGTAATTTATACATATAAAGTCTAAAATTTATTAACATAGAGTATTCAGTGACCTCATCGCAATTTCGAAATGTCTTATTATAGACGAGAGTAACTGTTGTTACAATTTTTCTTACATAATTTGTTTACATTATCTTAATTATATTAAATTAAAATTTTAACTAAATATATATATTCTTTAATTTTATGTGTTAACATTTTCTTTATTTATTACGCAGGCAGGGTTGAACGCAACAAAAATACCTGAAATGCCGTAAATGCTTGTTTCAATGAATGTATAAAATTAAAAATAGCCTGTATATAATCCGTCACATCATCAAAAAAAAACCAAGCCAAGTGCAAGTCGATCTCGTGCACTAAAGGTTCCGTAACATTATCTTTAAAAACGGCAAAAAAACATGTTCATTATATTGGAGTCTCCTTAGATATTTATTTTATTCTATTTTTTTATATTTGTTGTTATAGGGGCAACAGAAATACATCATCTGTGAAATTTCTACTGTCTTCATCGGTTCATGAGATGCTTGATGACAGATGGACCTGCGTCTTAGTAATAGGGTCACGTTGTATTCTAATACGGAACCCTAAAAACGATTAAAGTTCTTTTCAGGAAAATGTCTACAGATATATCTATTCTTAAAATGAACTAATGCTATAAAGGTAAATTCTTCTTTACCCCAGTTTCCGCATACACAAAAGTGACAAAATCCTACTATCCCAAATGTTGCAATTTTAGAAATTCGATTTCAAATAAGTTGTAGGGAGTTAATTTTGCATACATTCCTATAAAATCATTTATTTTTATGGTGTTATCATACTAGGTCTTGAAAAATAAGTGAAAGTGGAGAACAGTGTCCTAAAACTAGGCGTTGCCTACACTATGGGAAAATCGTGCGAAGTTGAAAAGAAAATAACCCAAAAATTGCAATTTGCAATGAATTCAGAAGAAAAACTATATTTGTATTTTCAAAGTACTAACAAAAATTTACAGCAGTATTTACGTCAGTGACGTCAATTCAGAAATTACTGGTAATATATAAGCGTCTCATCCAAGACGTAAACTGTATTTGTTACATAATTTTAGGATTTTCACCATCGAAACAACAAGTATACATTCGTATTTTCATATATTTTTGTTTTTGTATATTTATTTAAACTTACTTACTTTTGAGACCGTTGTGGTTTGGTCTCTGGTAACTAGGCAAAGCGTAGCTTTGAGTTCCGTAACTCAACACGTAATGCCTCAAGGAAACAGCGGAAAGAGGGAGATACAAGAGACTTAACCCTAAACGGAGTTCTTAACACTAGATTCCCTAATTGCCTCTGCCTACCCTGCCATATACAGCATCTCTGTCTCTATCTCTTCTCTATATCTTATAAAATAAGAACGCATTTCGTCTCTGTCTGGCCTTTCTAAGTGATCTTCTTCTAAACCACCCAACGGATTTTGATGCGGTTTTCACCATTAGTTAGAGTATTTCTCAGGGAAGGTTTATATATAGTTTATTATATGTATATTTTAATGTAATTTGACATAAATATGATAAATGTGCATAAAGTCCTACCCGTTGAGAAACTTTCACGCATGCGCTGCTTTAATGGTAAGTCCTACATGAAAACAATGTACTAGAGTATTATTCCTCTTAATAAGATCTACAAAAAAGTCATCGACAGCATATTTGTATCTTCTAAGGATAACATACAGTGAGCATATTTCTGTCTAAAAATAGTAATTTGAATATATTTTTTATTGTGAGGGATGTTTGTCCATAATGGTATCAATCCTTATCCTTTTAAATACTTTATTAATTTTCTACGTTAAACAAAGATAAAATTTGTCCTTTACACTAATTGGAAATTACGAATAGTTTTAGAGAAAAACGCATTTAATTATTGACAAATCGCGCCGGCTATAAACCGCAGATTTGGCTCATGTTTCGTTTATCCCTTACTCATAAAGCATTTAAATAAGTATATTAGTTACGTTGGCCATTTATTGTAGATCATAACTGTCTTTTACTGTTTTTCATTTTAATAAGTACTTTAGAAGTTGTTACAATATCAAAAAATCCTTGCTGCGAAACGGCTCGCCACGCGCCATGCGTCCCCCCGCGCACCGCGACGCGTCCGCCGCGCCCGTCTCCTTGCCTGCCTCTGTAGCGAAGTAGATTTAGATGCGATTGTGCGTATTAGATAATTAGAGTTTAATGTGTTATTTCAGCGCGATATATTTAGTTTCATCTTTTTTCATTAATAGAATAGTAGGTTGTCTTTTGTTTATCATTTCTTTCGTTTAAGTATCCTGTTGTTTATTTTGTTTACTCTTCTTCTGTTCTTTTATTATTATTTTTTACTTTTTTAAACATTTCCTTTTTTAATTTAATTACGCCATGAAAACGTCGTTCATAGGTCGTAGAACAAGAAATGCAAATAAAAATCGTTTAAGTCTTACTAATGAAAGCGTAGAGGAGACGGAAATTAGATGATAATTTAAATATATTTTCTTACTGTAAGGGATGTGTGTCCATAATGATATTAATCCTTATCCTTTTAAATGAGTTATTAATTTTCTACGTTAAACAAAGATAAACTTTGCTCTTTACAATATTTCGAAATTACAAATAGTTTTAGAGAAAAGCTATATCGACTCATGTTTAACCCTTACTTTCAGTATATATATAAGTATATTAGTTATCTTTTGGCCATTTAATATAGATTAAAATGTTGTTTACTGTTTTTCATTTCAATAAGTACTTTAGAAGATTAGTAGCACAGATTTAAAATTACGGTACTAAAAAATTACCTTTAGGTACAGCCCACCACGCGTCCCCCCGCGCCCCGCAACCTTTTGCTTATAAAAATGGATCCGCCGCACCCGCCTGGCTTTTTTCCCCCGGGCATGGGAGGAAGGCCTGATTATCATGTTGCCCAAGGCTGGGAAGAGCCCGCAGCCTGAGGGATACCGATCTATAACCCTCCTTAGCGCGGTCGCCAAGCTGTTCGAGAAGTTATTCCTCTCACTTCTCCAGTCGCACATCCACCCACGAAGCGAGCAGTTTGGCAAGCGGCTATACCACTCTGGTACTACACTCTACGCCGCAACAGTGATCAACCGAAAGGATAGTGCAATAGTAGTCTTCTTCGACGTAGCGCGCGTATTTGACCGCGTTGGCACCCGGGCCTACTTCATTAATTGCTCAGAGCCGGCAACCCCCAGCACGTCGCGCATGTCTTTGCCTCCCTGCCTCAGTGACAGGACATTTTGCGTGAGAGTTGAGAGTTCGAGGTCTAGCAGCGACTCGATCGCTGCCGTTGTTCCCCAGGGCAGCATTTTATCACCTGCTCTCTACGCACTATAAGTGTATAGTGCGTAGAGATCATGACATCACAACGCCCTAGCGAGTATCACTCAACGAGAAATCCTGCAGGTGGTCCAGAACCTCATCCTCCGTCGAGTGACGCAGGTGCCATACTAAGTGAGGAACGCCACGCGTCATCGCAACATAAAAATAGAAAGCCTGGAGGTACACATTGGTCGTCTCGCGTCCAACGCATTCCGCTGCGCCAATGTATCACCTGCACCTAAGGAGCAGCACTCCGTGACATATCCGGCCGCCCGAGGTCAGACGTAAGACTACTTCCGAGGGACTTTCTATTCTCCTCCAAATCCGACTCATGAGCCTTGCATTGAACTTTGGTCGTTTAAGATGGGCCTCCCTCAACCGAGCGTCTCTCCTGATTGAGTTGACCGCCTAGATGGTATTTGATAATCCTTCCAATTTCATACTGTGTCAACGCCCAGATGTCGTTCGGAGCTACTACGGAGATGGACGAGAGAATGCTTCAATTCTGCGCCTGGCTCTATAGCAAAGTAAATTTAGAAGCGATTGCACGTATTTTGGAGTTATCCAATAATTATAATGTATTTCAATGCGACATAGTTGGTTACATCTTTCGTTTAAGTATTTTTGTGTAAGAGAATAGTCGGTAGTCTGTTGTTTATAATTACTTTCGTTAAAGTTTTCTGTTGTTTGTGTCATTTGTTTAAGTGTGTTTTTTTAAACAATTGGAACATCCTTATTGGGACTACGAAAATGCGGGTTGCATTAAGGTTTAAATAATTTTCACATTAGTAATCTTAAGTGTTTTGCAAACATAGGTACATTACATGAATAATTCAGTAGTTAAAGCGGGCGAAGCCGCGAGCGGGTCGCTAGTGATTATAATAAAAAAATAAACATTTTGTATTATATAAACGAAATTAAAGAATACTTTACTTTAGTATATAAGTAGGTGCGATTCTATGTTTATACCTTACATGAATACAGTTTAGCAAAATGAAAAATAAACCGTTGATATAACAAGAAACAGAGTCGTAATGCTTGACATTGAAATAAATCAATGTTACTGTGATCTTTACATAAAAAGATATACCTACGTTTATTTTTTTGTCTTCGGTCTATCTCCCCCACATAACAGGAACTGCAACGGAACTCAACGCCGCGTTATGCCTCATTACAAGAGCGAGGAAATAAAAATACTAAATGTTTCATTCCCTCGAGTGGGAATTCGAACCCACAATCTTCGCATTTACAGTGTTTTAAATATAATCATGATTTTAAAAAAACCTGAATATTAAAATTATTACAGGAAAAATCTGACAAGCGCCAGTTGGGCTCGCCCACCGAGGGTTCCGTTTAGAAATTGGTCGCTCGAGCATTTACTGAAATTAAGGGTTAGCTTAGCCAGAATCCTTTCATCTGATATCTCACTTAAACAGGCGATCTCGAAGTTACAGCCTTAATAGTATCCCATGTAGCTTTAATTTTATTATTAGATTTTAAAATGTTTGCCCTAATATACACAGACATAGCCTAGGTACATACCTTTTTAAATATTTTTGAAAAAGTTCCAACTTTTAACAAGAACGCCGGATCCTGATTCCATTGCCTCATACTATATAATTCGTACAGTTTGTTTCGTTATATAAATAAAAAAGTAAAAAAATATCTAAATACCAACAGTTGCCCAGTCACTAAAAGTTAACTTCGAGTTTTTATATATTAGTTTTATTTTAAAAATATTATCAAACTCTGTTGATTAGCTTCACGCTGTATCCCGCACACAGCAGGGTAGGCAGAGGGAACCTAGTGTTAAGACACTCCGTTCCCCACTTTCTGCCGAAATTCTGGAAGCATTGCGTGTTGAGTGGCAGAACTCAACGCCGCGCTTAACCTCGACACCTAACTCTGTTGATAGTAAATTAAAAACTTTCCATTACAACTGATTCGGATTTAATCCGATTATTTTTAGGTTAGGTTTTCTTTTATTACAATATTTACGATTAACGACTCATTTTACTTACATTGAATGATCCGAGCTCAGATTAGTAATAATTAGTTTTCTCTAAAATCTCACACTCTGTGTCTGTCTATAACGTATTTGTTATACGAATTTTACGATTAAACAAATTAAATGATTTAAATAAGTTCAGAAGAGGGAGGCTGATTGACGTCACGTGTAGAATATCTATATTAAAGTCTCCACATGTAATTAAAAAAATACGAACTAAAATTATTAAAAAAGATCCTCCATTTTCTCTTTATATACTTCAAAACTACCTGAGGAGGTTCGATACATGCATACTACAATGCAATCGTATTCAATGCAGGGCAACTCTATGGAGCGTTTATCGGAGAGAGCCACCGTTAGGTGACAACGTTACCTTAAACAAGATGATAACTGAAGCAATTACTCTGGAAATAGTAAGTCTTCTTCGGAAGGAACATGAACGAAAAAAAGTCACAAAATAATTATAGCACAAAGAAAGATGATAGAAAATACAATAATGAGAATAACAAAATGGAAGAATCGACAAATGAATTAGGGCTGGATAAATGTGATAAATGCGAATACAGCGTCAAACAAGGACAAGTGCAATCCTGCAAAATAGAACAATTTTCACGCCAAAAAATCTATATCCTAAAAACGAAATCATGTAAACATACAAATTTAAGACATTAAAATAAAGAGAAAACAGAATAAAAAGAATTCAATAAACTTTATTTGATGATTATTTTGAATGAAGTAGACTTCGTCCACATTTACGTCGTCGACGTTTACGCTTACGACGCCAACTATTACGTTTACGGCGACGTTTATTCAGCATCGTCGTCATTCAAGTTTTTGATATGAATGACGACGTCTTAGTTTGATGTAAGTTAAATTAATCCACCGAGTGAAATAAATTTCTTTAAACAATCGGGTTGTACCTACATAAACTAAACATAATTATTAATAGCACTTAGGAAAATTTACAAGAAAATGTACTCATTTAATCTAAATAATTAAGAGATCAAGCAAAAAATCTTATATATCTTATACATAACTAGCGACCCACTCGCTTCGCCCGCGAACTACTTTCAGTACGTTCAATACTTTCGGATCATACAGACAGATTGACAAACATTTTTTGCTTTATATTATTATTTTTAAGTGTATATTCATTTTAGTCAAAAATACTAAATGTACAGACAACATGTTTTTACTGTTTTATTATATGTATAGATACGATGTATATATACGATACGGTTCACGGATCCTCTCGATGAATTTCATCTATAGTGAATATACTAAAAGATGAAAATGATACGGCTGTGCGTAGATATGAGGCGAGCAAATTAAAGAATCATGAAGATAAATCCGCAATACTGATAGTGTGATGAAAGTATCACCCTATAAGTATTACGGAACTGGGTGAAATTTATCGATTTGATTGGTGATTGATTAGGTAATGAACTTAATCTTCAAACTTCTTTGATTAAAAAAATATAATAAGGGATCCCTCCCTATAGTGTCTCGAGCACACGAATAGTAGGTTAGCCATGGGTTAATGTGGACCTACGAATACTGGTGCGATCAAAACTCTTGTACTAAAAATAAATATAAAAGCGTAAAATGCTCATAAAAACAAAAAAAAAATAATAAGAAATAAAGGAGATATTTTGGTATACGTACCATCAAGCTTGACGTTAATAGAAGCTGCTGTGTGCCCATCCCATGGATGGGCGATAAGCTTCACTTTGTAAGCGCAGCCAGGTCTCACCGCACAACCTTCTTGTACTGGACTTGCTCGCGGAGGAATGACACTCCACAGTGATTCCTATAAAACATGTTACATAGTCTCTAAATGAGCAAAAAGCTGAGAAGAGATGTCATTAGATTCGAAATTCGGAGGAGGTTTGAACATTAGAAAAATGAACACAGGCAAGTATATACAGGCAAAGGTAACCAGAAACAGAAAGTGTTCAAGCAGTCCATTCTACAAATTTTGGGATATCGTGTTTTGAATGGCAATACCCAACGCCGCTCGTTTGTGTTAAAAGACAGGACTATAGAAACAACTTAAATAATAATAATTCCCTAAGTCAAAATCAAATCTACGACCTTCGTGTCTTGCCATCAGATCTATCACAATGCCATTGGTACATTTTGCTACATTGACCTCCTAAATCCCTGTATAAATATATATTTTATTTATCATCCAGGATCCACTAGCTTTCCTCATTTATTATTCCATGTGCCCATTGAGACCTTAATAGCTGTTATTAAATTGCCTTTGTATAACGGATAAGAATAAAAATTGTGCGTACTGTAAAGCAAAATGAAAACAAAATTAACTGTCTTAATAACCTGCTTTAATTTTCAGTTCTTTTTCTCAACAATGGCAAATCTTGTTACTTTCAAGCCTTAAATTGTAATGGAAAATTATATCATGTAGAAAAGGGATTCAATTCCCGGGAAATATTTATTTTTTGTTATATGATTACGGAAAGTGATTTTACTTAATACTTACAAGGCTTCTACGTTAATTTTTTTAAAGAGATTTACAAAACTGTAGTTTTTTTAAAGAGATTATTTTTTTAAAAAGATTTACAAAAAAACCGACCCGGAAACATTTTAGCCCTTTTAAAGTATCTATCTTTGGAAAGATTGATTTAGAATGTCTACGAGATTCTCGAAATTCAATGAGGCAACCGTCTGACTATAAACGAGACGGTTGTGGTTTCTATTCTTACTCGGGAGAATCATTATTATTATTTCTAGTAGCTTCACGTAGTAGTAGCTTCATAAATAGAGTTAACGTAACGTTAAAGCTAACATTTACCTTTTTTATGGAAAAGACAAGGGAAACAGGCATACGGGTCACCTGATGGTAAGTGATCATCAGGTGCGTTGCCGGCCTTTAAAGTGGAGATACACGCGCTTTTGCATATATTTTATGCAACTGTGGAATACTTAATATGTGACGTGGTGTGCGCTTTGAAAATTCAGCGGCAGGTAACAGGTCAAACACCAGAACACACAGGTTCCCCAGAACACTCCTCATGATAAATGCGGTAAAAAACGCACTGCGAGGAAACGTCTCTACGCAAACCCAAAGTGTTAAGTCTTTCGCAGATCATTGGGTTCCCAATGATTCGAACGGCTCTACGTTGTATGCGATCAAATAGTTCAAGCTGATACTGGGGTACACCAGCCCAGAGAAGAGAACAGTACATATACATGAGGCCGAACCTGGTAATATTAATTTATTTTAATATTTTTCTTATTTCCTTTTGATTGTTTGATTTATATATTTTTTATTATTAAATTTTATTTTATTTTTCATGTTTCAATATTGTTGTTTTGTTAAGGCTTTACGAAGTGCTTCTATTTAGCAGTTGTTATTGTCTCCATCTACGTTTGTTGAACACGGCTTGGAATCTATGCTTCTGCAATACGGAACATAGACCAAGTGTTGATGAAATATCAGTACTTTACACATCCTGTTGTAGGGAAATAAATAGGTTTAAATATACGTTCAGAATATATATATGTAGCAATTAAATTCATTCGTTTGAGTAGGAATCAAACCCAAAACCGTTCCATTTACAGTCTCAGGTTTGTGCTCTTGCACTACGACGGCTACGTTTGCCTATTATAACTAAACTCTGACCAAACATAAGCCGTTCTTACAATCTAAGCAGTTTTCTATTTTTCTTTGAAATTTAATTTCAAAGAAAAATAGAAAACTGCTTAGCTTAGCTTACCTTTTGATTGATATCAAATTTGTTCCCTTTCTTTCCTGTTTTTTCCCTTATTGTGATTTTTAAGGGGTATATTTCCTGGTTTGTTTTCAGATTTCCTTCCTAGTTTTTTATATAAGGAAGAGATTTTATGTTCAAAGGAATGTATGAAAGAGATCGTCATGGCACGGGGCCACAAGCGTGCAACTGTAAACGCGACGGTCGTGGGTTGGATTTCCATTCAGAAAAATGTTTTAATAATAAAAAGTAATATTTTTTTTTATTTTTGCTCTGGTAACGAGGCGGCATTGAGTTCCAACAATCAACATGCAAGGACTCAAGAATTCGGCAGAAAGTTAGAAACGGAAACAATTCTTAATTAGGAACAGTGTGTCTTAACACTATATTCTCAGGTTCCCTCTGCCTATTCCGCTATGTGCAGGATAAAGCATGAAGCTAATAAAAACAAATGTTTAGTGAAACAAATGACAAAGTGCTGCGTGGAATTCTTCCACTGTATACTTAATGTCTCGAATTTGGCCATAAAGCGGAAAACAGATTGTCTTCACGTTAGGTTGTCACTGCCTTTCCTGCTTACTATATAAAGGTTAAATCGAAGTTACTTACTCCTGGAATGTTGTACTCGTAACAAAGATTAGATCGACAATCCATGGTGTCAGTTAGACTGTGGACTTCCAAGGAATATTCCTGAACATGTGGACCTGGGGACAAAACGTACTCAAATTATATTTTTACGTCCCTTTTTGATGTTTTAACAAAGTTAGCAGAAACTAATGATACGTTCGCCATTTTAGAAATATTTCGGTAAAAATAGTGGTAGGTGTAGGTTGTTTTGTCTAATTGGAACGAATTGTAATTTATAGTCACGATCATTGTGTATCATGATGGTATAATTGCCAAAGTGATATATATGTTTATATATTATTAATACCTTATTATTAATAGTTTGAGGCTTTATTTATTAATATTTTCAGTTTTTGCGTACTAGCTCTGGGCAAATTCTTATCGGTGGGTTCCCACTCAACACGCAATGACTCGAAAATTCACCGGAAAGCGGGGAACGCAGTGTTTAGTGCTAACTAGACTGCTATAAGCTGGATACAGCGTAAAGGTAAAAAATAATAGTTCGGTTCTCTATATCATATTTTCCGAGGTTAGTGTAGATTTGATCATAAATAATTGAAATCAACATTTTCTTGATTTTTGTTGTGAAACATTTTTCAAGTATACATAGAGAGCACTTATTTTTCTATACGAACATGATTAACTATTAATAAGTTACTGTAAAACTTAAATTTAAATTTTAACTTTGAGTTGTTATTATTTAACTATTAATAATTATTTTAAATACGCTTGTTACAATGCTTGTTCTTAGTAGTTATCTTTGGGTAGCGGAAATTTGTAAAAATCTCCATACAGAGATGCTAACAACATAAATAAGTTGTAACAAGCGTATGAAAATTTCGACGTAGCTTGATAATAACGTATGGCTTAGTGGTCAGAGCGCCTGGTGGCGCGGGTTCGAGCCCCGCTACGTTATTTTTTTTTATACTTTTTCTAAATAAGTATTAATAATTAATTAATTATTAATAATATCATGAATCCAAAAGGATTTCAAAAAGATTGGTTTCCAATTATCGGCATATTTCACTGTCATTTCTCAATAAATATTGTGATTAAATAAAAATTGTAGTAGTGCTCGTGATTTTTCACAATTGTATGTTATCAAGTGTTCTCTGTTTAGTCACATTTTTGTCTGACATATAGAAGGAAATAAACATAGATACATATAATATATTATAATAATAGTAAGATAAGATTAACATTTTAAGCAAACATATATAGTATTGTCTTCGGATCCTTATACGTGTTCAGAACTTTTAAGTACATTAGACGGTAGGAAAGTGGGTCAAATAAAACCAATATACGTAAGACAAAATTTTGTATATAGATAGATTAGATAGTAATATAATTTATCAGCTCTTTTCACATTTATAACACTATGGATTTAATAAACGAATATAAGATTCATTCATGGTTAGAGTAATTTATTAATTTAATTTATTTTTTAGGTAATGCTATCTCAAAGTTAATATTAACATTGTTAAAATTAATAATATGGCCCCCGCGAGCACCGAGTAATGCTTAAGCCTGAGATAGAAAGCATTATCAGTCTGATTAGACAAAGCATAGAATTCCTCTAAAAATAACCGTAATTAATAACATAAATATTAAAAATTTAATAGTGTCGATTCGTGCCTACTCCAGAAATTTTACTTACAAAAAAATTTGCCCCAAAAAACTTATTGATTTTCACGATTAAGATAATCTAGTGTCCCGACACTTCGTTCTCCGCTTTCCGACTGAATTTAAGATATTGCGAATTAATAAGCGAAATCCGACGCCGAGAACAGCCGCATTTATTAGGATAGGCAGAGGGAAAGTAATGTTAAGACAATGCGTTCTCTCCTTTCCGCCAAATTTTCGAGAAATTGCGTTTGAGTGGCGGAACTCAAGACCGCGCTTTCGATGCCGCGCCTTGATACCAGATCAAATAAAAAATCGAAACTAACTAATCTTACCGTGCGGTGGTCTCCATGTGACGTTGAACATTAGCTCGTGGTCCGATCCTCTAAGTGGCAACGGAAATACATCGACTCCTTCAGGCAGAGCGGCGTGACGAACACTGTATAGACTCTTCTGTAAACAATATCTTAACTTGGAATAGTATGTAAGTGTATCCCGTATAAAGCAGGATAAGCTGAGGGTAAGTTTCCTCTGCTCACCGATTAGATTAAGACACTCACTAATCCACTTAATTAGACGGACGTCTAATTTTCGAGACAGTGCGTTGAGTGGTTGAGTTCAGCATCACGTTTTGTCTTGTTATCAGATCGAGGAAATGAAACAGAAAATATTTTTTTACCAACCCGGGAATCCAACCCACAAGCGTCGCGTTTACAGACAGACGCTGTGCCGCTACGCCACGATTGCCTTAAATAATCTTAATGTGTTTATTTAATGTAGTATAATAGATATAATCTGATGATAAGTAATTTTGATTCTCTCTTTTTTTTTCATTCAAGAATCTTGATACAAATTATAAATACTGCACATCCATCATATCGTCAGCTTTTGGTATATACAATTTCGTTTTAAAAGAATTAAAGTTTCTTTTTTACATATATTAAAAAAAGATAAATATGTAGATAATAGTTGTTTTTTTTTTCATCATAATAATATAAATGGAGAATGGAGGAAAATTGAGGCCAGTCGTGGCGCAGGGGCACAAAGTGTTACTGTAAAACCGACTGGTTGTGGGTTCGATCCCCACTCGAGGAGAGGAAATATTTACTTAAATTTATATTTCCATTTGTTTGCTCTGGTGTCGACGAATGCCACTCAAAACGCAATGCCTCCAGAATTCGGCAGAAAGTGGGGAAGTGGGGAGTGTCTTAACACTACGTTCCCTCTGCCAACCCTGCAGTGTGCAGGATACAGCGTGAAGCTGATTTATTTATTTTATGGAGGAATACTTTCATAGATTTTTCGTTATGGTCACCCTACAAATCGTGGGAAATGTGTAAAGATAAAAATTTTGGAATATTGAAAGACAATTAATCTATAATATAATAAAAACACCAATAAGTTAAGTATCGGTACAGTACGGTCAACAACTCGTGGCCGCTCTAAAAATAGCTGTTAGCTTGTGATTTTTTTTAAATTAGATTGAAATACATAAAAAAATTACTGAAAATCGTAAAAAAATGTATCGATAAGTTTTCTAATTTTATATGGCCTAATTAGGTCATACATATAATATTAGTCATAAAAATATAGGTAACTGCTCTCATTTAATATAGAAATAAATATCTTGAAGAAAGTTTAACGCCAAAGCCACATAAGCCAGCCACGCCTGTTATACCAGGCATGACGAGTCAGCAAAAACTGACATTGACAGTTGACATTGCATAGCCCCGGGGGTTGCGATAAATGTTTAAATTAGCTGTGTACATAATCTTAAAAATAATCTGTGTTTTTATTCCCTTCTGTTTCAAATTTCTTACTCCTAATAAAGTTGATATATTCCAAAACATACATATAACCCTTAAACTGTAAACATAGCCAAAGCTAGAAACTAATAGTAAAAGTAAATAGTACATAGTGTAATACAATGTTTGAGTACATAAACCATGAAATAACTTATGTTGTTGAAAGCTGAGTATCGTTTGTTTGCTTAAAATTTGAATATTAACTTAATTTTGTATTCCACATAACGTTTCATAGCCGCGAGATATTTTCAATCTAAATGTTAACGGTAGAAACGTGTTCATCAGTGTAAGGTAAAGGGACCGGCGGAACAGAATTTATTATCTTAATATGATGTTAAACCAGCTTTATCTTCAAGTAATAACAGGACGCAAGTTCGAGTTTTGCTATGCCAAAAGTTTATAAAGAAACGTCATTGGCCTTTTTATTATGTCAAACAAAACTAATTTTAGGTTAAACGAACACTTAAATAAAATTTGATTAAAGTGGCAAAAGGTGAATATCTGCAAAATGTAGTGTTAACTAGAAAATTATACTAAAATATGTAATATACAAAATTTTAAAAAGTAGGTTTTTCTACTTTTTGTGTCTCACACTATTATTTTTCTCTATTAACAAACAAATAGAGAAAAGTTATAGTGTTTACGTTTATTCTGCTACATTGTCATTTACAATGGTTTTATCTAAAAACACCTGTGCCTGAAATTCTTCTTGGTATCGAACTCATGTTAAGAGAACTGTTCTAACAATATGTGCACAACTTCCAAGAGTACGATGACCATATACAGCAAAATTATATTCTTCTGGAATTTGTCTAGAAACAGCTTGCGTAAGGTGCGCGTGCGCAATCTGTCGCATGGAATAACTTATTTAGATGTTCGACGAACGAAACATGCTGTTGTATGCAACTCGCGCCAATTGGGACGCCAATTAGGACTAAATTTTGAATGATATTTTAAGTCCTTTAAGAAATAAAAAATATTGAATATGACTGACAATTTACTGATTATCTCCATTTCTTTATGGATCTGAGTAAAAATAATTACACAAAAAATAATGATCATAATAATTGTAGGTACGATCTAATAATGTTTCGGTTTGTGTTCGTGATTTTTGAAAAAGCGAGCGAAAAGTGCCTATTGTACTTTAATATGTTTTTAGCAAACATCACAAATTAAGATTTTGTCTACGGCGCGGCGTTGAGTTCCATTCTCAACACTGAATATCAATATTTTTCTGTCATCTTGAGACATTATGTGAAGCAGATTATATCGCTTCACATAATGTCTCTCTAATCTTCATAAGATCTCTACATTTTACTTTAGTTGATTGAGAACATTTTCTACATTATAAATACAAATAATATTATCTTAAGTAAAGACAACAAACTACTATGGAAACAGAATAGCATACTGATATTACTTACATATGAGTATGTATCCCAATAAATTCCCAAAGAATATGGTTATTATACACAAAAATATTTATCAAATTGGACAGTTAGTTCCGAAGATTGCCATGTTCAAATAAATAAACTTTTTCGCCTTATTATAGTATAGGTTTACAGTATTGGACACATACGCTTATAATATCGATTTAATATATATGACTCATACTAATCATGATGCCATCACTAATTATAAAGTACTTGACACATAGTATTAGTTATTTGTTCGTCATTTTGTTCATATTTATGTAAATATAGCAGTTTTTTATCTTCACCCATCTGTGGTCACAAAAAGTCTATCAGTCATTGAACTCCATAATTCTTTTATTTATTTTTTACGTACTAGCAGCTCCAATATTTTCCCGCAAATGAGAGTAGTGTTAAGACACTCTGTTTTACAAATTCGTGGCGAACGGCGGGACTAAGCTCCTCACAGTATCGTCTTAAAGCGTAGAATTGAAAATAACGTAGAAATGAATAGAATCCAAGACCATCGCGTTTACTATCAGATATTGTCACACATAGAGTGACAATATTATTATATATTTGTATATATGTAGGTGTCCTAAAAGACTAAGCCATATATAATTTGGAATGCTATGAGAAAGTTATTAATATTTTTTTATCTATATATGTATATCCTTCATTGGATCGATAAGAGATACTAGGTTTTAATGCAATTGTTTTCCACGTGGGCAACGGAGTGTCTTAACACTAGGTTCCCACTGTTTGCTGTGTGTGGAAAGCAGCGTGAAGTCTTTCCCACGTAAGGTTATTAAAAAGGCGGCAAATGTAGCTGTAGTCCACGCCTCATTTTATTTAACAAGATAAGACTAGGAAGAGAAAATTGTAATTATAAATATTTCACAGTATAATACAATTTAAATATAGAAAAAATACTGTACCTATTAATTAACTTGCATGAATAAGCTACATTCAACAAAGGCTATTTGATTTAAGCCAAAATGATTAAGAATAGAGTTGTTGAGGTCAATCGTGGCGTAGTGGTACAAGCGTGTGACAGTAAACAAGACAGGTTGTGGGTTCGATTCCTACAGGAGTAAATTAAATATTTAATATTTTAATTTCTTCCCTCTGGTGGTGGAAGCAAATCGCGGCGTTGTTTTCCGCCACTTAACACGCAATGCCTGTCAAGGTCAAGTCCGGAGAAAGTGGGCAACGGAAGTGTCTTAATGCTAGGTTCCCAGATTCTCTCTGCCTACCCCGTTATGTTCGGAACAGCGTGAAGATAAAAAAAGTAATGGAACTTTAACACTTGTGGTATTTGTTTTTCCTTTTTGCGAGATAGCAATTTTTTTTTAAGTAAATAATTAATTAATTATTCTAACAGCTTATAAAGGTATAGTAAACGATCTTATAAAGCGAAAAAAAGCTTTAAACGGTTTTGTACAATATATTTTTGTGTAAACTACAATCAGTAAACCAATTATATTATAAAGAATTGAGCCCGTCGTGGCGCAGGCCCACAAGTAGCTGTAAAAACAACGATTACGAGTTCAATTCTCACTCGGGGGAGTGAAATATTTAATATTTTCATGCTAACGAAGCAAAGCGCGGCGTTTAACTCCACCACTTAACAGATAGGAACGGAATGTCTTTGTAGGGCCAAAAAAAGCAAAACAACAGTCCATGATAAATAGAAAACTGCTCACGGGATTTTCTATTTTTGGAGCCATTAAAACTGAGCACTTTTATGGGCCTCCACCCCACTTGATTGATTGTGTTGACACACATTAATTTCAAACCTTTTAATGAGATTATGGTACAGAATTTTCAAAGTTTTGTTATTATATGTAATTTTATTATTATATACAGATTAAATCTTTTAAAAAATAGATATTAACAGATTTTATATTTTTTAAAATAAATAAACTGATATTCTTATATCAGTAATTTGGTATAAAAACTCTAGTATAAAAACTTTGATCTTATTATGTAAAAATTTTTTTTTATTTGTCAGCCTTAATATTTTCTTAGTAGAAGTTCTAGGGAAGCAGACGTTTTTAAGGTTTACACGACCTATCCGGCCATCTTCCCTAACCTACGTCCATATATCTACATTATAAAGATATTGTAAATATATGGAGAATATGAAGAATAAAAGTAAAGTGGATAACTTTCCTTTCTCTGTTCGTGAAACTGAAAAAGTCTTTAGATTATCATATTCTACTGTAATAAATATAATATAATATAAAAAACAATTAATTCACTATCTATTAAAGACAAATAAAACTGTTCATTTATCAATTGATAAACGATAACAAATAGAAACATAATATGTACATATTTGTGGTATTAGTAAACTATTTTGTCATAATATAATAAAATGTTTTTACAATTTTGTACACTAAGATTTGCGTTTGGATGCTTTTGATTTGTTTATAACCGACTTCAAAAGAAATAGAAGCCGGGTTAAGAATTTGATTTGTATTTATAATATATAAAAATTTTTGACAACATATAATATTGTTGGATAATATGAGTAAGTTTGTTCACAAATAAAGAAAATCTTAAAGCTATACCGAGATGATCCTTTTTGACCATCTTCAGGTACATTTTACCACATAGGAGGCACTTTAAGTTATGTCAAAATCAGTTCAGTAGTTCATAGTTATTCACGCATTTCTAAATTAAACATTATTTTTTTACAAGACATTCAGTTTACTTATATACTATATGTATTAATACTATATATATATAAATATAATTTTAAAATAGTAAAGTTACAAACTAATTGCAACTAACTTGGAGTAATATGTAATACGTTTGTATAACACAATATTGTTCAATAATATGTTTGTCCACAAATCAGACGAAATCTAAAAGTCATGCGGAGATGATCCTTTTTGGTCACATTCAGCATTAGAAGAGGTAAAATATACCTGATTTTACCTCTTCTTATGCTGTGTCCTGTAACATAGCAGGAAAGGCAGAGGTAACCTGGGAACCTAGTGTTCACCATTAAGACACTTCCAATCCATACTTTCTGCTGAATTCTTGCGGCATTTATATATTGAATATTTCATTCTCTCCTGCACCACGTAAAATTAAAGATGTAGAATAATTCAAAAAAAAAGAAATGATAGCAATGTTCTGTAATATGTTATGTTTGCTCTAAACTTCTATTACATTTCTTCATATCTTTTTCCGCATATAGCTGAGTAGTAAGAGGGAACCAAGAATTAAGACATTCCGTATATCACCTTTCTTTGAGTGGTAGCATTCTATACTACTGTCTTACATATTATTAATATTATAACATTTATTATTTATAAACTTGTGGCTTAATGGAAACGGAGTGTCTTAACTTTTGAACGAAGTTGCGGGATACATCGTGAAGCTAAAAAAAACTTACAGCGCTAAAAATGAATTATGTAGGTCTTTTAGAAAATTCCTCACTTACATGTTCCTTCGTTAAATCGAAGTACTGATCAAATTTTGTTTCTCCATAGTATTGGAGACCAGAACAAAATAAATTAGTGCACTCCAACGTTATTGTCACGAACAACACTTTATACACACACATCTTCATCGAACTAACACTATATCCTTATGAGACATTTCTAATATAATTGTAATATATGTACTTAGAAATTATTATATGAATCAACTATCTTCGATAACTATATTTCATATAAATATTATTAATTGAGTCAACGATAAACGAATATTTTCTTAGGTATTTTTGTACAACTAATAAACAACGCTGAAGTGAAAAACAACCACTGCCGCACTGCATTGATTGTAGTATTGCGATCAAACACGAAAATAGACGATTTTTTTACCGATTAAGATTTACAAGGGGTTTAAGGGAGGTACACACTAGTGATAAGTAACGTTGCGTTTTTGATATAGGTATAGAAATGTATTATTTGTAAAGTATAGGTTACGATATGAATGTATGTTTAACTTATGTTTATATACGTATTATAATAATTTTTAAGAGGAAAAGCTCCTCTTTCTCCCGTTGGAATTTGGAGAAATCCTCTAGTTTTGCTGTCCTACGGCATTAAAATACATCATCATGATCATCTCATCATCTGCTTTAAAAAAACATCATTCTTAAGGTTGGTAGTTAGTATATTTTCATTTACTCTTTTCTTCTTCTTTCTGAAATCAATTACGTCGTTTTTTGTGAAGTCTGCCGTTCTTCTCTTAACCTACTCCACTTTGAACGGTCTTGTGCTTAGCATCTACTTTTTTCTTTTACATCATTAATATAAATTTAAAAAAAGATATAGTTATTGAGTAGTTAAGATAGTATAAGATTATAAACTCAAAATGTCATAAATATACTTAGGTATTTATAAAAATTATATAACGTTGTCATTATAGCTATTTTTCTTATAGTTATTGTTAAAATTTATATAGAAAATAACTCTGTTTATATTTGACTAAATTTCATATACAAATAATACAACATATTACAACAATGGTGTATATAAGTAAGTTAAATTTAAGTTTCATCAGACAAAAAAGAAGTAAGTTAAAGCAAACGAACTGATTAAGAGGAAATAGAAATCTAAAAAAACAGAAGAAACCTGAGGACCTAGTGTTAAGTCACTCCGTTCTCATTTGGAGGAAAGTGGGAAACACAATGCACTTGTGTTTCCCACTTTCCTCCAAATTCTGTATGCATCAATTGAATAGCGAAACTCGCAGCGTTTTGTCTTGTTATCAGAGCAAAGAAAGGAAAATAATAAATAATTCATTTTTTCGAGTGGAAATCGAACCCACAACCTGTCCCATTGTACTCTTGTGCCACTGTGCCACGACTGACTCCTAAAACAAACATTATACAAAGCAAAGTATTATGAATTTATCAAAAGGATCAAATCTAACTTATAACCACATTTCTCTTTAATTTATTCAAATCAAAATTCAATTCACGAAAAGTGAATCCACTTTTAGTGAATTGAATTTTGATCTGCAGGATTTACGAAGTGATAAGAAGTTACCTGATCTTTAAGATTTTGTGGTTAAGACAGTTCTTTTATTTATGAAACTTAACGACTGTAGTTAAAGCCAACATCAACTACTAACAATATTAAAATTACAACTTAATAATGTACGAGATCAATAGATTATCTAAACCAGCGGTGGATCACGCTGTCATGAGCACACCCACCAAATTTTAACCGGTCTAAGAGTTACTTGATCTAATTTTACTGATGTGTTTGTAATTAATATGAAAACCAACCGTGGTCATGGCGCAGGAGTACAAGCGTATGACTGTAAACACGACAGATTGTGAGTTCAATTCCCACTCGAGGAAATTAAATATTTAATAATAACATTTTTTCGCTCTAACTTTCAGAATTTGGCTAAAAATGGAAAATGAAAACATCTTAACACTAAATTTCCAGATTCCCTCTGCCCGCAAGCTCCGCCCAATTTTGGAGATCAAGTGTTAAGTAGCGTAACTTAATGCGTGGTTTAAATTTGCTATAAGCGAAAAAAGAAAATAATTTACCCTCCCGAGTGGGAATCGAACTTACAATCGTCGCTTTCACAGCTAGGGAAGTACGTTGTAATACAATTTTAACGATGCTCTATGTGCATCAGCATGCAGAAAAAACGGGAGTATGTCCATACCTCTAGTTTACGGATAGGCTATCAATTTTCGGTATAACGTAGATAATATGGTCGACACTCGAGATCCTCTGACGTTGTATCGATACGCCATTATAGATTAGATAAGCACATTAACATCGTATATTTGGACGGGTAATGTATGTTTTAATTATATAAAAACAATAAGGTAAACTAGGAGGCGGTCGTGACGACGGTTGTGGGTTCGATTCGAATAAATTATTATTTCTTAATATTTTCATTTTTTCGCTCTGGCAACAAGGCAAAAGCCCGACGTTAAGATCCGCCACTCAACGCGCAATTCTTCGAAAAATTCGACGGAAAGTGGGGAACATTGTCCCCTTACCCTTTGTTCCCTTCTCTGCTGTATACGGGATATATTGTGAAGCTGATTATTATAAATAAGGTAAACTCAACGAAAAACGGTTTTAGCAACGGTAGTAGAAAGGTGATTTATACCAGTCCATTTAAATTTGTATACACAAAACTAATTTATGTTTTAAATTCATGGTAGTTTAACAGTGATTATGAATTGTAGATATATTTATACAGTTTTTTGTGTACGTTACAGGATTTTTTTAGATATATTAAGGTAATAACACTACTAAATTACACAGTTTCGTCTAGCTATAGTTTATTCATTTTGGCGTGAGACAAAATGTAAACAAAGAAATATAGTTTCTAAAAGTTTCTCAAAAAAAAGTAACTCTTTAAATTATTTTTTATTTGGTCTAGGTTTTCTTATGTTTTAATATGAAAAATTCAATATAACAAAAACAAAGCAATCAGCAAACAACTTTACGCTTAACAAAACAAGAAACTTAATAAGAACAACAAAAGTAACAATGAAATAGCAAGAGTAGTAAAAATGGCGGATATAATTTGACCGATGATTTCACATTTTAATAATGTAAAATGTTAGCATTACCTGGGTTCTATAATTTATTATACTAGTTTATTTTTCTAGTATTAAAATGCGTGTCAAGTTTGAGAACAAACTGGCTTTTGGGTGTTTTTACATCTCAAGTATTTAAAAATTAAGAAAATAATTGATGGTATCTATAATTCAGTAAAATGGGATAAATACAAACATTTTAGATTTTAAATTCAATTTTTACAATGTTCCTGGCTTTAAATATAAAATAATCTTAATTTTTGATAATTGTATTAATTTTTTTACTTAAAATTTTATAAAATTGCATATGTCCAGATGTGACTAAATATTGAGTAATTTGATATTTTAATAAATTTCAAAGCTCAAGAAATTGTTATACACTAAATGACAACAAACTCTCTAAATTTGAGTATGTCAAATAACATAATAGCAATAAAGAAATTGAATAAACAAAATAATGTAAGCTATAAATAGATTCATTCTACATAGCACTATAAGCAGAAGAAACCTATGCTCATATGGCTACCAGAGCGAAAAAAGTACATATTTTATACTTCCGAATGGGAATCGAACCTACGATCGTCGCGTTTACAATCAGAGAAGTATATAATAAAGATTTAAGGATACACCAAACAATATATTTTTTGGTTGATAGATTTGTTCAATTATATAATATTTTGTAGCAAAATTCTATCAAATTTGTGATAAAAAAAAATGATGTATTCACATAACAACGGAAATATATCGGTTTTTTTCTTTAGAGACAATTTGGTTCCAATATTGAAAGTAATAAAGGAATGTTTCATATTTATATAAATGTATTACACTGTTGGAAACTGATTTGTGGTAATCGTGGATTCAAATTCTAATTATATTTTTACCCTATAGCACGAAGAAAAATTTTGTCATTTTCAAAAATTTTCTCCTTTTTTATATATCAGCTTCACCCTGTATCCTGCACACAGCAGAGTAGGCAGAGGGAACCTAGTGTAAGACACTCCGTTCCCCATTTTCTGCCGAATTCTGGAGGCATTGCGTGTTAAGGGGCAGAACTCAACGCCGCGCTTTGCCTCGACACCAGAGCGAAGAAATGGAAATATAAATTTAAGTAAATATTTCATCTCCTCGAGTGGGGATCGAACCCACAACCAGTCGGTTTTNTAGATGGTCAATATTATAATCAAACAAATTAAATTCTATATTGAATGTATTGACATATGTACGTAAGGTATTATGATTTATAATTATTAAGAAATTTCATTGCCATATAAAAATGGGTACAAATATGAATGTCGCATTCACTTAGTTCTGTGGTTTTTACTTAAAAAAGAAAATATGTACTTTAATAAGTAAATATTTACTTACCACCACTTAATCTTTACCTACCCTGTCATATAAGGGAGATGTATAAAGTTAAAAATGAAAAAATATACTTATATATGTATATAAAATATTATATATATTTATTAAAATATAATGTTGGTATGTCAAATTTTCACATGTAAGAATATTTTGACGTTTATAGTAAAACGTATCCTACATGAAACAAACTAACGTTTAAACATTAAAACTCTTAAAAACTACATCAGTCATACGCACTTAGAGGACCATTCTTGTTGGGCACATTCAAAACAAAAAAAAAATGCGCATTTTACTTTATTTAGTTATGAAAAATTAAAATAATATTCTATATTACATTATTTGATAACTGTTTTTTGTAATCCAAAATAATTAGAATTGCGACCGTACATTTAAAATTAAAAAAAAAAACTAAATTATTAAAATGTGTTGTAATTAACATATTATGTGTCATGTCGAATATCTTATTAATATGACTATTTCTACAACCAAAATTCCATAATATTTTTTTTTAATAAGAGTTTTTGAATGGAATAGGTGATTCAAAGACTTTTATTAAAAAAAACTTAAAGAAAGATATAGTTATCACTGTTATGTCACGATCGTTAAAAAAAATCACCATTTTTTTTACTTCTTCTATGAGGCAAATATTAAAGTTCATACCAACACTTTAGAGATACGTGATATGTTACTGTTGTTTTTTATTTAAAAAATAACTAGTGTTCTGTTAAATAAACTATCAAATTAAAAGAAGTTATAAAATTTCAACTGTTATAGGAGGATATAATCATTTTTATAGTATAGCTTCAAAATGTATTAGCCTATGATTATATATTAAACATAATTCTATGAGAAAAATGAAATAATAAAAATAAATTAGTAACAAATATATATATATTAAAAATAAACCAACTGGGATATATTAGAAATGTTTGAAAAAAAAAATAGTTCTATACGTTAAACATAATAAATTTACATATTATTAATTTACAATTGATAATTTAAGAAAGATAAACATAATTTAATAGAATTGCGCAATGACTCTGACACGAGGATTTTCTAAAGAAGTTTAGCAAAAGGATATTTACCTTATGCAAGAACCAAATTTGCTAACTATAGAGTTATTTTCCTTCAAGTCAGAATTATTCCGCCACACTCTAGACACTATTTGATATAAATACTAATATGTACATAGGAAACTTGATTATCCGGCTATATGGATTCGCGATTATCCGAAATCTGTACGTATATACATATAGACGAGTGATAAAGTTACAGTTTAAAAAAAACAATGGAACCATAGAACAGTACTGTAAAATGTGTATAAATACACAAATAATCATTTATCCTTCTTAAAATGTAGATACTATATCAAAATATACAGTAATATGTACAATAATCTTTTTCTCATACATTCCATTATCAGGATATTTCGTTTATCTGTATGCCTAACGACAAAAATTAATCCGGTTAATCGAGTTTCAACTATAACATTCTGTATACATTCTGATATATAAAAGATTTTATGTTTTTTTTAAGAGAAACATATTATAATATAAATATTTTATAATAAACCAAAGTTATGTTTAGTACAAATCAATATTTGTTTTACTGTTAAGCCCTATTTACATTTATATGTACAGAATCACTTCAATCAAAATTGAATATAACAATGCAATTGGATAATTGAACAATGCAGAATCACATAGAAATTCAAGATTTATTTAAAATTATAGAAATTTGTGCTTATATTCAAATATTATGAAGCTTGAACTTTTATTAAATAGCATAACCAAAATTTACTACAATAAAAAAAAAATCAAGTCGTTTTTACTGAAAAGATTTGTTTTATTTTAAATAATCTTGGTTAGAACAATTTTTCATTGGTGACTTGAAGTATTTAAAACTCCATTAATCATATCATCTAATTAAAAATCACATTAAAACAAAACAAAGCCCCGATAATAATATTACAAATAAATTATTTACACGAATAATCGAATAACCGTTTTCGATGTGTAAAAATATCGATATGTCTATTCGCTACATTACTACAACACTACTTACACACTTTTAAATAGGTATTATTATGGCAACTAAAAAGGCAGGTAATATATAAAAAGTTTGAAAATTAATTATTTTTGTATGAAAAAGGTCTAAATGGATGGATGAATTCCAAATGGGAGGGAAAGTGGGTAATATTAAGTGTAAAACTGTCTAAAAATATATGTATATATAATATATTGCACCTTGAACGCTAAATCGAAGGATTGTTTTATATTAAAATTTGTTATATTCTAATATTCGGTGAAAGATCCTAAAAGGCTCCTTTACAAATTAGATTCTTGCTATATTACTGTGCGTTTCAAAATGTAAAGATTAAATTATAATTTTTTGTATACTTATTTCTATTCCTTAAGTAACTTTACTCCAAAATTCTATGTATATATACAGATGGTTTAAAGGTTTTTTTTTATTTTTCCGCTGTATCCCGCACATAGCTGGGAAGACAGAGAGAACCTGGGAACTTACTGTTTAGACAATCCATTCCCCATTTTCTCTCGAGGAAATGAAAATATTAATAAATATTTTATTCCCCTGAGTGGAGATCCAATCCGTATCTATTCCCGCTAACAGTCACACGCTTGTCCCCTGTACCACGACGGTTAAAAGTTATAAGTGCAATATATATGTATACAATTTCAATAGATATTATGTGATATTTTATTAATCAGTCTAATTTTACACTTATGTTGTCTATTTATTGCCCGATATTTAAAATCGATTTTATAGAATCGAGTGACGATATGATAATATCAGAATCGATTACAAATAACTAAAAAAATTTACATTTGAAGATTTGACTAAAGTTTTAAATGTACCGACAAAATAAAAAAATCTATTGTGTACACTTCATACTAATTCTTAGATTTACGTAATATTACTATAGAGTACAGAGTAAAAAGGTAATGCTTTAAAAATTATTTTTGTTTTCTGTTTTATATTCATCAATAAATTTTAAAAACAACTAATATAAAGTAATTTGTTTAAAATTGTAGTTTCATTAACGTTTTTATGAAAAATAATTGAAGGTTTACGCAAAAGACAGAATTTCTATGATTAAGAGAAATTCGTAATATGTATGTAATATTTTTTTTAAACTTAATAAATAAATAATTATTAATTGAAATAAACATTTTAAATTAAAAATTATTTTATACATTTCCATTGCATTTCATATTTACATTTGCTCTACTATTACATTATCTAGAGTATAGATGAAAAAGACCTATTTAGAACACCAATTCAACTGTTAGGTCCCAATTTTTTCGAACACTCGAGTGTGTATCTTTTAGAAAAAAAATATTTAATACTGCGAAGGAAACTTTATTAATAACAAACTAAATAACTAAAAATAAATTATGTGCTATTATTAAAATAATAATATATTTTTTTATCTCTAGATTTATTTATTTAATCAACCGATTGTATTATGACCACTTAAGATTGTGTTTTATTCTGGAATTTTCATTTAGATATTTCAAATAAATGGAAAAAAAACAACATCATTATATTTACATACAATATATAGTTATTAATACTTAATATGACATTTATAGTTTTTTTATATTAAAGAAATTAGGAATTTTTATTATCTGGGGTTTACAAAACAATTGGCCGATTCATAAGTAAGAATTGAGATAGTTATATGTTTTAACTTTGTTAAATGAAATGGCACAGCAAATAAACGTTAGTACAGATAAAAATATAATATATACACAGGTTAAATTCGTTGCAAGGCAAGTAAAACCTAGATCTAATCTAGATGTTAGAATTAAAACAAGTGAGAAAATAAATAACCTTAATTAACTTATTGATATGTTGTCTCCGATTTATTCGAGTTTTTTTTTACAAACATATTTTATTCATAAACAATCGGAAATAACCTAGTTTACTTTGAAGTTTTTTTAAAACGATCAATATAATCGTAAGTTATTATACAATTTTTGCTATTGTATCGTTAAAACCATCTGAAATCGCAGTAGACGTTTCATGTTACAATAAATGGCATTAAAAAACGGATATACCGTTTATCTCTTTATATAAAGAAAATAGGTCTTATTCCAAATTATTTGCTTAGAAAATAATAAGGAAATTAAAAAAGTAATGATGTATACAATTTACAAAATACATGAAAACACACTTCTTCTAGAATATTCTAGAATTTCATTTTCTATTTAAAATGACAGATGTCGTACAATATTCACGTTACAAACTTTATTATAACTGTCAATATATATAACGACTACACGATATTATTTTTCATTGGCAGTTTCACATTTTATTGCATATGTTTCATTTCTTTTTAAAATAAATAAAAATACATGACTAATTCACATATGATCCTTCGCTTATACTGGTTGCTAAAAAATAAGGATACGACAATAGGCAAGTATTGCTTTAAATGTGGCAAGTGAAATAATAAACGAGACAGTTATGTTTTAACTGTTAAAAAAAAGCTTCACCTTTATCTCGCACACAGCAGGGTAGGCAGAGGGAACTTAGTGTTATGACACTCCGTTCCCCACCTTTTTAACTGTTTTAACTGTTATAATTGTCTATTTAAATGTGTTCAAATTTATGTTAAAGTAAATGTTTTTATAAAATAACAATTTATTGAAAATTACTGATAATACAAAATTGCAAATCAATTAAATTATTAATAATTGAATACTTTATAAAACTTTTACACAATCGATTATAGTTTTCCATAGCTTCCATTTAACTTATTCTATTACACTATGTTCTGTGGGTTGGCAATGAAATATCGACCTTACCTTAGTGCATATATGAGTTATTTTAGTACAAACTTCGTCCCCATTGGGAACGATCAGTCATCAGTTGGACGTGTCGTCCAAAGCTATGAGGCCTTGAGAGTAAGTTGTTTGTATGCTTTCACATACAAATTTGTATTGACTCTGTGAAGGAAATAAGTTTGGTTAATAATTTGTATTTTTTTAATAAATTAATATACATTAAGAAAATTTTTTAGCTTCGCACTATATCTCGCATATAGGGTAGACAAGAGGAAGCTCATGTCACTGCGCAAGAGCGAGACGGACTCAAAACAAGCCATTAGTAAAAGCGAGATAGCAATACTCACAGGATTATGAGTGTTATGATTTTTGCATGAGAGCAATATAGACTGACATGTACACAGGTACAAGTGTACACATATTATGTACCCACAGTCATTGACACACGCACTTCCATTCATGCACAAAAATTGAGCGCGTTCTACTCACAGCGTTCTGTATGCACATGGGGCGCTGCGTCCGCATGGCGCGCACCAGGTCCAGCGGGTAGAGGGGCTGGCGGCGCGCGAGCAGCTCCAGCGCGGTCTCGGCCAGTATGAGCGCGCCGGTGCGGCCCACGCCCGCCGAGCAGTGCACTATCATGGGAGGGGCGAGGATGCGCTCCTCCTCCGTTATTTCTTCTACTACTGTTGGAATTACTGGAAATAATTGTATTTTTGAAATGTTTGATTTGTAAGATTTTTTAACTTCATTTCACACTTTTTTTACTAGCATTCTAAAATCCAATCTAGCTTCACACTGTATCCCTAGCGAGGTAGTCAGAGAGAACGGAGCGCCAAACGCTACGGTCTCTGCATACATCTTACACCTCTCCACTGTCCTCAACTTCTCAATACATGCTATCCGGGGGGGTCCTTATGCGTTACCTTTCGCCAGTATCTTTGATACTGTGTCTTCGAAAGTCAACCGAGGTCTCTTACTTCCTCTCTTACCGCTCACTTTTCCTTTATAACTCTTTTTTGCCATTTTTTCATCGCTCATTCATTCGACCCAAGTCGTGCCCAAACCAGCTGAGCATGTTCTTCTTCATTCTCACCGTGTCACATCCTCGCTAGTAACTATCATTCTGTGTATCTGTTCATTGCGGGTCCGATCAGCTAAGCTGACCGAACAGATCGCATTTCCACAGCATTCATCTTTCTTTCATTCTTCTTCTGTTACAATAATGTTTCACTGCCGTATAACAACGTCGGTACCAACACTGCATTGTACACGGCCAAATGTGCAGATGTGCTAACGTTTCAACATCTCATCAATACAGCTAAGGTGCCGTTAACCCTATTACCGGCAGCAATCTTGGTCCACACGGCAAAAGTGAAAGCCGATCTCCTGGGCGCTCTCTTTGCCTCAAACTCGACTTTGGATGACCAAGGAACAACGCCGCCGACCATCCCGCGGTGCCAGAGCTCAATGCCTGAGGTTAAGTTTAACCAAACAGCTGTTAGGCGAGCTCTGTCCTCTTTGGACATCCACAAGTCGAGCGGGCCAGATGGCATCTCTCCCTTAGTGNTAGCTCCTCTGGTGTTGCACGGGGCCGTGGGCGGCGGTAATCACTTACCATCAGGTGACCCGAACGCTCGTTTGCCTTGTCCTTTTCCATAAAAAAAAAAGCAATACCCTAGCCCTTTCGCATTCATCTCGTAACTTCCATCTCTGCTGAACATACTTCCCAAATATATCACTTCATTCACTTATTCTAATATGTTACAATATACACTGATCTTGCATTCTGTTCTTTCTTCATTTCTTTCAAATACCAGAACCCTTGCATAACTCGCATTCAGCCTTAGACCATTATCTTCATATCCTTCTTTCAGAGTCGCGACTAATGCCTGCAACTCGAATTTTGATGATGCAATGAGCACTGCATCATCTGCGTACAGCAAGCCATTTATATCCGTTTATAGCTAACTCGAAAAAATAAAATATTTATACAAATTTATATTTTCATTTCTCCAATCTGGTATCGAGGCAAAGCGTGGCGGTGAGTTCCACCACTCAACACACAATGACGTAACAGAAAACATACCAATAAAACTTTGAACTAAATTATACTTTCTTTCTGAGGCCCTATATTGGAGACAGTTATCCAAATACTAATTGCACAACCAAGCTGAAATAGCGCTACCTTGTTTACCATCAGATTGGATGTTAAACAAAGTGATCTCTGTAAAGACTCTTTACAGCCAGGAGCAAGTGTCCGTTCACATTATACCTGGGCAGCATCTTCTATATTTTTTTCTGACCCATGCCCAGCTCTTCCAGGTTTAAAGCCTCCTTGGGCTTCCTACAACAGCCTTTCGAATCTGTCTGGTATTTTTTTAATATTTTATCATAAACTTTACTACCTTCCACTGCCTTGAGGTCAGTCGTGGCGCAGAGGCACACAGTGTGACTGTAAAACCGACTGTTTGTGGGTTCCCCACTCGGGGAGATGATATATTTATTTATATTTCCGTCTCTTCGCTCTGTTGTCGAGGCAAAGCGTGGCGTTGAGTTCTGCCACTCAACACGCAATGCCTCCAAAATTCGGCAGAAAGTGGGGAACGGAGTGTCTTAACACTAGGTTCCCTCTGTCTATCCTGCTGTGTGCGGTATACAGCGTGAAGCTGAACTTTACTACCTAAGCAAATCAAATTGACAATCATAAGGCTTGAACAGTCTATCTGTGGACCTTTGCCTCCACACAAAGTCACGATGATAGCACCTCGCTAATAGTCTGCGACCACCGCCGGTATCTGGCACAATTTGTTGCAATAACTGCTGAATACGCCACTTCTCACTTGAGCACACTAACATATTTATAAACATGAAAGTAATTTAAAGTAACCAATTTTAAATAAGCGTAGTAAGTTAAATAAATAAAAAAAGACAATACATACCAGCTCGATGATTTCTAAGCTCAGAACATAATCGTGTGAAGGCTATAAAAGCAGCAGAATCTTCTGGAACACCGTGGTCTGGCCACGCCGTGTACTGTAACTGGGTTACGTTGCGAGACGCGCCGCTTGTTGATTCCTGTTACAATATAAATACATTCTTAATAAAAATATTACATATTTTATAGAGAAAACCATGATATAAAGACTGTCAATGCAATGGAGGATGTAGTAAGGATTCAATCCTTCAAAGGGCCATTAAATTATAAGAAGACAAACCGCCGCGTTCAGTTCCTCCACTCAATACGCCACATAATTAATGGATTGAATGTATTAGCAATAAGTTCCCTATGCCTACCATGCCAAATGCGGGATACAGCGTGAAGCTAAAAAAAAAACAACCTACCTTAATACACATCTCCCGTCTAACATAATGTCCCATATTCTGCTCGCTTATAGTCATCACTGTCATATTATTTGCGGGTTTGAGTACCGCGCCGACTTTGGCCCAATATTGGTGGCATTTGGCCCGACCTCGTTCCGCTAGCACTGTTAACATTACTACTAGACTACTGTCAGACTCCCATACCATTTGCCAGAAGTCACCTATTGTTGACGGTAGAGGGCCTGGAATTTATAATATTTATATATAGCACTAGCTCTTAATTGCGGTTTTACTCCTGTGGTCAAATGGAAATAAATTAATGTTTTATACACAAAACATTCCCTGTTCTTGAAACTATTAACGTAATATAACTATTATATTTATAATTTGAGCCAGTAATCACTGAGGTTAGCGCGTTAAACAAAACAAGCTATTCAGCTGTATAATATAAAAAAGGAATTTAACAATTTAAAGATACACAAAGTTCTTTCTTGTAGAATGAGTTCAGATCATCGAAGTGATTCGATTTGATGATGATATATTTAAGGTGATTTAATTTTTTATTTAGTCAATGAATAAATAGTTATAAGACATACAGCAGTCTATGGCTGAATAGTGTAAAGACAATTGTACAATTTTAGTTTTAGTTTTTTGGATATTAAAAAAAATGGTTTAAAAAGCCATAAAGTTATATTTTCTATAAATTAACTTACATTAAACAAATAATGAATATTCGTTTATAAAAAAAAGAATAAAATTAAAGTAACAACTACTTTTAATGGAGATATAACTAATAATTATAACTTCAAAATATATCAAATATAAAAAAATACCTTGTGTAGCAATATATGTAAGTACTAGATCAGAATTAGGTATATCCATGTTAATATACGATGCGTTTATATAATCACCACTGGGACCATCCTTCAGTATAACCCGCGTTGAGTCATCTGAAATAAAAAACAACTTAAATATATTTACATCAGCTTTTTTTACCTACCGAGGGAGTCTACCGCTTTCCTCGATAAACGGACTGTTAACCCAAAATATTCTTGCGATTTATAACCAGTAATTCCTAAGATTTTATGGCTGGCTTTTTACTGCATACGGAGAGGGAACCTAGAGCTCGTTACAACAGCGAGAAAATAAATATAATTCAATATCCCAAATAAAGAAACATACTTACAAGGAGCTATATCCCTATATCTATTCTTTGCAACATTTTGTGGTAATTTCGAGACAGCCGAACTCTCCTCAGGTAGTCTTCTTAATAGCGTCTCATATTGTTTCAAAGCGTTTCCACTCGCAAGTCCGTCGCCTAATAAAAGCATGGACTGTTCTAGAAGGTCACCCTCGAATTGACTAGAGCCTAGCGGTACAAAGCATACTGCTGGTTCTTCAGGGCCGGTTTCTTCTGGTTCATATACCGCTAGAATGGAATATTTTTTTTAATATTTTCAATTTATTCTTTAGTTTTTCGTGTATTTGCATGTTGAGTTTAAGTTTCAAATAGAATTTTGTAGCTTGACTGTGGACTATCGTGAACTATAACTTACCATTAGGTTTAACTAATAACGTCAATACACCTTTAGTGTTTCTTATCATTTGTACAACTTGCTCGTGCGTCATTTCATCCACATCTTTACCATTTATGGAGATTACCTAAAATGTTTTTTTTATTATATATTTTTGTTACCAATATCTTAACTTACTTTAATATCATTTATATTATTTATTTAATATAATTTACGCAAAAGAACTTTTTTAAATGAAACTATTTTAACCGCAAAAGAACTTTTCAGCCACGCTATTGCGTAACCCAAGTAGCCTTTTTTTGCACGCACTGTGCGAGAGTCTATAAACTAACTCCACAGTTTTAACGTGTTTTCAGTTTTTAAGACTTAATAAGTTAACTGTCATTTGGCAATAAATTAATTAATAGTTAACTGTCATTTGGCAATCGTAAATTTACAGCAAATAAATAACAAGACAGGTAGTTAGGAGATTTTTCCAAAAGTTTCACACTGTAGGATATATATAAATAATATTCACATTTATAACAAATACGTTCATATTTTTGTCCTACTCTGAATTCACTAATTCAGTGAAGATTGGAAGAATTATAATAAATTATGGCAGTGATTTAAAACAAAAACATTAAAAACTGATGACCCACAATTCGTTGCCCTAATAATTAAGCAAAATTATATACTGCAGCTTATAATGCATTCAAGAAATAGAAGAAGATTGTTAAAGATTATAAAACTAATGTTTTACGTATAGAAATTTACAAATTTATATATTAACAAATGTTTCAAGTACTTTTATGTTTGTTATGCAAGTAGTGAAACCTCCCTCGAAATCATACATCCTCCAGAAGGTTTTGATACCTTGTTATTGATAACTTCCATGAAATAAATAAAAAATGCGACATTATCCCTACCTGATCACCCTCCTGTAAGTGTACCCTTGTCCTAGGCGCAACCCTAGACACTAGCACCGGAGTACCGTTCCCTCCGCCCCGTACATTAAACCCGAAACGTCCATCAGGTCCTGCGGACAAACGGACGGACACTGTCCCATGGGATTCTGTATCCTCGTTCCTATCCGCCGTTGTATCCGAGTCAGATTCATCTACGTATGAGAGAGGGACGCGGAGTGCTCTTTCTAAGAAACCGCCATCACTACTGTAAGAATAATTGAATAATTAATATAACTAATTAACTGTATATCAATTCATTTAATAATAAAAGTGTGTATTAGACTCGACCGTGAATGGTTTCATATATTAGGAGTACACGTTAAGCCATTGGGCTACTATAATTTTTGGAGAGAAAAAAAAACTTTTGTTTCCGCTAAAGCATTATCATGATTCTTCGGAACACACCAACGTAATAGTTATGAAGGTTTGGGGGTGGGGGTGGTGGTTTCTTGCTAACCATATTAGTGCATTATTTTCTTTGCACACTATTTCCTCTACTTGCTTACTTTGCATACTATTGCCAATTATAAATAATACAAGTTTTAGGCTCTCCCACCAGGTAATCCTGTAAAGACCATTCCAGTTAAAAGTTGCGGAGTAGTGGCACAAGATTTTTTACTCAACACAATGAATTATTTCCATTTCTTCACTCTGGTAACAACACAAAGCGCCGTATTTAGTTCCGAATGGTATTTTAAAGTAAATTTAAAGTGGATAATAGAACTAACTCATCGTTGTCCTGCGGCGCGTCCCCCCACGCCTCCATGGGCGGCGGCTCGCTGTGCGCGGTGACGCGGGCGCCGCGCGCGGCGGGCGGCGGCGCGGGGGACTCGCTCGACGGGTCGCGCGCGCGGGACGAGCTGCGTCTGCGGTCACGAGCAAAAAAGAAACATAAGGAAAAGCGGAACTTGGACCCACGCCTTCAACATTCTGATTAAGCTAAGAAATAAAGTTTGTAAAAGACAATGACGTATTTTTTTTTGTATAATCACACAACAGTAATCATATAATATGATTTTCTTCATTTCACACTGATTATAAAAAAATCATATATAAATTATTGCCCTTATTCATTCAACCAAACACCCAAACTATGCCACTATAACAAAAAAAAAATACCAACCTTACAAAACTCCGCTTACTCGATCTACATTTCCTTGCATCTTCCAATACTTGTGTCTCAGTTCTCACTACAGTGGGTGCGGTGACCCCAGTGACGCCAGCTAGAGCCCCCAAGGCTCCTAAAAGAGGTCTTCGTCGCGGGGCCCTGAGACGGAAGAACCCGTGGCGTTCAACGCTGCAACGCCACAGCGCTTTAGCCGCGCGCGCTGAGCGCATGTTAAATCCCAATACTGTGTCGTAGGATTCTGACTGTAATAGAATTTTTATTATTAGTATTGAGAATCCTAGTACTTTAATGGGATTCATTCATTCAATGATATGATTAGACGTTAATTAGGCGATTTTATAATAAATATATAAATAGTAAATTATGTATATGTTCCTGTAGTATAAAATAATATTTTTTATAATTTTAATTAAGGAACTTTTATTTTGACATGTTGCTTAGGCCAGTGTTGCCAGTTGACAAACACAGTGATGGGTTTGCATTATATGTAAGCATTTTTTTACCCTTTTCTAAAGAATTAATAAAAAAATTACTATTTAATTTTCTGTCTTTTAAGTCAATTGACATTTAATTAATTTGTACCTCTACAATATATTTGTTCTACTATAAGACTATATAAAAAAAAATTACCGGTTCGCGTTTAAGTTGTATAAAAAACTGTTTCTTCTTGAAAGAAATTTTGACAATTTTACTCCAAGAGAACGTGTTCACTCTTATGTTGTTTTGAAAGACCACTATACCTATTGACGTGACGCCAATGAATATGTCTTTACCATTGTAATCCTGAAAGAAATTGTGTAAGATAAATATTTAATTATTAGCTTCATGCTGTTTTCTGCAAATAGCAGGGTACGCAGAGGGAATTTTATTGTTAAGACCCTCTGTTGCAAAAACTCGGCGTTGAGTTCTGCCGTTGAACACGAAATGACTTGAGAAATCGGTGGAAAGTGGGCAACGGAGCTTGTTCACATTAGGTTCCCTCTGCTCACCCCGCTGTGTGCGAGATCCAGCGTTAAGCTTGTATGTGCAGCCAGAAGCAGCTGTATCTATGCACCACAAGCCTATTGTGATAGGAATTATTGTTTTAATCTAAAACTTTTACACTTATAGAAATTAAACATTTAATTAAAACATTACAAGTAACTTAGACACTCTATTTCGTTCAAAAAATATAATTTTAAATTTTAACTTTTTTTTAAATTTAAATATAATAAAAATTATGTTTTTTAAGAAAAAATAATGAAAAATATTTTTTTATATTTGTACTTGTATTTTGCATTTTCACCGATAATATTTAAAGTGGCGTTAATAATAGCAAGGATGATACAGTCAGTCAGTGTGTTGACTTTTTCTTAAAAAAACATAATTTTTATTTAAATTAACAAAAAAGTTAAAATTTAAAATTATATCTTTATGAACAGAACGAAGTGTCTTAACACTAAGTTCCCTCTGCCTACCCTGCTGTGTGCGGGATACATACAGCGTGGAGTATGATGCTGACATTTTTATGAATTTAAACGGATACCTTAGCCGGATGCGATTCAACACCATAGCAATCCAATCTCTTTGCGTGTTCTAGAAAATTCGCTTCGGCGTCGGCAGGCGCTTGGCCCTTATGCAATTTGTGTAGTTCACGTATTTTACGCTCGTCCTCCGCACACTGTTTTGGTAAAAGACATAAGTCCGATAAATAGTTGGATTGATGTTCTGTTGTGTTGTAATCTCCTATTTCAGCTGAAAAAAAAAAGTATAGAGAATAATGGAAAAAAATAGTTAAATCATTTATCTAAACCAGGGGTTCCCAAACTTTTCTTGATCAAGGACCACTTTTATATCATTCTTGGTAGCAGGGACCACTTTGCATGTAGGTATAATAAAAATGGCAGAGGTTAGGCAGAGGGGGCTATTTTCCCACTGAGTTTCAATTTTCAAGACATTGCATGTTGACAGTTGAGTAGCGGAATTTAATCCCGCGCCCTGTTTGTAACCAGAATGGAGAAATAAATAATTCATTCGCAAGTAGGAATTGAACCCTGATCATTAACGCAATGAATGAGGCGCGAGTGGGACAGCCCACAGTGATAAACCCGGAAATCAAGGCCGCACTTTATTTATTTATTTATAAGGTCCACCAATAGAATATTCAAGGAAATATATATATATATATATATATATATATATATATATATATATATATATATATATATANTATATATATATATTTTGTATATTTTGTACACATACAACAACAATCATAAAACTTAACCAAACATGAAAATGGCAAACAAAATATATATAATAATGAAATAAAAGAAATAAAACAAGAGAGTGCCTTGTAAGCATTTGCAATTTTTCGTTTAAAATTTCCAAAGACGTCGTACGTCACATCCAAATCATTTTATTCATCAGCATTGGCTATTTTATTACACTGAAGCAAGAGTGTCGGTCCATACCGAACTGAATTGTTTTTGCCTTCTAATAACATCAGCATTTTAAAGATTAAAGTTTCAACCAATTCAACAAAACACTTACTTTATGTGGACTCCGCTGGAGGATTGCCAAACTCTATTTAACTCAATTTATTTTACAAAACTAAGTTAGGATGAATTCTCCCATGAGAATTCATCCTAACTTAGTTTTGTAAAATTTTAAGTTAAAATATTGCTTTGGTCTGCAAGGTATATTATTTGATACATACAATACAAGGTGGGTGACTAAATATTCTGAATCTGCTTTATGGAAAAACAACTGATATAAAAAAGCATGTTAAATTGAGTTAAATAGAGTTTGGCAATCCTCCAGCGGAGTCCACATAAAGTAAGTGTTTTGTTGAATTGGTTGAAACTTTAATCTTTAAAATGCTGATGTTATTAGAAGGCAAAAACAATTCAGATTAGTAAATAAATAATCGTGTGGTTCAAGCTGGCGACGCCGCGAGTGGGCCACTAGTTAATTTAATATATTTCTCAATATAGTTTCCTGTGACCTCAAAAATCTTATATGTTTCAATATTCTGATAAATTATAAGACAAAGCATATGTATGCAAGGACTAATGTAAGTTAGTAGTAGTATATATTCATTGTTATTGAAATAATTTTCCTTGAATGTATGCCTTATATATGACTATATACATAGATATAACTTTACAGTTATAAATTTCCCTTGTATTTATTTAGTTTTTCACCTCAACAGTAGTGTTATTGATATATAAATTTTCACTGTGCCATAACCTTATTTCACAATTAATTAAAATGTCAAGCAATTTTTAATTTATACTTAAGACACAAAATAAATAAATAATAAAAAGAATGTTAACTTCACGCTTTATCCCGCAGACAGCAGGGTAGCAAGAAACCTAGTGTTAAGACACTCCATTCCCCATTTTCTGCCGAATTCTAAAGGCACATGTTGAGTAGCAACTCAACGCCGCTTCTTGCCTCGACACCAGAGCGAAGAAATGGAAATATAAATTTAAATATCATCTCCTCGAATGGGGGTCGAACTTACAACCAGTCGGTTTTAGAGTCACACTATATGCCCCTGCACCACCAATGGCCTCAAAAATAAATAAACAAGTAATAATAAATTAAATGTCATTATTGAAAAATAAATTCTTCCTACATACCTTGAACAGTAAACGAAGCTAATAGCAATGCAGTATTCTTCGGAGCGGTCATTCTACCGTCAAACAATAATTTTCTCAATTGCAAACATAAGAGATATTTCGTAAATTCCTCTGCTAACCTACAAGGCTCAGGAGGATAGAAACGAACTGCAAGCCAGAATTGTGCATTTACACCCACTTGTTTTTTCACTGTTTTGCCACCGTCCAGCCAACGCTGGAATTAAATATACATGTTTTTTATTAAATTACATAATAAATTAATAATAATTATCATATATATAACATATTGAAAAATTTTACTTAGATACTCCACATTCACATCTCTACAACAATATCATTTTTTTATACATTTTCTAAAGTAATTTTCTAAATTTGTCTAATAATAGTTAAAAAATAGGTAATTCTTATAAAAACAATATAGTAAGAAATAGTTTATTACTTACATATTGTATATTATATTAGATGTTTAAAATAAATACAAAAAAACCATTTCTATTAAATATTTTTTAAAAGTTATAACAATAAAATAACTATTTAACAAAATAGAGAAAAGTATAAAATGGACATATGCAGTTAAAATATAAAATAAAATAAACCTCTTACTTATATTCTTTATAAATATATAATTAAAAAAAAACTTACAAAACACTATCACTCCATCCACTATAAGCCAAAGTGTACAAGAAATAAATTAAAAGACAACAAAAGTATTAAAGATAATAATTATACAATTTAAACTCAAGAGCCATGAGTCAGAAAGGATGACTTAAAAGTTAATGCATTCCCTCAGTAGGGTCAATTGATTGTGAATCATACCTTGCATTAGTGATAAGAAGTGATAACATTATGTTTTCTAACAACAGGTGTGAAATTGTGTATAACTAAAGATAATTACTATATATAATTTTATTTGTAAACTTATAATTGTAATTCAAGTATGGGGTAATATATTATAATAAATATTAATATATGTCAATAATAAAATGTTTTAAAATATAATGTATCATTATTGAGTAACATTTTATTTAAAGTTAATTATAAGGATATAGTATGTTAAAATGTTTACCGTTATCTCTGTATTGGTTGCATTAGGTAATGAGCCATTTTCTGTGAATTGTAAACCAAAATAATCTTTCTCAACTAATTCTAGATGTTGAAACACATGCTCCAGTAGTACACTTCCTTTGGCTTTTTTCTGAAATTATTTTTTTATTTCTTGTAAATCAATTACTGATATTAATTACAGAATTAATTAGTGATATTAACTTAATTTCAATTATCAAAATTAAGTTTACAAGTTCCTTTAGTTTCTAATTGCTATAACCTCAGCCAAGATATTAATTTTTAATTGAAAACATTAAAATTGTTGCATTAATAGGCATTTTTGTGAGGCTACCAATAATTGAGATTATTTACATATGCAAGCTTACCTCGATTTGGAACGAGTGCTGGGTATCGTCCAAAAACACAACCGTGACATTGAAGATGTTGAGCTTACGTTCTCGCGCCAGCTCTGACGCGCGAACATTATAAGTACCACTGGAACTACTGAAGGCACGACGCGAAACACTCTCAATCATTTCATCAACTCACTACCGAATTCCTATCAGATAAAACAACACTCCAACACAAATATCGCACGGAGAACAACTTAATTACGCATTCTAGTAACCTATAACCTCGTGAATCATTGTTCTCACGATGTCCACTCCATATGAAGTAGGTATTCCTCGTATGATTGTTATTGACGTAATGTAAACGCAAATTATTACGTATAAATACTTAAGTTTTTCGTGTATTTGTTATTATGATACTTTAATTGTAGTCTCTTCAATTATAATTCGTTGAGATGGCTTAATGATATACAGTTTCATTGAGCTAGTGCAGGAACTTGATGTTTCCTTGATAAAAATATATATGTACGAGTTTCCTTCCTAGAATTACAAGCGATGATCACTCTCAAGTCTTAATTCCACTTGACGTTTAATCCCATCTCGCCATATTTGATGTTAGATATCTGACATTGACGTTTATAATTCACTGACGAAACGTTTCATTACTGCTTCTACAATAATTTCATTAATTTAAAGCATTCATATTTTATTATTAAGTATATGCAAAGACAAGAGTATAAATAAGCTAACACTCTAATAGTTCGAATAGACTAGGACAAAAATTCCGACAAAAATGTCAGAGAGAAGTGTCCAAGCTTCTCACGCAAATAGTAATAATGTAATGCGCTTATTACGGAACGGGACGGCACTTTCGGAAAATTTTCAACTACACTAGACACTATATCAAGTCATAATAAACATTGCAATTACAGACACTCGACACGTATTTATAGAGACACTCGATGTAGTATAGGTAGTTTAAGACGACGATATACACTGATCGTCGTAGTCTATTCGCGACATTAAAGTTTAGCGTAAAGACCCTTTGTTTTTTATGTTATGTTATTTTTAAAGACTGTCATATGTCATAGTATATGTACATTTTTCTGATGTTTCTATAGAAGATAAATAGTTTAAGTGTAAATGTTCAATAACTGGGTCATCAACCTACGTATATTTGTTGATATACACCTCAATGTATAGCCGGACATTGCTCTATTTTCATAAATACCTAATATCTAGGTAAACGTAAACATTTTCTTCAGAATACGAGCTATAATATCTTTTTTCGTATGCTATTTTATTAAATATTTTATATCAGGCTATATAAAAAAGCGTTTTAAGCGTTTCCTGAATAAATATTTTTTTCAATAAGTGAGAAAAATCTAAATATCTATAAATGTAGTATTTAAATACTACTACTAGTTTAATTTTAAAATTAGTAGTATTTAAATACTACTACTAGTTTAATTTTAAAATTAAACTAGTAGTAAATTAAATTGATTTTTTTAATTTAATTTACTACTAGTTTAATTTTAAAATTACTTATTCATTTCAGTGTTATTAATTTTAGTGTGAAAATTAAAATTAAACCGAAGAAGTATAAGCAAATAATATTGTGAGCTTTTCTACTAATTTACTTACATATAGATACATATATATTTCATATTATGTATCTGGTGAATATATATTTAATTGATTTTTTTTAAGATTTTTCCATCTTCACTCTAGTGTTAAGACATTCCATTCCTTACTTTTCACAGAATTTTGGAGGCATTGCGTGTTGCCGAACTTTTGCCACGACACCAGAGCTAAGAAATGAAAATATTTCATTTCCTTAAGTGGGGATCGAATCCACAATCTTTCTTTTAAACTGGCGTCAATCTTATATTGGAATTATCATTATAACAAAATAGCTTTAAGATAAACATGAGGGTTATGAATAAAACAATCATTCAAACAGTTATCTGCCTTTAATCTGCTTCTCATCATATTCCAGCAGCCATAGTCATCCATTCGGTACCATTACAGGAAGAAAAATTAATACACTATTAGATACTGTTACAGTTTGGTTTGATTATGTGTTACAGATGAAGTAATGTGTAGTAGACTTTTAATAATTGTATTTTAAACTATTATTATTATAAATACATGCGGATCATGAAAACCAGAGTGCAACGCGATTTTGCCATGTAATAAAATTTATAATACCTTTATATGTAACGGACTAGCAGTTTATCGTTAAATTAATTATTTGTACTTAGCATTCTATGCTTCGATCTATTACACTAATGTTTGTTGGGAATCAGACGTTTCGTGTCTTATACAATATATCGATTTTAAAGCACGGTTACTATATGATGCTTAGAATCGATTGAATATCGGATATAATAAACGGACTGCCTATTGAAACACAGAATATGTATACTTATACTATGGTATCCATTTAGATCTAACGATTAAAAATTGAATTATTTCAACGAAATATCTGATTCCTTTATAAGTACATTACGCGCAACATCGCATCGCACATTTAAATCACTGTTTACCGTACTGTTCGTTGGGTGTGTAGTGGTGTGTTTAGTCGATAAAAAATTCCGTACTCGATAAATTTTGATTATGGCCAAACATTCCTTTTTTTAAATACACATTTTTTGCAATTGTAATAATTTTTGAAAATATAAATTTTGATAATATTTTTTCTTTGTTCCTAAATATTAATCCAAATAGTTTTATTATCCTTAATATTGTATTTACAATTTTTCAACAGCCGAAAAATATGTTCAATTTTATAATATTATTTTTTAACGACTCTTGTTAAGTAGTAGGTAACAGTACAAATATTAATGATCACAAGTTGGTTTTCATTGGTCATTAACATACGTTAAATTACAGCCTTATTACTATCGGTAATACAGTTAACAGTAGGTCTTTAACTGAGATTTTAGTTAAACTATTTACATCAATAGTTACTCTGATCAATAATATTAGGATATAAAATAAACATCATTGTGCTTACATCTGTATGAATAAAATAAAAAAATAATCAGTCATTTCAATACAAAAACCTTTTACTATATAGTTGGAAGATCCTGAACGTTATTGAGAGTGATATAAAAACTAAAGTAAGTAAATAATTAATATAGTTACAATATTATGCATATTCTTTGAGTACCTCCTTTACTTAAAACATATATAATAATTTTATTTTTTTTGAAAATCTATATAAGTATATATTTCGAAATCTACTTTCCAAATGCGAGGCAATTTTTATAGTTTTTTTTGGTAGCCACTCAAAAAATATGCACTTAAATAAGAAATGAACGCTTCAAGTTAGACCCGCTGTTACTTGTATTTTACAATATCAAATCGCATTTGAACAAACACGTATCGCAAACATGGAAATGAAGGCATACCTTTGAAAAATTATTTAATATTGCAACAAATATCCAACTCGAATACTTAGACAAAATCTTACAAAGCTAAACTTATAGTTCAGTTATAGTTACATAAAACTAATAATACATTTTAATAAAACTAAAATTACGAGAACAATATGTACAATTTACGACAATGCATATAATTATTCTATACATATCGCTTTTAAACCTATCTATAAACAGAAAATAAAAAATAAAAAAAAAACAGTAGGCCACTAAGATTGACGACACATTTTAACTACTTCCAAATATTGTTATATCCTAAACTATAAAGTGCAACATTCGCTATATAGAACGAAACAACTCAGAGTATTTAAATAAATTAATGTATCTATAAACTACATTTCTTTATCGCCATGAGCTCAATTGTAAAATGTTGTACTTATTTACAAAATGCATTTTTTTTAAAACGATACGGCCTCTCTAAATTAAAAGTTGTTATAAGCGTTAGATCAGGTAGAATGTATTTATCGATATTCGTTATATCGAGTTTTTTGCATCACTACAAAAAGGTTACTTTAGTGACAATCACTCGTATGTTTGTTGATTTTGTACTAAACACCTATTTTATTCTACCATTTATATACCATTGTATAAGTAGCTACGTCGAGACGAATATATCAGTCGAAATATTTTATTTTACATTAATATTTAAAAAAATCGTATTACTTCACTAATCTTGGCTGGAATCGTATTAAGATTCGAATAAGGCCAGAGTGATTTCAACTGAAAATACACCGTGCAGCGATCATTTGCGAATAAGACGAGAAATGTCTCTTTTTAGTATTGTTGGATAAAAGAGAAACCATATTAATATAAAATTGTTATAAAAATCATAAGCCTAGTGTGATACCTAGTGTTTGCTTCATTTTGACACACGTGTGTTGATTTTTTATGGCCTCAATATTTAAATACTTAATTAATTTTACTGTGCAATTATCACAATAAATGAACTTTAACTAATTTCTACACACAATTTATGTTATTTATTTTTCTTTAGGAAATAGGTATATTTTGCCCCAAAAAGGTATGCACGTATACTAAATTTTTATTTTCCACTTTCAATAACGTTATTTCTCAAATATTACCTACCCTAGAAACAGATATTAAAGACTCCAAAGTCCACACATTTAAATCTCTCATAAAATATAAATTCAATAATTTGTTAGACGTCCTTCTGTGTATATTCGACCTATTTTAATATCTTTTTCTAAAGCAGTTTAAAATATCGTGTTAAATACAATAATCGACTATTTATTCCATAATATTCATCAACTCCATTAAAATTGTGCAATTACGTGTAATTTTGAAAAGGTTGATTGTTTACTTTCTTTTTTTATTTTATATGGTAATGTTATGACAACACACAAAATTGAATAAAATCGATTTGATCGATCCATTCGAATAGTAGCTCGTTATCAACTTTAATGTTACATAAAATAAAACTAGTTACACGAGCTTAATAGACATATGAATTAGTAGTTTCTAATAACCGTTATTAATTTATTATTTTCAATATAACATTTTTAGGTGAAATAATGATTTATTATTTTTTTTTATAAAATGAGGTTTTACGGTATCACACTTGGCAGTTAAAACGTAACCTAAACGAAAGTTAGACCATGCCTTTAGACATCATTCGCACGGTGTTTTTAAGCGCCTGTCGCTTGTTGCAGAACCATATTCTGATGACCTCCCGTTCATAGCCTAATTGGTGTGCGAGACCGGTTATTTCAGTGCCTGGAAAGATTTAATTAATTATATTAAAACAATGTTACAACTATACTTTTAATCGATTTAGTAATAGTGTTAATTTCTAGATTTATTTGAGTTGCAGGTATAGCATTGGCGAAATTGTAATGAAGTGGGAAAACTGTGCAAGTGATAGGTGTAGACTAAATCGCCTTTTAGAGGAATTAAAAAAAAATGCTTCAACCTTTAAACGTGGTAGTTAATAAGTTAATGTTAAACACTAACATTTAAAATATTTTCCGTTCTCTTTCATAATATCCCGAGCAACTTTCAACTAAAATTCACCTCAAATTTTATGATATTTTTTTATAATATAAAATGTTTTATGTTAAATATTAATATCATCCTAATGCAAATTAAGATAGGCACCTGGCAGTGGCCTTTTATGTATAGGTTACCAACTCTATAGTAACATTTTTTTATTGACTATATTACATTCACAAATTACAAATACATTAATTAGATAAATAAGAAACCTATTGTCTTTTAATTAACTTTTCGTTTCATTACCAGAAAATTATTCTTTAATATTTTTAGGGGGAGGAAATTGCGAATTATTGTGAGGAAAAGGGTCATCCCTTTATCGTAGTAGGTACTAATCAATACGAATGGAATAAAGGAATAGACTTTTAAAAATTGTGATCATTTCTTATTTCCGTAACATAAATATCTAAGAATAAATGTTCCATGATGAATCATATAAATGTATGATGTTATAATTATTTAATAATGTACCTACATATATTATAACACATACAAAATAAATGGAAATAGGTATTTTTTAGCTTGTTTCTTTAACTAATATTTAGACGCTCTGTTTCCCAGCTTCCAACCAATTTTTCAGACATTGGGGTTGAGTAGTGAAACTTAACGCCGCGCTTTAACTTGTAATCAGAGCAAGAAAATGAAAATACTTCATTGTTAAGCAAGGGGCTGGAAAATACATTTGTTTCGTTTACCACACGCTGTACCTCTGTGCCACGACATTATCCCTTATACACATAAGTAAAAAAATGTCGGCATAGAATTCATTATATAATTAATATCAGATGGAGATTGAACTTATAGTACTGTTAAACCAATTATAGTTTAACACTACATTTTCTAATCACTGAGTCAAAAAAACATTTCAAAATATAACAATTTTTAAAGTTTCAGTACATACCAGAAGGATGCGTATTTCTCTCAAAGTGCGCGTTAAGCAGCTCCAGGGCCTGAGGTGTGAACGATGTCCGCCGCTTGCGCTTTTTACTCGGCTCCATGCCGATGAAATCCGTGAGATGGTTCTGTCCTGATGCATACCTAGCAAGCAAATTTAAACTTTAAAATCTTAAGCATAATGACCAATTTAGTTGTGTCCGGGGATCCTTGGCCTATACAACCTAAATGCTAAAACTAGAATGTAATTTCGTTCATTCCCACCGTTAATTATCTTATGTTTAGTATTACGTTCAAATAAATACGCTACTAATAAATATTTAACTTAGTTTTTTTCTATGTCATATTCAATACTATTTAAATAATCTTAGCTACTTACTATATATATATATATATTATAAGATATTATATTATTTCAACTGTATGTACAGTAAGCTTATATCGTTAAAGTTGTATTTATTTATACAAATCTATATGTAGGTGGTTAGTTATGTTACACGACGCGAATCTATACAAAAATTATTAAGTACTATTTTTTTATTGTTTTTTTTTAAAAAATGGCTATAAGGTCGAAAAATGTCATGTCAACCTGCATACTGAAATATATGTTTATTACTTTTAATTAAATATTTATATATATAATTATTTAAAAAATATATTATATAAACATTTTACTTATATTTTTCTTATCCAATCGAATTCGAATCGAAATCATTTTGAATTTTATTTCTTTCCAAATACATATTATACACATCGTGCATAAGTGTATAGTATATCGTCACTTCAAAATAAAACAAAATATCATATAATTACAATCATGCAGTACTAAAGTAGAGCAGACTTCATATGTTTTCAAGTTCATATTGAAAACCAAAATAAGCTGATGAACGTCAAATGAAATGAACCTTGCTCTGGTTTCATAATGCCAATGTCATTTGAATCCCCTTACATAAATGAATTTTTAGTGTTAAGAATACGTTTAGCATACACTTTAGTGTTGTCTGCATATGGGATGATCTTCATATAGAACCTATACGGACGAATGGTTTCATTTCATCGAATCGATTTATTGATAGTCGAATAAACATTCGATGAATGTTATTTATAAAAATAATCGATTGTTGCCGATATATGTACAAATATTGTGAAAATTATCAAATAAAGTTGTTATTAATATCTAAGCCGATGAAACAATACTAAGAAGGCTATGTGAACGCATGAATAGTGAGGATCTTATGGATGACTCTCCACAGTTTTTGACATATCATCGAAAAAACAAACAAAATTTGTTTTACATTTATATTGCCAGTCGAAATATAGAAAAATTTTTAGTGCTGCAACTTTAAAAAATATATTTTTTGATTGAGAGGATATGAACAACAGAAAAGACAAAAAAAAGCAACTATGCAAATAACCGAATGTATCGTTGAATGTACGGAATTGAAATCGAAAGAACTAATAAACGACGTTTCAGGACAATTAAAAAGTTAACAGGGTGATTTGCCAGTTGTGATTAACGTAGACAAGGATATGTCTTTATAAATTCAAGGACCGTTAACGGAGGCCGCTCGTTAAAAATTACCACCGAGAGGGTGATTGCAAATTCAACCATTTGCAATGTTAAAACCGTCCCGTTGCATCCAGATAATGCATTTTAATGATGCAGAATGTAAAATCGATAGATCCTAGTGGTCCTTGCAAGATATTAAGTGGTCTTCGGGGATTTAAGCGACACCTGGTTTCCTTATGAAATTTTAAATGTGAACAGGATGTGTTTACGTCGCGTGAATCCATTTATTGTATTAAATTATAGTGTTGGTTTCTTCTTATAAGAAAATATTCCTTATAAGAAGAAAATATTTTTATATATTTCCAATACATTAAGTACAGTTTTAATATAATTATCACGATAAATTATTGCAGTTTTAAATGTATGTATGTCATTCGTACAATCACTTCACATGCGACTCGAATAAACAGGCAATATTGTAATTGAATTTTAAATTACATGTTTCTAATTAATATTATAATTGATTATAAATTCTAAATTCCTGATATGCGTGAACATGAATTATGGAAAATATCCACTAGTAATAATTAGATTTTTATTAATTACATTCAGTCGTATCTATGTGGTTGTGTTGTGCTACATTATAAAAAATAAGCATGATCTAAATAAAATGCATACAAAATAAGAAAAATAATATAAAGATGTAAGCTTAAACGTGCTACAGGCTATGTTGGAGATCAGGGCCGAAGTTAGAGGTGAATTTGAATGGAGTAAGTTAATAAGTTAAATTATAACACTCACAAATTTTCACCTCCAACAACGGCCATGAAGACGAAACATAAATATGAAACAAAGCAGCAAAACCTAACCAAAGCTCAGTTAGTCCAGATTTGAGAAATATATTTCACGTTGCTAAGCATTAAGGCCAAATGTGGTACACGGACACGATCGCAACACGCAATACGCACAAGTCACTCAAACAAATAGTTACCTCTCTTCGGCTTCCTTCATCCAACGTTCAAGCACCGGTTTGATTTTCTGCGCACTTTTTGGAGTTATATCCAATTTCTCAAATCTGTATCGAACATAAATTTGTATGTTAGAAAACTTGCACGTTCCGATAATAGCGGTGAAGCGGTTACGCGAGCTCATCCCGATCCAAATAACAGGCGAAGTACAGGACATTGACATTGCGTTAACGTTTTAACGTATAAAAAAAACAATAGGCAATTTAGGCCGGAGGTAATCAGTTTGATTAATACCGTACGTGGTAACAATAAAATGAATTCAATTAGAAGCGAGAGGTAACGTATGCCAATGCCCTGGCTTAGAATTGCGCAAAATGAATTAAAAAAAGAATATTAAAAAATAATAATAAAATAAAGTAATGAAATAATACATCATGCCAGATAAGATGGAAAGTTTGAAATTACTAGTGACGTTACATACGTATATAATAAATTTGATAATTCTCACAACTATTATTTAAGTCGAACGGACGCCAGTCAGTACAATCATTAGTAGCCCGCTCTTTTTAAGAATCAAAATGCGTTTACATTAATTACTCATATGTAAATAGGGTGTACGTGTGAAAAGGAAAGGTAAGAACGCCAAAACCGGTAATTAGAAATAAATGTATGCGGCTTACATTCACGCGGCATCCACGGATCGCCGATCGAGATAACATTATATCGAGCAGCGTTGAAACATTTTGATTTAAAGACAATCTACCTACGGCCGTTGAGTGAGTCGAAGCGTGTGCTAATGCATTGTAAGAGGCAGCATCCTCGAAGATCGATTACTTAAGCAAAATTAAAGTTAATTCAAATATGAAAAGTTCCATAGTAGACTAGATATTCGAGAATGCTGAATGTAGGGATAAAGAAAACAAAACACATACATGTTTTGTTGTTGTGAAGACAGCTGAGCTGCTAGCATCTGCGAAGCCAGGGCACTGGGGACGGTAATAAATTATATGTTAGAGTATCATTGAGAACTCCTCGGTAAACCAAGGAGTATCATATTTCAGTAATTAAATTAGAGCCGCACGCATGGTTTGTAATATATATAGTAAAAATATGTTTCTATATGAAAATAATAACCTAAAAGCAGTCAATTAAGAAATATATTATATGCCTAAATAAGATAATTCAAAGGAAATGCGTTGACGCAGTCTCTCTGATATACAATTGTAATAACTTAGGCCATGCTTAATTCAATGTTTGTGGACAATGATCATGAACATTGACCATATAAATATGAAAAGTTATTCGGTACAACGGTATTTTAAGATACGATAAGATATGTTTTTACTGTATCTATAAATAAACATTAAGACTCAGATTTCTTTCAATTTCTTAGCTGAGTTACAAAAATCATTTTATTTATCTTATGTAATGTTATTATTTCTACATTTCTACAAAATATAATATATTAATTTAATTTTCGCTTGAAGTGTAGCCAAGTTCTTTTGTTTGATGCATAACCAAGTTGGTGCCAAGCCGAGTAGCTCAACACTCGTCAAGTAAGTCAATAATGTTATAATAAACAGCTGTTTAAATAATAAATTCTTTTGTGATCGCGGCCGGCCCGTCTAAGTGATGCACAAGGTGTATTCAGGAATAATAAATTTTAATTATAATGCAAATTAATTGAGTCCAGCATAATCAAAGGGGTAACAGTCGTAGCGCCGTCACAATAGCAAATTGGGGCGAAAGAAAAATTAATGAAAAATGAAATCACGACGGGACAAAGACAGGGGAATTCTACTCTTTTAATTACACGAAAAAAGTAATTACGGCAAGATAATTAATTAACTGGAACAGAAGTAACGATTAATGATTTTATTATACAGCCGAGGTCGGTGGGGGTCAACTCGAAATTTCCTTCAACTTGTCTACTGCCTTCATCGGGCCGATCCTCGGTAACGTTTTTCAATCATTTACTTTCAATAAAATGTTATTATTGAACCGAATCCCGTGTAATGAAAACAAGACTGCCTTAAGTACTTGATTTATTGATCTACATTTGAAATTACATACAAATATAACATTTATTGAAGCCTATTAAGCCTTTTTTGGATAATTTGAGTGAAAAATCTGAATGTAAATGTTGGTAAGAAAAATAACTTTATTTTTTTTAATACTCTAATTAAAAATAGCTTCATTTTCAAATGTTTCAAATTAAAAATATTAATTTAAAAAAATTAAATCGTCCAGACGATAAATAGGTATAGTGAAAACATCAATAAAAGCTACAAAATGCTTAAACACTGAAAATTAAAACAAAATAAATGTAAAACATTTAATGTTATGATAATTTAGAACTAAGAACATGACTTTTGACAGGAACATAAAATATTTAAACTATACAGATAACATATATTATTTTTTATAACAAATGAGGTTATGTAAATCATTAATTTATCTTCGGGGTACTATATTTAAAAAAAGAACACGTCTCAAAAATCGTAGCGGAGCAAACGGAAGCCGTCCAAATTGTAATTAATTAAACGAATTGTAGGCAATGAAAGAAGTCATGCTGTTTTACAAATCACTTCAATTAACGATATTAAAAAGTTATTGTGATATTTAGAGCTGCGTGTTAAAATACCTTGAGGGGTCGATAGCGCAATCACGTTGTGACAGAAGCAAAGATCCACGATACATAATATTTATGTATGTATATGTATAAACCAAGCGTGCGACTCTATTACACAAAAATTGATATGTATGGAAATGATTATTTTCACTCTTTGAACAGAAATATTTTAATCAACATCGAAAAGGATGTTTTTGTACCAAAAAAAACCTTTCCTTTTATAGTGTGTTTGAAAACAAATTTGAAAAGTCAAAGTGAATACTAAAAAAATGATAAATACATTTTGAAATGTGTGTATAGTAAAAAAAATCTCACCTGCATATAGCGCTTTGACTGTACGCGGGGCCTTCGGTGACCGACAACGCTTGGCCAACTTGTGTTTGGGTGAGGCCTAGGCCTAGTCGTCGGAGTTTGAAGGCCTTAGCGAACTCCTTGATATCCTCTAAGTTGATACCATCCACCACGTTGCCTGATGACTGGCTGATTGTTGGTTGATCTGGTGGTGTTTAAAAATGTTGTAATCACGATTTAGGCATTCACTTAGTTATTTAGTTTTTTATCTTTTTGGAAAATCTATTAACCATGTTTAAAAATGGTGAACCGCATGATGCATTGCTGTTTTCTATTTACGTACCTAAAATTATAGAGATAAAAATCATGGAAGTTTTTTGATTTTTAAATAACCAATTATTTAGTTTTTACTTAGTAATTTTACAGACACGTCAGGATTTTTTCTACAAAGCTAAATTAATGAATAAACTTGTCATATTAGAAATAATTACCTAAGGTGCTTAGATTTATCAATTGATTTCAACAAAAAAAACTAATTTTATTATATGATTTCATTTTATATGAGTAATAAGGAAATATATTTAGTAAATTCATACAGACATTATCTTAATTTTAGATAGTAAAAACTATAATTGTTGGAATTCTGATTTCTAAGTATTATTAATATTCGATTAATATTAGATCGTTTTTGTCATATTTTTGTTCTAAAAACTGATTTTTTCAGTATAGATTATAAAAAAAAAATCTCATTTTGAACGTGTATGTATAGTTTGTTCGTTTCAAAGTAATCATACTTAATTGAAAATTCAATTCTCCACACGATTGAAGTCCTATGTCGGGTGAATTAGAATCTGTGTAAAGCAACTTTTACTCAGATGAGTGGTGATAAATCATTGATTTTCTCATTTTTTATTTGAAATGCTGGGTTTAATACAAAAATTAAAGCATTATAGCTGTAATTTTTTAATTATTTATAAAAGGTAAGAAATGTTAGGTGATCTCAGAATCGACTATTACTTTTTAACTAAATTTAAGGTGTTATTAATCGACAATATAAAGTTAATTAAATATTAAGATGGATTGGAGGCCTATGTGGCACAGCCGCACGGCGTCTTACTATAAACGCGACGATTGTAGATGCGATATCCACTGGGGATGAAATGTTTTTACTACCTCACTCTGGTGTCAAAACACCGCACGGTGTTAAGTTCCGCCACTCAACACGCAATGTATCGAAAACTGGACGGAAAGTGGGGAGCGGAGTATCTTCCTCTGTCTACCCTGCTTTGCGAGCAAAAGCTTGAAGCTGTTTGTCTAAAAGTTAATTAGTCTGTCTATAGTTTACATTTTATTGGGTATTTGTACCATAATGAAAAATAAAAATGAACTTGCAACCATTGTGCGAAGAAATAAACACCTTAGTCACAAGGTGGCGTCAAAATACGATATGTTAATGGCGTTCGTTAAAATTGAATCACTGCAATTACCGATTCTCAGATTAATGTACGTACATACACGAAACTTCACAGAATAAATTATAAGTTTGTATCTTGTACATTTTTCAATTTCTAATTAAAATGAACATGAAAAAGAAAATTAATTGAAGCTTTTGAAAACGTTCCAACTGATTAGTTATTCGAGGCAAATTAAATTGTATATCTATACTTATATGTGTGTAATAAAAAAATCAATAACCCAGCTTCACGCGGTATCCCGCACACAGCAGGATAGGCAGAGGGAACCTAGTGTGACACACTCCGTTCCCCACTTTCTGCCGAATTCTGGAGGCATTGCGTGTTAAGTGGCAGAACTCAACGCCACGCTTTGCCTCGACACTAGAGCGAAGAAATGGAAATATAAATTTAAGTAAATATTTCATATTTTCGAGTGGGGATGGAAACCACAACCAGTCGGTTTAACAGTCACACTTTGTGCCGCTGCGCCACGACTGACCTCAGTATCATGTATGTAATATGTACATATATATCTCCTAAACAAATAATGTAATATTTATCTAATATGTATATAGATAGGTATAGGATAAGTATCAATTTGCAATAGATATATTCAACTTAGTTAAGTTATGTAGTTGAATGGAATAATCATATCGATTGTACTGGACCTATAAACAACGTTTACCTCTGTATTACCATAGATAGATCTTTACACTGATTTACTTAGCTAAGTTGTTATTGAGTTCTAATTACGAATTTAAGAACATAATTGTAAGGTTTTTTTAAATATCATACAAAATAAATGTTAAAATTTATTTATGAAACGTAAAGTAACAAGAAGCATATTCTTATTTTTCAGTTTTACACTTTGTCCCGCATATACAGAAATAATCTAATGTCAAGGAACTCCGTACTTCGCTGTTCGTCCGAATTCAAGACATACACAAAATCAACACTATTTTAACTTCAGAGTAAAAAAAGTTACGAGTAATGTACCGAAAATTCGGCGGAAAGTGGGAAACGAGAACGGAGTGTCTTACGCCCAATATTAATAACCTATCTCCAACGTCAATCTTAGATTGTTTCATGTATCTTTCCAATTTAGAGATTGGATAGATATATGAAACAATCTAAGATTGACGTTGAAGATAGGTTATTAATATTGGGCGTTAATGAGAACGGAGTGCCTTAACACTAGGTTTCTAGGTTCTCTCTGCCAACTCTTCTATAGGGACTTACTTGGTACAGCGCGAAAAAACTAATTAAAAAAGACGAAATACAACGAAATTTGAGCAATTTTAATACCAAAATTAATCAAATCAATTTCTATAAACACAATTTCCTATCACATATAGCTCAAACCAACACCTAACGCTCTCTCCCAAGGAAATTTGAGCGGTTTAGCCAACGATTTACGTTATTACCAGATAGAGATGGTGCTTACTCTAATTATGTTGAATATCATTAGTCGTCATCCCCCTGCTTAGCTAACCGATGACAAATTACTTCCCTACGTTGGTTTGTCTGCACCAATTAAGACAAGGTAGGGTTGGTAAATTGGCGATAGTTCCGTTTTCTGTGTACAGTGTAAGGTGTACGGAACGGTGTAGGTGGTGTTCTAGTTTCGTTTATATTTACTGTTAATGTGCTTGGATACTTGGATTGCTCGATTCTTGAACTGGTGTTATCTTTTATCAGTTTAGATTGTTATTTACTGACTTTTTAAAACCTTATTTAATGCATTCTTTAGAGGCAGTGGCGTCGGCGTCATAAGCGTGTGACTGTGGCTGTGAGTTCGATTTCTATTCGGGGAAATGATTTATTATTTATTAATATTTCCACATCTTCGCTCTAGAAACATGCCAAAACGCGGCGTTATTTCCGCTACTTAACACGCAATTCTTCCAATTTGGCGAAAAGTGGGGAACGGAGTATCTTGACACTAGGATCCCTCTGCCTACCCTGCTGTTTGCGAGATAGAGCGTTAAGCTAATGCATACTTGACATGTTGAGAATAATGTGATATTGATATTCAAAGTTATAATTGTTTTGGAGCGATTAAAAGTTATAAAATACGCATTTTGAATTGTTTTCTTTTATCTATAAATAACTGCGAAATCTCTTCACAAAAAATGAAATATAACGATAAAACAGTAGTAATATAACATTTTTAACGTATTGTAAAAAAAATTAAATATATATCTGTTCAATCGTATACCTACTATATATAGGTTTTGTATGTGAAAAATTGGAAATAATAGCATATTCCAGAAATTATCTCCAATTCTCGCTTATCTATCGCTTACTCCAATTCAATACACTAAAGCTAAACGGCAATTGTTGAGTTTTCTCAATTACGTATCGCGTGATGAGACGCACCCATTAGTTAATTTACAAAGATAAGCCAATTGGCGAAGAGTGGCCACTACAACCGAATTCGATGCCAATGCATCAAGATACTGTGCGTCTTAATTGTTTTAATACATTACGTTAATAAATTAATTATACACAATTCCAGTTTGGGTGTTTAGCGTGTTAACGTTTATTGACCTAAGTGTTACGTGTAAGAGAACAATTTGAACAGTGATGGCAATTATTTTTTTTGGTGGTTGCTTTCTTTGGTCTGTTTTTTATTTATAGAATTTCTTTGATGATGATTGCTCCTGTTCTTTCATTTAGTTTGTTGTGTGAGCTTTGTGAGTGGTGTCATTTTTCTTCTGTAGGCAGAGAGAACATAGTGTTATGAATCTCCGTTGCCAACAAGATACTTCCGTTCCTCACTTTCCGCTGAATTATAGGTTATTAGGAGGCATTACACAAAATAAATTATGCATTGTTTAAAATGTTCATTTAAATAATATTTTTAAAAATACTTTACATAACTATAAATAGTTTGGATTATAATTTAAATGAAAATGTTAGTACAATTATAGTCTACTTAGGTTATACTTATGTATAAATAGTGTTAAATATTTAATAAAAAATATATTAATAATGTAGAATTTACGTCGGTCTGCTTGAACAATGAATTTTACTTTTCACTATTCAATATAAGTAAAATGAGCAAAAAGTGGACAACAATGCGCTTTTTCATACAATTAGATTAGTAAAATAACTCAAAATAAAATAATACCGATTCCACTACACTACCCTATAATTTATTCATTTGGTAAAAAGGCTAAAACACTAAAAACTATGAAAAGCTACTTTGACATCACCGTAATAAGCGTCCATTTTGCTTCTTTCCAGTACATTTTTCAACTCGTTACGGCTAATTTTAAAATAGTTTCCTCTTCAAAATGATTCGCTAATATCAGATTTGCGTTTGTCGAAACATACTTAATGCCTTTGGAACATGCTATCATACATACAAATCAATTATTATTATGAAGTAAAATCGTCTGTTATTCCCAAATTTTATATTCTACGGTTGATTATACTTAATTAAAGTATTGGAACGCCATGCTTAATACATTAGAGTTTCTATGTGAATGATATAAAGAAGAATACCTCACACATTAACTTTAGACACGCAAATTAACAATTTGTGAATATATGTACGTAATAGATGAAATTATGCGAGCCGAATCGATATATTTAGTGATAGGTAATATTAAGATTTAGAACGGTATCGATTTTATATCGATTTACTTGTATAAATGTAGTCGTTTTAAATACTTTCGTTTCAAGAGATTCTTGGTGAAATAAAGCGGTGTCTGTAAAAGTTTGACCCTCGTAATAATATTGAAGTTTTCGTTTCTACGTCTGTAATTAAAATACCATTTCATTATAGATTCTATTATGGAGTGCCGAATGAAAATTAGGTAATTCTTGTTAGACACACCGATTGATAGCGGTGGCCTTGTTATAAATATTAAATACGTTTCTAGTGGAAAACCCAATTATATTTGGATTTAACGTTCATTTTTGTAACACTTTCATGTAGTGATATGTTTAAAGATATACCTACAATCTATATATATATGAATATTATATAAATATATTTGTCATGTAATGTAATATAATGAAGCCAGTCGTGGAGCATGGGCACAAAGTGTGACTGTAAAATCGATTGGTTGTGGGTTCGATCTCCACTTGAGGAGATGAAATATTTACTTAAATTTATATTTCCATTTCTTCGCTCTGGTGTCAATCAATGCAAAGTGCGGCGTTGAGTTCCGCCGCTCAGCACGCAATCCCTCCAGAATTCGGCGGAAAGTGGGAAACGGAGTGTCTTAACACTAGGTTCCCTCTCCCTACCCTGCTGTGTGCGGGATACAGCGTGAAACTGATTTATTTAAATATTATACAGCGGAAGTATACATATAAAAACATTTGACGGTTTACAAGTGACCCGTTGTTCTTTTTATCGATTGTGCTCAATTTTATCGGACACTCTAATTATTTGTAATGGATTTTAATTAGTTAATTAATTAATTTAGTCGGAGACGAGAATGCGGCGCGGCGTCTTTGATGTCGCCACTTAGGCCTTTATTTTGATCGTTTTAGTAAATTTTTAATTTAACATTATTATTATTGATAATAGTTAATGTTGAATTTAATGGGAACATCCAAATATGGGATCAACGATTTTTGAAAGTTGTATTATAAAAAAGCCTACGAGATAGGATTTTTTTATAAATTTATACTATTTTATGTATTCTTTGATTTCAATAGTTTACCTACTTTTAATTGAATATAAATATGAAACGACAATATTGAATGTTTTTAATAATATTAAAATAAGAGGCCAGTCGTGGCGCAGCGGCACGAAGCGTGACTGTAAAATCGACTGCTTGTGGGTTCGATCCCCACTCGAAGAGATGAAATATTCACTTAAATTTATGTTTCCATTTCTTCGCTCTGGTGTCGAGGCTAAGCGCGGCGTCGAGGCTAAGCGCGGCGTTGAGGCGACTCAACACGCAATGCCTCCAGAATTCGGCAGAAAGTGGGGAACGGAGTATCTTAACACTAGGTTCCCTCGCTGCTGTGTGCGGGATACAGCGTAATTAAGCACAATTTAATAAACATTTAATCTATTAAGACAGATTAAAAAAAACAATGTGTCAAAAATGAACCGTTTTGCAAAACAAGTGACATATAATACGTATATCAATAGATTATCTTCTTTAATCTTAAAAAAAAGCAATAAACAGATAACACAAAAACAAATACAAAAGTCACACAGCTTATCAATTGAACATAGACAAATTAGCGTTAACAGTAAACAGTAGAGGAACTGAGTAATTTAGTAATTGTATCCACTAACAACGAATTAAATAGTAATCAATAGAAGCGAGGCCCCCGGCACGGCTGTAAGAGCTTTCTCCACTTGATACGGATACGATAAGATATTGAGTTTAAGTTACTGCATTGTTCTTTGGGTGGAAGAAAAAAATAATAATAGGGGTATTAAAATTAGATAAGTGGCTTCGTTGTCCTTATCCATCTTTGGTTGAAAGAGAATGATGTGTTTAATTACTTTTTTTGTACAGTTTTTTGTATATAACAGGGTATATAGAGAGAATTCAAGACATTGTGTGTTGAGTGGCGGAACTTAGCGCGGCACTTTTTCTTGCCGTAGGAATAAAAATTATTTATGCTTCTATTCTAAAATTATTTATTCTTCTACACGACGCCATCCTACGTTGCTACGACGGAGGCAATATGTGTTTATAATGATAGAATTAGTATTTCATAATTTATTAGTAAAATAGTAATTTAGTGAGTGACTTTTAATATAATTCAAGTTTAGGCTTATACTAATGTGCAGCGCAATTGACAAAGTGACTGATTGTACACGCGATGGTTGCCGATTCGATTTTCATTAAGAAACCTTTAGGCATATTTGAAATATTTGTGGCAGTTGGACAGTGTGGCGTTGGATTTCACCATCCAACACGCCAACGAAAAATATTTAACGTCAATTCAAGCTTTCGAATATAGTTAAGATTATGTTCTATGCGTTACGTAAATAATTTAATTAATCGAGTTACTCGATTACTATTTAATAGTATAAAGGAAATTTATTTAACTCGTAAAATCATAACAAACATAAATTGCAATGTCGTGACAGTTAGTTACAATAATTTATTCAAAATTTAAATAATCTGAAAGTGTAAATGATCTTTATAAAATATGTACAATATTCTGTATATGTATAGTAAATTATATTGTTGAATGAGAATTGAATTTAAGTGATTAAGTTGTAGGAATAGGAAGGGATCTTATTAAGGTGAAAGTTAAGGATTTCCTACTTTCTCTTATTGTTTATTTTTATATTTTTTATCAATTAAAAATCAATGGACAACTTAAAATATATATTAGTATTTATGTATTATAACAAAAATGCCGCTTTCTGTATCTAAGCTTAATACATTTTTTTTATCTTTTGACTAAATTGAAAATATTTAATTTAGTAATTGTAATATAATGAATATCATAAAGCAATCTTCTCTGTTACATAACAACACGTAGTCTTGAAAATATGACGGAAAGTGCTAAAGGTAGCGTCTTAAATATTAACACATGGTTTCTTCTAGGTACAAGAGGAAAAAAAAATACATGTTATAATATTTTATGCAGCTTCACGCTGTATCCCACATATGACAGAGTGAACAGAGGGAACCTAGTGTTAAGACACTTTCCCACTTTCCGCCGAATTTTGGGAAAATTGCGTTTTGAGTGGCGGAACTGAACGCCGCGAATAGTGTGCAAATGTTATAGTATATATGACTCGATTCAAGTCTAAGTCAAATTAGTTTCCTTACATTAGTACGTTACGCACAATGATTCAATCAAAGCATATACAGCGTGAAATCGATATACTTAAATTAAAATTAAATTAAATTAGCTTCACGCTGTATCCCGCACACAGCAGGGTAGGCAGAGGGAACCTAATGTTAAGACACTCTGTTCCCCACTTTCTGCCGAATCCTGGAGGCATTGCGTGTTGAGTGGCAGAACTCAACGCCGCGCTTAACCTCGACACCAGAGCGAAGAAATGGAAATATAAATTTAAGTAAATATTTCATCTCCTCGAGTGGGGATCGAACCCACAACCAGTCGGTTTTGCAGTCACACCTCGTGCCGCTGCGCCACGACCGGCCTCGATCGATCGATATATTTTATTATTATAAAACAATTAGCGGGTTGGGTCTCACCTTTGTAAACAACTGGGAATTTTTTATAGGAAACATTATGGAAGTCCTAGGATTTAGAGGTAAAAAATATAATAGGATATAGGATGACACGAGCGTATGACTGTAAACGACAGGTTGTACGTTCGATTCCCACTAGAAGAGATGAAATATATCAAATTTTCATTTCTGCGCTCTAGTATGGAGGTAAATCGCGGCATTAAGATTAACCACTCAACACGCAATGTCACCAGAATTCGAGTGAGCGGAGTGTCTTAACACTAGGCTCTCTCTGCCTACCCTACCACATGCGAGACATAAACGCTTTACGTTCGTGTTAGAATAATAAAAAAATGATAATAAAACTTTAATTTATCTAAAGTCCTTCAATAAATATAATTACTTTTATACACTTATTCTATATGGACACATCTCCTTATGCCCTGCCATTAAGGCCCTGTCTCGTGTCTAATAACCCGTGAAACGATTGCAAATGGCGATATGCAAATTGTCAACATTTTAATGAATAATCAACATAACTGTGATGAAGTGTTAACGCTGTTTCATTATTTAAAACCATATTAAAAAAATAAAAAAAATTATGTGTTTTATCGTATCGGCGATTTAGTAAGTTCAAATGACACTCGATTGAATATTTATATTCAATATTTAGATTTGCCCCGTCTATTTGCTGAAAGTACAGCGTTTAGTTACGCAATCTCTATCAGAAATTGTCTGCAATAATTAATTAAGAAAGTTGTTGGAGGACTTTATTGATTTCTAATTAGAATATGACGTTAATTACAATGTTTTATATTATTAAAATTAAAAATATTATTTGCTGTAGATATCTATATCTTTTATTATACAATGTAGTTCGCGGCCTATATTTTTATTTATGTATAGTGGCAAATCCCATTTATTTTCGTTTTCAAAATTACGAGAAATCCTCTTTTACGCCTGTATTTATAAACCACTTTCTTCTCTGAGATTAGTCTTGAGATGTCGTTCTCGTTGATAGACATATAAACATAATTTATGAATGAAAATCTCAAGATCGATCTCAGATCTTTTAAAGGAGATTATAAATACTGGCCTTAGCGCATTTCTACACTACCTAACCTATATAGGTACATATCAAATTTCCACTTTGTAACTCCAATAGTTTCGTCTGTGCGTTGTCCTTCAGCTACACTGATACCGAACGAGTGTTATATATATAAATATCAAAATTAAAATTAAATCAGCTTCACGCTGTAGCCCGCACACAGCAGGGTAGGCAGCGGGAACCTAGTGTTAAGACACTCCGTTCCCCACTTTCTGCCGAATTCTGGAGGCATTGCGTGTTGAGTGGCAGAACTCAACGCCGCGCTTAACCTCGACACGAGAGCGAAGAAATGGAAATACAAACTTAAGTAAATATTTCATCTCTTCGAATGGGGATCGAACCCACAAGCAGTCGATTTTACAGTTACACTTCGTGCCGCTGCGCCACGACTGGCCTCGATGTCAATATTTTTAAATACACATCATAGAGAGGGTGCGACGCAAGTTCTGTAGTTCGCATTATAGCGCGATACCACGCGATTCAATATGCAACAGGTTAATAAATAGTCTCATTCATACAATATTATATAGCTATATTTGTAGGTACAGGCACTAGGTACTGATGGAACGCTGGAATGACTGAGTTTTTAGTTAAAGCCAGAGTTGTCATTATCTCAGAATAAGAAACATTGCATGTTGGCGGAACTCAACGCCGCGGGTAAATTGTTGGGTTGATTAATCGTGTTTTTTTGTTTTTTTTTTTGGATATGAAACGTTTTGGAAATATTATATAACACGCACACTCCGCTTCCCAAGACTTCGATTAATAAATACAGATTAATAAAATCCACACATTTCATAATAAATTCAAATTTATACAATAAATCTGTTTTAATATAAATAAATAATCAATAATAGAATGGTTGTTTTACACTAAAAGTCTATTCGAGACTAACGTAATTAACTTTGAGTTGCAAAGCGAAAAGTTGCCAAGTTGCATTGAAAATCCAGAATAACAAATAAGATTAAGCTACATTTTTAAGGTCAAGTAACAGAAATAAAAGCCAAGCCTGGCGGATAGGTTAATGGTTTATACATACGATTTATAAAGATCTTTTCATTCTAAATGTGAATAAATTGGGGCAGTAAAAATAGGGCGTTTTAAATAGTTTAAGCAGACGTCTACGATTCTACGTATAGCACTTGACTCATGAGTTGGTTACTTTTGGATTTCTAGTAAATGTTGTTTGGGATATTTTGTTATAATGTTAATATATTTTGTAGTTTTTTTTTACACTCACGCTGTATTCCGCATATAGCAGGGGAGGGCGGAGGGAACCTAGTGTTAATTTCCCATTCCTCACTTTTCGCCGAATTTTTGATATGCCTGAATGTTGAGTATTTTATAGTTTGTACTTTAAAAATAAAACTACTTATTTAAAATTTTTAAAATGTAATGAATTGCTAAATTATTGATCAGTGTTGTAGAATTTTGGAAAAAATCAGAAAATATGAAGCTAAATGAATGGTATTAGTTCTGATAAACGAATCAATAATTTGTATCATTATTGAAAATCCTAACCCCAGAAAATAGAGTGTTTCTATTGTAGGATCTCTCTGCCTACTTTTATAAAAAAACTAGCTAAGCTAAAAATCTGGACATAAAGACATTATCAATTAAAATTGAAACATTAGCATACCATGAGCAGGTGGAACTTGGATCTTTTGTTACCGTGTTACCTAACCGACTTTGCGGTCCGCTACCGACGCACTAACTCCAAACACACTCAGACTTCTAACTCTTTATACTATTAGTTCAAATAACTAAAGGACAATGTCGGACTTTGTGGAAGCTAATGGATCGCTATGCTTAGAACGTGGAACTTTTATGGATGAGTACAACTGAGTTACAAAAGTCGAAAATAGAGCTCTTCCATTTGGTTTGACTTTGCTCTGTTTAAATTATTAATTAGAAACTACATTTCATATTATTTTTTTTATTAATTTTCTGGAAATTAATACAATTTACGATTTGCTTGTCAAATAAATTGTTATTTTAAAAGGCGGAAACTAAATATTCTTAAAAGTAAATTATGAAATACAAAAGTAAATGTTTTTTTTTTACAATAAGCCTATTTAAGCATGAAGTAAAAGTGATTATTACGTAATTTTCATTTCCAAATATAGTAAATAATATGCTAAAAATAGAGCCAAGAGAAATCAAGAGGCCAACTCATTTTGGCGAAACAATTAATAATTTTGAAAACAAGGTTAAATATACAAAAATTAAATTTATATATTAAATAATGTGCGTGTTTCGAGAGCTTTTATTTTTAAAATCTATTTTTGGTTGAATTACATGTACAGTTTCATTGATTTTGTAGTTTGTAATTTTAATTATACATTTACCGTCTGTAATATTTTAATGAATGTCTTTAGTATTTTTTTTTCTTTACATCCTTACTACGTTCCTATAAAGAAAGGAAAACCTGTATTCTATCGGTAGGAAAACAAACGTTTGATACGTTATTATTTATTATTATGTTATTAAATACAAAATTTTCCTCAATTGAGATTTGTGGCCACAATTGTTGCGTATACTATAGATCCTAAGCAAGTAACGAATGTATGTACTTTTTTTTCTGATATAGAGGGAAATAAAGGGGACTTAGTGTTAAGACACTCCATTTCTCAATTCCAGTGTTGCGAGTGACAGAATTTTATGTCACGCTTTGTCACCAGAGCAAAGAAACTAGAATAATACATTCCTCCAACTCAGAATCGAACCTACAACTGTCACAATCAGACATCTCGCCACAACGGCTTTTATCTGATTTGTTATTATCTATATGTTTTTTTATAGTACATAGTTTTCTTTCCAAATCCCATTGTTAAGACCATATAACTTACTTGGTGAATCAGCCAGGAGATCACCATCATCCTGGGCAGGTGATTTAACAGAGCTGGGTGACAGCTTCACAGGCGGGTGGGGTGAAGCTGTAGGACCGCTGCCCACGCTGCCCGCACTGCTCGTTGTGCCCGCGTTGGAAAGGGAAGTTGTAATTGTTATCTCACCGTTGGATGCTGCCAGCCTGTTAAATTGAAAAGGAAAAAATATTATATAAATAAAAAATATAAGAGTATATAAATATAAGGGTTTGCTGCTGTTTGTTTAAAATGAGTCTAGGACGTTTGATGATAGTTAAATTTTTAAAAAGATAAGCAAATTTTAAATTCAAAATTAAATTTATGATTTTATATGAATAGCATTTTTTTTGTATATGATATTTTTTTTTACTTTATACTGTTATATTATTTTTGCTTTACGCTGTTACCTACATATAGCAGAAGATATAGGAGAGCCTACTGTTTTTTACTTTTTATAAATATTAGAACTTCAGACGCGTGGTCCGTACACTTTTTCAAGTTTCCCAAAATTTTCATTTTCATATAAATATTTGCTTGTTTATTTGTTAGATAAACTAGGCTTGGAACGAGACATAATTATATCTAAGTATTTAATTCCTAAAAGTAGAAGGAAAGGAATAGTGTAGTGCTAAGACACTTCGTTCCATACATTCCGTCCACTTTTTGAGATTGCATGTAGAGTGGCGGAAATCACACGCTTTTACATAAATTTAGGTAAAGTTAGAACATCGATAAAACATTTAAGTCTAAGCCTAATGATAATAGATATTTATATCGATTTTTTTATTTATACTTATTTTTTTTTATTTTTTTATTTGTATATTCAAAGTGTGAAAATACGTTAAACACGTTTTGCAAGTAAATACGAAACAATAATTTGTTATTAGTCAATAAAATAATATTATAGCATTTCTGTATAAAAAAGTATATATAAGAATTTCTTTTTATACTTTTCTCACGAATTTATGGAAAAAATAGGGCCGAATAACGTTAAATACATATTTGTATGATAAAAAAAAACGAGCGAATGACCTTATAGTGCAGATGCTTCCCTGGACTTCCATTTTATGATCATTACTTTTTATATCGAACACGGTTTATAAAATTTCTGTGAACACTTCATTATTACTTCTAGGGATAATTTGTTCATAAATATACATGGCTCTAAGAATTATATATGCAAAGTGAAAAAAGTCGATTTATTTTTTTGTAACAAAAATTCTAAAATAATTGCGATATATCAGAATCGATATTAATAAGTTCGATTGGCTTACAAGAATGCATGAATAAATATAATAACTACGCCTTGCATGGAAGTAATGGTTTATTCTAATAATATACAATTTTTGTTGTTTTTAAATCGTGAATAATAATTTTACTATGAATTTATTAAGTAACTTGTAGTACGCGCCAGTCGTGGCGCAGGGGCACAAAGTAGGACTGTAAATCGACTGGTTGTGGGTTCGACCCCCACTCGAGGAGATGAAATATTTACTTAAATTTATATTTCCATTTCTCCGCTCTGATGTCGAGCCCAAGCGCGGCGTTGAGTTCTGCCACTCAACACGCAATGCCTCCAGAATTCGGCAGAAAGTGGGTAACGGAGTGTCTTAACAATAGATTTCCTCTGCCTACACTGCGCGGTGCTGCGCTGTGTGCGGGATAAAGCTTGAAGCTGATTTATTTATTTTTTTAACTTATAGTAAAGATAGCTAAGCTTTAGTCATATAAATCACTTTCGTTACTAATTGAGCGACTAAGCACAGTCTAATCTACTAGGCGTAGAAACTTCATTACACTAGCAGGTTCCCTGGGGAATTTAGGAGACGTATAGGAGAGGATTTCTCTTATTTAATAGTCAAGCTCATATAAAAAAATAATAAAAATGTCTCTAACATTCACAACAAAAGTAACCTTTCAAAGTACAGTATAAAGCTCACAGCAACGGAACCACACACAGTAGGCGCGCTGGTAAAAATGTATCCACGCCAGCCGAACAATAGTGTTGGGATTGCCACAAGTGGCGATGCGCGATGCACAACCCGCTTCATTAAGTGTGCCGTTGCATTAGTGGTAATTGCGGGCTAATTAGGGCCCCATCCGTTGCATTTCATACAACATCATACAACACATACAAACAAAACTCTTTTAAACTTTATGTATGGGAACATGGTGCATATTATGGGTTTTTTTTGTGTAATTTTGACATATTTTAACTTTTTATTATATGGCGGTGGTTTTGTGGTTTGATGTGGAATTAGCTTTTGTGTTGTATTAGTTTTTCTGTATTAATATATTTTTAAATAGTGTTAAGTATATAATAATAAAATTTTCTTTTTATTTTTTATAATGCACTGGTATGGAAAAAAAATATCGAATCTTACTTTTTAATATTAAGAAGTTGTGGTGTTATAGTTAAGAATCACTCAGGAAGTCTTATCTAATTACTTTAATTTAATAATATCTGTAAACTGTTAAAACGAGAGACTAAATCATTCACCTACTAGGTTCTCAAAATAAACCAACAATACAAAATAAGCCAAATAAAAAGCACCTAACTAATAAAGTTAATTAATTAATAAATTGTTAAACACAAAAAATAATTAAAATAAAATTACCCAAAATATGCCTAAAGAAATTACTATCGACGTTAAATCGTCGCACATTAATCTAGCGAAGCGATTTCTTAACACACATCCCTGATAGAATAAAACGTACACACACAGGCACATAACCTTGTAAGTGTGTGAACACTTGAACGCACACATGCGCACCAACATTAATTGTTACTTCAATTTATCAACGCGTTAGATACTCGGCCGGTGGAGTTACGCCTTTCGGAGATAATTATTTTTTTTAAATTCGCTGTTTAGTGGCAAAAATGAGTCTCTTGACATTTGACAGTGCACTGCGTTATGAGTGGTGGATATAAAGTTTTTGTACGTGAATATATTTTATTTTTGTTCAGAGATTATGATTAAAGTGAAAAGTCACTTCGTTTTTTACTTTTAATTTTAATATTTATTTTAATTTTAGTTTAACCGAATATATGGATTCAAAGAAAACATTTTTATGTAACACTTTCCGTACTAGAACCTATGGCTTCAATGGTGTCAATATACTTACATATTTATCTCGATCAATATTATATTCAACTCACTTAATGTAGGCAAAGTTAGAGTACAGCCACTCAACACGTAAAGTCTCGATAATTGGGCGGAAAGCGGAGAACGGAGTCTCTTAACACTGTTATTGCCGTAATATATTGAAAAGCTAGATTTTTCAATACATATAATTTTTATATGTTATTATTATTTTTGTACTGATATAAGTTACTACACCGGTATTACTAATTGAATATTTTTCGATTCAAAATCATAACATATGACGATTTATGACTCTATATATGCTTCTACTATAGTCTTAAAACTTATAATAAAGACATTATAAAATAAATTATTTTTGTTGTTAATAACGTATGCAAGAAGTAGAAGTAAGTACAATGTACTCAATTCATTTTACGATATTACAACAATGATATAATACGAATATCTTCATTATTTACAGCGATTTAAGTTAAGCTTTCGGAAGCGGTACACGCGAGGTACCTTTCATCATGTTTTATACATTTTTATATTAAAATATTATGTTTATTGCTATAATATCTTTATATTATTGTAGAGTTTGTTTGGTTGAATGCACTAATCTCAGTAACTACTGGTTAGGATTGAAACAATATTTTTTTAAGATAATCAATTTCTTAAGAAAAGTATAGGCTGTATTATATCTTTTTTAATGAAATCCACTATAGCTGTGCCATGCCACTATTACATATATATGATATAGACATGTCATATTTCCATTTGACCATGTGGACAAAACCGCAGGTGAAAACTAGTAATATGCATAAATTTAAAAAAGGTAATGTTAAAAACTAGAAATTTTGTCATCTCCAAACCATTTTTGCAAAGCCAAACAAAGCAAAAAAAGCAAAATCGTAGTTTACACAAGTGAATACGAGCAATTATAAATAATATGTAAAGTTATCTACAAATATAGAAGTCTGCTTGTCCGTTTGTGCACGCTAATCTCAGAAAAGGCTTAACCGTTAAAAGTTATACCAATATAAAATATACCTATATAAAAAATATATAATGTTATAGATAGAATTTCTACAAAATTACCATTTTATTCAATTGGATGTAACTTTAGTTTTCAATGTATAGAGTTTTTAAAATAACAACGCTATTAGAATACGAAAGCAATTCACTCGTATGATTCAAGCAAGCAACGCCGCGAGCGGGTCGCTAGTCAGAAATAAAAAAAACACATCGTTTTGACTATAATACAAAACAAGGTAATCCCATGTATGAGATATTATATTGTCATTAACAAATCTTTATTACACGTTGTAAAATTTAAAGGACAAGCAACTCTTAAGGAAATCTTACATGTATGAGTATGTAAGTATATGTTGTGATGTAAGTATATGTATGTATGTATGTATGTATGTCTGAATCATTAAATCGTCGAGGGTACGGTTAAGGTTATTGAGGTTAATAATTAATTACAATTTAATAATGTAAAATCAACCATATAAAATGCTCGTGTGCTCTTGACAGCCAGATATTTCGAAACCGTTCTGTGGCTATCTTCAATGTAATATTATAAATGCGAAGGTATGTTTGTTTGTTATTCTTTCACATATAAACTATTTAACAGATTATAATGAAATTTTAATAGTTTGTATAAACGTCTTAATGTACATTTACAATTATGGTCACACTATACTTTTAAAAAATTGTAAAAAAAAATATAATGTTGGTATGTACGTAAAATGATAAAGAAAACTAAATATAATTCCAGATTATTTAAAAAAAAAACTAGATTTAATTTTCTAAAACATTTAAATTTCTTCATTTAAATTTAAATTTTTCATAATCATTTGAATCATCAACACGAGCGAAACTGCGGGTAAAACCTAAATATTACCTCTATAATTGCGAAAATGTTAAAGCACCTCCTAATTATTGTTGCAGGCAATGCACTTCTTACTTGTAAAAATTTATTGGATTCCCACCGTAATTGTATGAGAGTCATTAATAAAGTATGTATGATTATTATATATTTTTTTTTTCATTTTAATAAGATGCTTATGATTGTTTTAATAAATGTTGTATTGTTTCGTAATTAAGCAGCTTTGCTTCAACGACATCGGAAAAATATATATTCTTTTTATCTTTTTTTTTTTATTTTCACGTTTTCTCCTAGCGTGATAGCCAGGGAAAACGGATCGCCAAACCAGCCAACTACAGCCTCTGCATATCTCTTTGTCATCAACCTCTTCATACAAGACCTCCAGTAGGTCTTCGTGCTTTTTAATCGACCTCCATATCATCGACCTTCTATTTTCGGACATTGGTTGGTCGAACAAGATCAACCGAAGTCTCCCTTTATCTTTCTTAATACACACTCACACTCTTACACTCTTGCTTCATAAATCTCTTTTGCCATATTTTATTTTTGTCAATTTTACTACGAAAAGGATGCTTCACGATGAGGCATGTAAAATTTGAATTAAATCTATAAATATGGTGAATGCGAAACTTGTTTCGTGGGTACACCCAAAATTATATTACAAGTTGCTTTACGATATTTTTACGTAATTTATTAAAATACAAGACTGACAGTGTAATTTTAATATAATTTAAGTTAATTTTGAAATTTTGAAAAAAGTTTTAACGTTAACTACAACTAGCTGTAAATCTGATATTAAGTACGAAGGAAAAACTAAATTTTATATTATTATCTATTATCGTTTAGAGAAAGGCGTACTTAGGCTACATTTGGTCACCCCAAGGTTATTTTTTTGAAAAAAAACATGTGAAGACAAACGTATTTTGTGTTTATATTATCATAAAAAATATGAGGAAATGAACACACATTGGCTTTCGAGCATACAGTAGCTGCGGCACTGCGGGAAGCTAGTTAAAGAGCTTAAGGACTACATTCATAAAATATAGAGTATATTTAAGAAAACATAATTGATATTGCCTCAACTAATATGTCATGAAAAATTTAAGCTTTTTTGTAATGTAATACTAGTTTTTACTAATGCCTCGTCCCACTATGGATAATGGTAGAACAACGGCAGATCAAAATTCATTTTTACTAAAGTTGTCCCTGACGCACTTTTTTTTTTTTTTTAAATAGTATAATAGTGGACCTTTAATGTAATGAATTATTTTTTCGTGAATTACATTTGGAATATATTTTTTTTATTGAGAGAAATTGTAATATGTAAGAACGTCTATTTCAGGTTGTTCGCATCGATATTTTAAACTTAATTTCCTTAAAAAAATGTGCAAATAGGTATAAAGTGTTATATATTTTTAAAAAGCCTATAGTATGTAGATTTTAAAACAATTATTATATTGTGGATTTTGTGACTATATTCCTATAAAAAATATTAACAATAAGTGAAGAGAAAAAAGGTACGTGTTTAAAGTTCATCGAGACTTTTGACAGTTACCGACGTCTACCGACGCGTTACATTTGATGTTGTTTTATAGTCCAGATATTCATAAATAACATTTATAAAAATCAGCTGCGGATACGTGCGGTTTTAGAAGTTATCACGAAAACTACGATACAAGTCAGGGAACAAGAAAACTCTATCTATTGAAATTTCTAATGTTGTACTATTTAATTGATTAGATTGCGGTAAATTTCAATTAAATTATTGTTATTTATTGATAAAAGAGCGTTTATCTTCATTTTGCACACATTTTGCGGTATTACTCATCAATAAAATGCACACTACCTTCATTTATAAAATTATATAAAAAGAGTGAATTAATTTAATAAAACTATTACAAATTAGCAATAAAATTACTAACAGACGTTTGATTGTTAAGTGTCTTCACTAAATTTCAAAATGGCTAATACTTTCATTTGTTCCAAGCGTGAATTATTACTCCCATATGAAGGAGGAAAAAAACTTGAAGCAATCAATATTAGCTAACAATATTTCAAAAGAAAAGTATCATGTTTCTGTAGACAACATGTGTTTTATTATCAGCAACATTCAAAGGAATCTCATTCCTTCCTTTAATAAACGATGGACAGAAGCGTCCCGGTAAAAGGATTCGTTTTTTTAAAAAACAACGAAAATTGGTTATATTCTGAATATTTGTTAACCTTACCAATCATTGAAGAAGTAGCACCTAAGAAGTCACCATCGACGTCTTCTGAAAAACGCGGAAGACCCTGTGTCCCTATGGGGACTCATCAGAATCAACGAAGAGGCGAAAATACCGCGCTATTTAGTGAATATGGCTTTGGACACATCTGCAATGCCTACGTTCAGGGCTTACGTTTCGAGATACAATGTCTCCATATTTGAATCTCATAGGAAACGCAAGCCAGAGCAAAATGCTATCGGATCAAGAGGCATTGAGTGTTTTCATTGATTTGGATTTAACAAAAGCGCAATACATGTATTTAAGGAATCTAACAAACGAATGAGATCCCAAGAATGCACAAGGTGCACAAGAATCCCATAAGAAGAATAATAAGGAGTATCAAAAATTTCACCTATATCATGCCAGAAAGTGCTCTCAATCGGCTACAAATGAGGATGTATTTCATACTCTTCTCTACACATCAGATCCATACATTTCCAGTCATAAAAAAGATACGAGTATAGCAAAAGTGTGAAGGCACTTGATGAAGATACCCTAGATCTTTTAAAAGTGAATGAACTTATTATGGACCCCGAATTTCACCAAGTATAATTAAATATAATATACTCATTATGTAATATACATTCATTTCTAATATTATTCTACTTATAAATCAGTTTTTGTAAATTTTATATTTTATTGACTAGGTATGTGTAATCATAACTATTAATTTATTACTCAAATGGATAACAGCTTAAGAAACATTGTTTATTAATAAACTAATTTAATAATACATTTTTATTACTACTATAAGTAGTGCTACTACTATAAGTAGTGGACTAAGGAAATTAAATAATGTTTTTTTCATTATTTTTTTAATATATATACACTTCAATAAAAGTATAATATCTGAACTTTACCTAAAGTAACTTTATACTTTATGCTTGTGCAAAAATTCAATTGTTTATCTTAACAAATAGAAAAGTTATCGATTTTTGATCTGATACAGACCTCGATTGCCCATAGTGCGTCCTAGCGATGAAATAGATATAACTATAGTTGTCTATGACACATTTAAATTTCGCAATAAATCTACTAACTAACTATTCAAGAAACATATATTTTTTCAGTTCAATTATTTTATAATAGTAGTTATTGAGATTGGCTCGCTCAAACAAACACACTATTCACCTTTATAAAATAAATATTTTATGTATTATTTTTTAATTTTAAATTAACGTTTAAATCTTAACAAATAAGCAAATTATTAAACAATATTAAAAGCAGTCCAATTAATTGAATCAATGATAATAAATACAGCGTAAGAGTAATTTGAAAGTGTATTATTTTGAAATAAACTTTGACGATAAGTCTAATTAAAATTAATAAATTTAATGGTATAACGAATCTTAAATTGGCAACACTTAAAAATGGCTATAAAGATCGTTATAACGGTTTTTAATGTTTACAAGAGTTATTTTTAAAATTTTCGTTTATATGTAGAAGTTTTGAATATAACCTAGTCTTTAAATTATTAATAATTAAAGTAAAGCTTGTATGTTATAATTGATATTAGCTGTGTTTCGGAGACCAAAGGTTTAAAATCACAGATATTTTTTTTAATGTAAATTTGCTTAAAATAGTCTGGTAAATTGGTTGAAAGTGAGTAAGTAATCATTTTTTTTGATCCACATTGTATCCCTAGCGGGGCAGCCAGAGAGAAACGGAACGGAACAGCCAAAATGCTACGGAGAACGGAGTGTCAAAAACTACGAAAAACGGAATGCCAAACGCTACCTTCAGGTTTACCTTACTATAGCTCGGCAATCTATAGAATATCTGGGGCTTAGGGGCTAATATTGTGAATATCGTTGTCCATTACATAAAATCTAGCCTAACTTGCTCTTAAAATCCGCTAAGCAAATACTAATATAATCTGCATTAATTTGCAAGAAAGTTAACAAGTCACAACACGTTAATCGCCTGCCTGTCTGCCTGCACGACCCCCTCTTGTTCTCGTCTTATACCAGTTGCACATTTGGTATTGTATAGAATACCAAATCAAATTATAAGATAAATAATACTTTATACATTACCTACACGTTTCGGGTATTCTATACATTGCCGAGTTATTATAAAGAATACCGAATTATACAGATTGCCAGTAACATATAACTAAAAGACAGAAAACGAGGTGTAAATACTAATTTAAGTAAAAAATGAACAAAACAGCATAACATTGCTTCTAACACTATTGTTTACAATAATTGACTTGGTTTTCCATTTGTGAATAGTGAAAAAAATACTAAAATATACGTTGTTACATCACATTATTCTACTGTTAAGTTGTTATAAATTCGTATATTATCATATTTTTATATTTCCATATTTTATATACATTTCCTTCTACTATTGAGTTTTGAGTGTTGCTAGATTGCTCAATTATTGTGACATTTGTATTTTTTTTAGTTGAACAATTAGGAACATAAAAGATTAGGTATAAAGTGCATATACATATTAAATCTTATTGTATCACTTTGTATTTTACACGGCATATGCAAAGAAAATTAAATTTTACATTACTTCTATGTTTGACATCCATTTTTAATAAATTTAGCGTCAATTGCGGATGTATTACATTACATTATAATTAAATATACTATTAATACATCCTATATTAATGTTATATACAATTATAATGTAATTAATATATAATATATTGAAAAATATTCATGATTTTAATTATACATAAATACTACTTAAACTCATCTATTGTGTCATTTTATATATTCTGTATTATGACTCAGTGAGTTGCGTTTAGTTCTTGTCTAATAACCCAGCCCACAACATCACCACCATCAATCATTTGTCAATAAACAGATTGATTGAAAATTATCAATATCAATTTTATCCGAATACGTATACGCGTTTAAAATAGAAATCGCGCACCGTGTGTTTACACGACCTTGTCTAAAAAAATATATATTCTCAAAACCTTTTTGTTACGTACTATTTCACGATGATTCTACATTTTAATGTAAATTTAATAGTCGTCAAATGGCATACAATATTTATCTAGATTGTAGGCCAACAGAAATGAGGTATTAAACTTAATTATGGATGCGAGAATTAATGCTTCCAGTCAGTAATTATGAGGTCGCATTAACTTAATGTCTTTGAAGTACCTACGCGCACATATAAATTCACTTAATGGATGCAAGGTACAATCGAATACTGAAATCTTAAGTTTAATAATACCATTGTTGGTTGTTACGTTGTTAATAAATGTTAGTTGAAATGGTTTTTTTTCTTTTCTTTTGTTATTGTCTTTTGGAGAAATTTTTCACTTAGATTTCCATTCTTCTATTTTTTGAGAAATTTGGTGTCGAGTTGTATGTGTATCTGAACGCGAAATATTTGTATTCATATAAGATAAACTCAATATTATCGAATTATATTATGAGTGAGATACAACCTGATAATTTTAGTGTTTACTCGGACATATGACAACTAAATTATCATATTTTGGGTTCCGTACCTATTAAGTAAAAAAAGAAATCCCCTATAAGGTCACTTTGTTGTCCGTCCGTCTGTCCGTCTGTCTGTCTTTTATGTTTGTCTGTAAAAGCCTTTCTTTCAGAAACGCGTGAAGATATTTATATTTTGACTCTATAAAAGGAATCAAAATTAATAGAGTACTTACGGTTGATCTAAAATTATGAAATTTGGCCGATAGGATCTGCATGTAGTACTAGTTTAGAGAAAAATCTGAAAACTATACATTTGTGGTGGTGGGGTGGTATAAACCCTAAAAAAATAATAGCTTTAAAGGGGGGCAAAATTTGGTATTAAAAGCCGCTAGTTCAAGTGAGATATCAAATTAAAGGGGCCTAGCTAAGCTAAGCTTGACTTTCGGAAAAAGCTCGAGACCTCCAATTTTTGTACGGAACCGTTGATGGGTGAGCTCGACTCGCACTAGTCCGGTTTTTGTTAAATTTTGTTAATTTTGTTACCTTTTTATAACTTGAATTAATATGATATTTCTAAAATCTTTATATATTTTTCTAATACAATATTATAAAATAATTTACGATACCATTTTGCTTACAATACTAAGTTTAAACGAGCAAAAGATTTATACGATGTGTACACGCATAGTTATAATAGAATTTCAGTTCCACAAATAGAATATGTAATGAAATTGTGGGAATAAATAATAGTATCATACTTTGTTATAATTTATAATAAGTAACTACGACTTACTAATAGGAGTGACTTCTACGAAACATGTTACTATTTATCGTTTTACATAAGCACAGGAAAAATCACATAACACATATATTAAATATATTTTATACAACGTTATTTAACAGTGATTATTGGAGAAACTGTACTACTAATATACTACAGAGTTTAAAATTAAGATTATTTTAGATGTGATTATATAGCTTATAACGTCACTTCTCACTATCAGATTTCAACCAAATTGTTCTATGGACGGTTTCTTGATATCCGCTCATTGATATATAGAACACGCGCTGGTATAAGTATATTATAAATATAATATTGTATAGTTGGATTGGAGCCCAAACTCACCGTGTTTGATTTAAGCATACCAAGATACTAGCGATAGTATCACCTTTAAACATAATTTATATATCACGTCACCTTAAAATATAGATACTTTTTTCTATTATTGTGATATCAAACGTTTCAGATCTTGACTGTGTTACGTGTCAAATAAAATATAATATTAGGCTTTTATGTATCTTGCTTACTTATAACAGCGATACGCGTTAATGACACATAAACGATAATTATATTTATGAGATATTATGAAGGATCTAGCTCGTTATCTATACATATGTATATGTTTGATTATAATCATGTTATTATATTATTCATATTAAATATATGTTTAAACTAGATTTTTCTAGGTAGTTTTTAAATTTTATGTCGTTTAAATGTTATATGTAATATAACACAAAAAATGAACAGCAACTATTTTTTGATAAAAGTAAACTTTGTATAAAGCAATCTAACTACATGAAATAAATATAAACATACATATAAATAAAATCAGCAAAACCAAGCTAGTAAAAACAATAAAAAAAACACCAAGCAAAACATTTAAAATATAATTAAACATATAAATTATATAAATACACACAATTATATTGCTATAAGTATAAGGCGTTCGCCATTATTGCATTGCGGCCAACATCAGCCTTGAGATCTGACTCGGTAAAGTCTGATATATTCAAACGCTATATCGCATAGAATCTATTTATCACTATTATACGGATTAGACGCGTCACGGGCGCTAAGGTAATTATACGTTGGAATACTTAATGCCTCGAGCGTACCTAATTATATGTTCGCATTAAAACCCCCGTGAAACGGATTGCGGCTGTTTCTTTGCCTTTTTTTTTAAAGAAATTTTTAAATTTTTTCGGTTGTTTTTTTAAAGAACTGGGCATTTCGCATACTGTGCTTTTTTGGATTAGTGAAGGTAACATGTAACAATTTTATAGTTACGAAAATTATGTACTTATATTATACGTTTATAATACAGCCCATTGGCTGTTGTGACGCAGGGGTACAAGGGTGTAACTGTCACGCAACAGTTGTGGGTTCGATTCCCAATCGAGGGAATGAATTATTATTTATTAATATTTTCATTTCTTCGCTCTGGCGGCGTTGAGTTCCGCCACATAATACGTAATGCCTCCCCAAATTCGGCGGAAAATGAGCAACGGAATGTCTTAACATATAGGATACTTTACATTTAAAAGTAACGCATCTCAAATTTAGCTTCACCTGTCTCCTTGTGGTAACCAGCTTGATTTCTCTGTGATGTAATTTGCAAGGTAAAGTGTTGTATTTTAATAACACCTGCACATCATTTATGTTTATACATAATAATTATGATATATTAAAATTTTATATTTCCTCGTAATTAAACATACTTAATAGCTAATTAAAAATAAATAGGAATTTGTGTTATTTTTTGTTCTTCAAATAATTAGTAAGTGGTCGAACAATGATGGATCTCAGAAGTACTTTTTGTGATCACCACGATATAAAAAGCTAACAGTCGTAAACTCAACTTTAACGTAAGATTAGGGTAATTGTAAAATTACATTTGAAAGATATACTAAGTTATTAAAGATAATATAACTGAACTGAACTGAAAGATAATATATTAAATTAAACCTGTTATGCAAAAATAATTGCGTGTAAAAGGGGCGAAATTCAACGTCGCGTTTTGTCTCGTTACCAGAGCGAGGAAATTCAGATATTTAATATTTAATTCCTTGAATGGGAATTGAACACACAACTGTAACGTATGCTTGTTCCCCTGCCTCACGAGGGCCTCTTAGCTAATACACAGGTTTTAATTTTTTTAAATATGTTCTATATTATTCAGAGCACTTCTAAATTTTGGAAGCATTGCGACACCCAACCCTACACGCTGCCTTACTAGAACGGCAAAGTGAAAAAAAGTTAATTATAGACATTTGATCGAGTTGAGATTAAATCCAGAAACATTGCTTTCATATTAGACCTACCACTGAGTCACGACGGTCTCATATAACTATGTATATGTATATTAAATATCTTTATAATGTATAATATATAAATCTAGTTGAAAACATATTAGAAGTGGCCAATTACAATTATTTATGAGATATATATTAGATTACTCAGATATACCAATAATTAAGACGTAATCTAACAACTAGAATCAGGTTATACGATTGTTATATGTATATCGTCTACAATTAAAATGCCTTACAAATGTATTAAACATTAACTATTTTAAAATTCCTTTTTATTCTTTACTTTGACTTATTTATATAGATATATATAGAGCCTTACTTAATATTACAAAAGCGAAAGTAACTCTGTCTGTCAGTCTGTATGTTAGTGTTTCTCGCCTAAGCCGTTGAACCGATTTGTAAGAAATTTGGTACAGAGGTAGAATTGACCTTGGAAATGGGCATAAGATACCTGTTATTGCGAAAATGGAAAGGAGTTGAAATAAGGGATGATAAGTTGCATGGGAGTCACGTCAAGTACATTAAATACGTTGTGCATTTGCTGTAGATTATAATAATCCTTTATAGTGTAATATTTAATTTATTCTCTTAGAAGATTTCAGTGATTTAAAATGCTGTGAACCATCGTCGCACCTTAAAGAATATACAATGCTTAGTATCATCTCAAGAAAAAAAATATTCACGCTGTATCTTGCATACAGCATAGTAGTCAGAGTGAACCTAAAAACCTAATGTTCAGTCACTACGCTCCTCATTTTCCGCCGAATTCTGGAAGCATTGCGTATTGAGTGACGTAGCTCAACGCCGCGCTTACCCTCGTTACCAGAGCGAAGAAAATGAAAATATTAAATGTTTCCTTCGAGTGGGAATCGAACCCATACCCTGTCGCTTTTACAGTTTCTCAACCAATACAAATCTAAATAATGTGGAGACGCCGATCCTTAATTTTAGAAATTAATTTATTACTATTAAAAATATTATAAAACTTATAAATAAATAACTCAAAATATGTTTTCTTCACCTGTGCAATAACTACCTATTTATATTGACTACCTTCTTTGTAACTTAAAATAGTTAGAAATAATTATGAAGAACAATGTACATAGGTAAGTGTGAATCAGTATAATATATATGGCTTGGTTTACATAATGAATCTATTTGCAACTTTGTTTCTGGAAAATTATATATCTAGAACATAACATAATTGTACGTTTTCTTTATATTGTTATTATTTTTACGTTAATTTAATTTTTGATTTTGGGCACAAGCAGATTCTTGATTCGATTCGATAGATTTAGATTCTTGGTTCAATTCCCACTGGAGGGAATGAACTGTTATTTATTAATGTTATCATTTCTTCGCTCTGGTATAAACGCAAAGTGCGGCGTTGAGTGCCGCAACTAAACACGCAATGCTTCAAGAGATCGGCGGAAAATGGGAACGGATTGTCTTAAAATTAGATTTCGTCTGCCTACCCTGCTATAGCGTGAAGCCGGAAAGAAGAACTTAATTTTTGTAGGGTAGGCAGAGAAAACCTACCGAAAAAAACACTGCGTTCTGTACTTTCAGCCCATTTAAAATCTTTATGTTTATAATCAATAAAACAAAATATTTTAAATGTACGTTTGGGTTGTGTGCTAAATAGTGTGCTTCTAAGGTTTCCGCCGTCTAACGAAAAAAATCTAATATAGGTATAATTAACAAGTAAAAATATTCTTATGATATGTGATTGATACCAGTCACATCATCATGTTGATTTGAGGCCAGTCGTGGCACAGGGGCACAAAGTGTGACTGTATAACCGACTGGTTGTGGGTTCGATCCCCACTCTAGGAGATGGAATATTTACTTAAATTTATATTTCCATTTCTTCGCTCTGGTGTCGAGGACAAGCGCGGCGTTGTGTTCTGCCACTCAACATGCAAATTCGGCAGAAAGGAGTGGCTTAACACTAGGTTCCCTCTGCCTACCCTAATGTGTGCGGGATACAGCGTAAAGCTGATTTATATGTGATTGATAATTTCTGTGCCCACTTCTCATATTTGATTTATTAAGTAAGAGATATATTAAAATAAAAATAGACAAAATTTTAGATATATCCTTATGATATCTTCATAGAATTTACAAAGCATACCTAGGCTGCGTTCGTGGAATCAATACAGCAATATTACCAACGGTAGTACAAACAGGAGTAACACCCTACTCGATTACGAAGAGAGGCTCAGCACGGCCCGCTGTAATACTCAGGTGATTGCTCGTCTACAGTGGCTGTTTCAGTTTTACTATTGTAAATTAAATCAGCTTCACGCTGTATCCCGCACACAACAGGGTAGGCAGAGGGAACCTAGTGTTAAGACACTCCGTTTACCACTTTCTGCCGAATTCTGGAGGCATTGTGTGTTGAGTGGCAGAACTCAACGCCGCGCTTACCCTCGACACCAGAGCGAAGTTTAAGATTAAGTAAGATTTAAGTAAATATTTTATCTCCTCGAGTGGGGATCGAACCCACAACCAGTCGGTTGTACAGTCACATTTCGTGCCACCTATTGTAAATTTATGTATATGAATAATATATATAAGTACCGAGATATAGTATAATTATTTATATTATTCTTGTTTTGTGTGCAAATATGAGGGCCATCGGCATCAGAATATTGGAGGGTTAAGTATAATAGATGAGGGACCATGCCTACTCTAAAATAGTCTTGTGTGTAATACTTTAAAAAATGTTAAAAATATAAAATATATTATTATATTGAGGGCAGTCGTGGCGCAAGAGCACAAAGTGTGACTGTAAAATCGACTGGTTGCGGGTTCGATCCCCACTCGAGGGGATGAAATATTTAATTAAATTTATATTCCCATTTTTTCGCCCTCGTGTCGATGCAAATCGATACCCTGCTGTGTGCGGGATACAGGTGAAGCTGACTTAAATTATTTTAATTTAATTTTTAATTTAATTTAATATAATAATATCCTCGAATAGCAATCGAACCCACAATCTAACTAAATATTTTTGGTTCTATCTAACCCAGAACTAGCAGCACTACAGCCAGCACATTCTGTTTCCGCGCGACTAACACCAGAAAATTGTAACTGCCGTGCTCATAACGCGATGTTTTTGTAATTATAATTATATAACTTACATTATATCCTGTCTATAATTAGCATAAAATAGCTCATTAAGGTAGATAATAGGCGAATGACTGTGGTTTTTCCTTATTATGCTTACTTTGATGTGTTTTCAATTGTATTTATTTTTATATTTAGTTAGGTTGTGACGTTTTGATTTTTAGTAGGTCATGCGGATGGTTCTGGGATCGATTTCTGTGCGTGGCAATTACAAATTTTAGCCTAAAATTTAATTTTCATACTGTTGAAACTATACGGAAGATGTAAAGTGCTAATATAAAAGAAAGATTGAGGCCAGTCGTGGCGCAGAGGCACAAAGTGTGACTGTAAAACCGACTGGTTGTGGGTTCGATCCTCACTCGAGGAGATGAAATATTTACTTAAATTTATATTTCCATTTCTTCGCTCTGGTGTCAAGGCAAAGCGCGGCGTTGAGTTCTGCCACTCAACACGCAATGCCTCCAGAACTCGGCGGAAAGTAGGGAACGGAGTGTCTTGACACTAGGTTCCCTCTACCTACCCTGCTGGGTGCGGGATACAGCGTGAAGTTGATACAAAAGAAAGATTGTCTGTACAGACAATTTACCTTAATTACTTGTACTTATAATTATAAAATAGGAAAGGAACTCGAATCATAAAATGTTTATTAATTTTTAAATATGAGTACAACAACATATCAAGAAAGGACATACAATACAATAATAATTGAATTTTATCGTTTTTTCTTAATTAGTGACGCAAAACGTGAACTTGGTATAAACTGTAAATGGTCAAAATATCTTCAACCTTAAACATTCAAAAATATTTTACATTTCCTCAGCGATAAGTAATAACATTTAACTGATTACCACTTTTCTTTTTTTTATCGGTATTCCACACATAGCATGTGAAAGTAGGGAGTGTAGAGACAATCCGTCAAAATACTCCGTTCTTAATTTTCAGTCCGAATTAGAAACAAAGCGTCTTGATTGGCGGAACTCAACACCGCATTTTATTTTAATAGAGAATGAAACCAATGTATTTCCGCTTTCATGCTTACAGCCTGACGTCGTCCTACTACTACATAATGGGCTCTGTGCGCCTTTCTTACGCATTATAAAAGATATTAGAAGCAAATTACTATATTTTTCTGTACTTTCCAGACATTCCTATAATATTTTATTATATCCTTTGCATCATTAAGGACAATTACAGTTTATTATTCAAAAAAACATTAAATTACAATCAAATTAGACTAAGTTCTATAATGACGTGTAATAAGCAAGGGACGTTCCCCCGGCCAGATAGCATCAGTATCCATACATTTTTATTTCAAATAAATTAAAATGCTAATTCTGTCATTGCATGACATTCATTTATCATATGAAACGAATGGTATTTAATTAAAATAATAATAAATGTTAGTTAGCACTTCGACATGGCTTAATATTATATATCTTCTATTGAAAAGAGAAAATGGAGAAATCTATTTTTAGGGTGCCGAAATTTTTATTCTATTTAGGTATTTAGTCGAGGGGCAGTGGGGCAGCCTCTGTCTGTAAGCAAGATGGCTATGGGATCGATTCTCATCCGAGGCAATGAATTATTTTTATTTCCTCGTTCTGGTAAAAAGATTTAACGTGACGTTGTGTTTTAGCACTCAATACGTAATTTCTCCAAATTGAGTGGAAAGTGCGGAACGGAGTGACTTAATTAGTGTCTAGGTTCTATAATATTGTAGCGTAAACGTGAAAAATAATTTATTTGGTAGAAGAATTACTGACATTTCAAATGGCGTCCTAAGTGTTACTTTGTAAGATTTAGGATTTTTTAGAAACGTCGAAATCAATTTGTAATATAATATTAGACTCTGAAATCTGAGATGAAATGTTGAAAGAGAGTTCATAAAAAGAAATGAAAATGGTTTTAGCCATTTCGAAACAAAAATATACAACTGCTTACTATACGTATAAACAATCGATATAATATTAATAATTAAAAATATCGATTTTGTAAATTACATTTTTATATCAAGGAAAATCGATGAAATGAAAAATATATTTAAAAAAATGCATAATATTATGAATCGTCTGTCTATAAATTTTAATTATTAAATTTCACAAGTGATATAAAAATGCATGCTCTTACATATGAGGTATTTACTACACGTAATGTAACTTAAATAATTGAATGGCAAAATATATTACACGATATGCTCTTGATGCCGTCGTGGCGTAGTGGCACACGCGTGTCACTGTAAACGCGACGGTTGTGGGTTCGGTTCTCACTTGAGGGAATAAGTTACTACTTATTAATATATTCATTTCTTCGCTCTCGTAGCAAGGCAAGTCGCGGCGTAGACATTCATCACTTAACACGCGATGCCTCGGAAATTCGGCGAAAGGCGGTGAACGGACTGTCTTAATACTAGATATTGACTGCTATATACGAGATACAAGCGTGAAACTAAAAAATAGTATAATCTAAAGATATATCAAGATAAAAAGATACCTAAAACTAGGCCCAAATTCACAAAAAAGTACCAAAAACCCGAAAATCCATTCTTCTATACAATTCTACGCCAATTCTATATAATCAGACACCATCTGGCGACACCAGAGTACATACATAGTTGAGCTTTCAAATTCTATCTAAGCTTTCCAACACAACCCGTTGATTAGTAACGTACACACGGGCCTAATTGCACTCATTGTCATGTAATTACTCCCAACATTTGTCATAGTGCCCGCTGACTTCGGTACGAGCCTAATCCCTCAAGGGTTGGACGCCAAATAAAATATATACGATTTTATATATGATGACACTTGGACAAATATGTCACTTTCTAATGTTAAACTTTTATGATTTTAAGGTTTTTTTGGTGGTGAATTTGTTGGGTCTATACTGATGTTGTTAGTTGGCCTTGTCTGGTAGAATATTTTAATATAATAGGACCTTGAATAAGTTCTCATCCCATCAATTTTTGAAAGATGGCGTTGCGGTACTCTGTGCATGGAATTTCGTACGGTAACGAATCACCAAAGTAGTACTATATGTAACCTCAAATTATAGTAGAATAGTGTTTACTACAGTGTCAACTACATATTTATTTTCCCTTTGTGAAAATGTGTACTTTTGTGCCAAATAAAGTGTTTTTGCGGGGAATTTTATTGCACTGCTTTATTCAGAAAAAATCTGCAGCAGAAGCACACAGAATTCTCGTTGAGACAATGCTTTGTCGAATACAACGTGCAGAGACTGGTTTAGGCGCTTCAAAAGTAATGATTTTGACCTTGAAGACAAAGAGCGTTCTGGAGCACCGACAAAATTTGAAGACAGAATTGGAGGCATTGCTTGAAGAAGATCCATGTCAGACGTTAGTAGAGCTCGGGAAAACGTTACAAGTAGATGCGTCAACAGTTTCAAAACGTTTAAAAGCGTTAGGAATGATCCAAAAGCAAGGGCATTGGGTGCCGTATGAGTTGAAGCCGAGAGACGTAGAACGACGTTTTCTCATGTGTGAATTGTTGCTTCAACGGCAAAAGAGAAAAGGTTTTCTGCACCGTATCGTCACTGGGGATGAAAAGTGGATTCACTACGACAATCCAAAGCGAAAAAAATCGTGGGGCATGCCGGGTCACGCATCAACATCGTCGCCAAAACCAAATATCCATGGTTCTAAGCTTCTTCTCTGCATTTGGTGGGATCAGCAGGGCGTAATTTATTATGAGCTGCTTAAACCTAATGAAACTATCACGGGAGCTCGCTATCGACTTCAGTTGATGCGTTTGAGTCGCGCTCTGAAAGAAAAGCGGCCACTATACGAGCAGAGACACGACAAAGTGATTTTATTACATGATAATGCTCGGCCACATGTGGCAAAACCAGTCAAAACTTACCTGGAAACACTTCAATGGGAAGTTCTACCCCACCCGCCGTATTCACCGGACATAGCCCCCTCCGATTACCACTTGTTTCGGTCGATGGCGCACGGTTTAAGCGAGCAGCGCTTCCATTCTTTTGAAGAAGCCGAAAAATGGCTTGATTCCTGGTTTGCCTCGAAAGATGTGTCGTTAGATATTCTATGCTCTGATGTACTCAAAGTAATAGAACGTATTTGATGTTTTTTTTTAAGTATGTATTTTTTTACAGAAACAAGCAGAGACTCGTTTCACTATACAATTTGTACGTCCACTCAATTAAAGTAAAAATTCAGTAATACTTCATAAAGTATGCCTACTTAATTTATTTTAATTTTACACGCCATTGTGAAGAAGACAATGTAGTACATTATTACGATCACCACTTCTCGCTTCCACTACAAGTGGCCGAATGGTGATCTTTAAAGAAACGTATTGCATAATTGCAATCGATTTCATATGCACTTTATCAGTAATGATTTAAGTAATTGTGTTTTTTTTGGAGATTTTAAAATGTTATTTTACACTAGCGGACCAAATGCGGCTTCGCCCGCTTAAATCTACTGTAATATTATAGTCAAATATACAAAATCTTTACATAAAATGTACTGTGTCAATCCGATGTATAAGCTATATTACTGTAAAATTCAATCTAAATCCGTTTAGTAAGTACTTTTGCTTACAAATGGAACAAACACCCATCATCCATAATTTTTTTAATTCATAGTATGATTTGACGTTGTAAAAATACTTATAATTTTGTGCAAAATTTCAAAGTTTGCAGAATTGAGTAGCGGCTTCCTTTGTTTGTATTGAATTATTTGAAATTAATTATTTTCACTCGATACAGCGCGGAGTTGAGTTCCACAAGTCAACACGTAATGTGTCGTAGAGAATTGAACGGGTAGTGGGCAACGTATTGTCTTAACACTAGGTTCCCTCTGCCAATCCCGCTATATGCGTTATACAGCGTGAAGCTGAACTCTGACGTTAACGCTGAATTCTGACATTAACTTTTTTCTTTTTTTTTTACTTATAATTTTACTGTTATTTTATTTATTGAAACAGGGATTAAGATTCTTACAAATATCATTTAATAAAGTCTCTAACTATATGTTTTTTTTGTTACTTGCAAAACTTACTATATCGAGGGCTTAATAATATTCATATTATTGATTATTTCCTATTTTATGGTTACTATTAAAATATTTGTTGTAAATTTCATATAATTTATTCAACGAACAGTATTTATATTCTGAGTTTTTACCATAACATCAGTATAAGCGATCATTATCATAGTAATGAGGCAATTTACTGCTATTTATTGTAAGGAATTCAAAAGTTTTTGCACCTTCGAAGTATATAAATTAAAGTAAATCAATAAAAGTTGTTAAACAGTTTATACGTGTTTAAAATACTACCATTCTTTACCTTCTAGTGACATGTCATTCTGTTTTCTATACTCGTATACCGCGCATTTAGTGTAAGTTGCAAAAAGTTCGTGCTCATTGCAAGAATTCGTCTAAATTATTATTATTAAAATACCACTAACTGGCATTGAACTTCTAACTATCGCTTAGAGTTGTTTGTGTTGGTTGACACAAAATGCATTTTGCTTGTCGAAATTTTAACAAAAGAAGACAAAAAAGAACACTAACCTGTTAATACTGTTCATAGCTGATCCGGATTCCCTTTCATTTCGTTCTCTAGAGCCGCTTGCGTATCTTTCAAAGTTTTCCCTCTCCTTATAATGTCGGTCCGGTCTTGGAGAGGACGACCTTCTGCCTTGCATTTGTTGCGGCATGCTGTTCTGCTGTACCGTTTGAAGCAGATTATGGTTGGCTTGAGGCTGCTGCTGCTGCAAGGCTTGTAACAGCTCCTGGGCATTGGCCGCCCCATTCGATAGGAAATTCGGTAATCCTGGGTTTAATAGAGCGTTGGATAATGATGGATTCAGCATGTTTGGTCTAATATTGGGTGTTTGGGGGTTGGAATTTAATAGCTGATGAGGTTGGGCCATAGCCTGTAAGTTGGCTAAAGACGTAGACACTACTTGGCCGTTGTTTAACGCTAGATTCACCATTTGGTCGTTTGAGTTAACGTGGTTGACGGGAATGGTCAGGATGGTCTGCGTTGCTATACCTGTGTAGAAATAAAAAGGATAATTAAATTTAACACATACAAAAGTAAGAGATTTATATAATAATATGAAAATATAGAAATTATTTTTAGATGTTTTTATAATATTTTTTAAAAATATTTATTTTGAAAAAAATATTGAACAGGTTTCAGGAAGATGTTTTGGATTTTTATAAAAAAATTACATTTACTCTTTTTTATTTGTACTATAATTTTGATAGTCAACTGACCTTGAGACGTCGGTATAAGTAGCTGAGCCCCTTGAATGCCCTGTACAAGCTGTCCTGAAGCTAGGATCAGTTGTGGCATCGGCGACGGCATGGCTGGCGGTAACATGTTGCTGTTACCGACTGGGTTCGGGGAGCCCATACCTGGATAAAGATTTTATAGTTCAGAATTTATTTTGAGAAATTTTATTAAGGAATATGATTAAGATTAAAAAATCTATAAAGTTTTAGGTTTTGGTCAGCTTTTGCAATATACTATACACATATTGGAAAAGCTGACCAAAATCTAAAACTTTATAGATATGCTAGTTCACATATACATTATTCAAATATTAATATTTTAAATATTATTTGACAAATTCGGCAATCAATTAATATGTTTAGTAATAGAGGCTAGTCGTGGCGTAGGGGCGCACAAGGTGTGACTGTAAAGCCGACTGGTTGTGGGTTCGATCCCCACTCGAAGAAATAAAATATTTACTTAAAATTTATATTTCCAATTTTTCGGCCTGGTGTCGAGGCGAAGCGTGGCGTTGAGTTCTGCCACTGAACACGCATTGCCTCCAGAATTCGGCAGAAAATGGGGAACGGAGTGTATTAACACTATTTCCCCTCTGCCTTTCCTGCTGTGTGTGGGATACAGCGCGAAGCTGAATTAATATGTTTTTCTTTTTTATTCTCTTCTTGAAAGGCTTTATTCTATGTTTTGTATACAAAAAAAAATGTATGTTTACTTGACATCCAACCCTCTTATATAAGGAGAAATTCGTTCAAATATTTTTTTCTGGTATATTAATATCAGCATTGTTTTGGTGGTCTTAAATTGTTAAATTTTAACATCCTAAGCTTACGTCAGTTAACAAACATAAAAGCATTATGTAAAAGTCTATTAACAAACATTTATTGTATGAAAATAAAAAAAAATGTTATTTTATACGTTCATCTTTCTAGTTGAATAAGTTGTTAATAGCTAAAAGTGCAATTACAATAATAATTAAACAACTCTATTTGCTTTGGTACATATCATCCGTCATGGTAACGGTTAACGTGCCGACGCGGACTAAACAAACGTGCATCAAACACAAGACTTTCTACTCATAATTATAAACAATAAAATAATATAGTGTTATAAAATACCCCATCCAACCCAGCGTAATAAACTCACCAATAGAAAATTACACAAAAATCCATCGGCAACCAACCAAGACTAATTTACCGCGAACAAAACGGTCTCACAAAAATCTAAAACATCAGCACGCCGTACAAGCCCGTTAAACTCCGCATTAACATAACGTATTCATTTAAACCATGACATCTCACATTTTCTAACAAATGTTCTTTCTCTTGCGGCGCATCAATTAAGAGCCGAAAAAAATGTATAATTAGATCTATTAAGACAATAAAACTGTTAATGATACCGCAACAGACGTAATGTCCGTGCGTTCGTGAAAAAATATATAATTATTCTCATTATTTAAATAGACTCTTTCGTCCATTACGGCTTGGATGATGGCGGGCCAGAGGAGCCGCTATCTTGCGCTCGTTAATCGATTGGTTTCGGTAATCACCTTATTATGCTGTGATTTTGGAGTTAAAGCCTTTTAATGCACAAACCGTGTCCCTTAGATGAACTCATTTCGTTTCTATGTTATATAGATCCTGGCCTGATCTATTTATTATAGATCCTGGAAAACTGGTTGACATATGGTGGGTAGGTTTTTAATTAAGACCGAGCGATAATGGCGCCGCAAAGTTTATCACGATCTAATTTTTCGTCGGTATTCTGTTTAACTATAAACGTTTATTGTTTTTTCCCATGACAACAATTATTTACTTGTTTGGAATACAAGAATAATATAACCTTATATGGTATTGTATTAGCCACAGCGGTGAATTTAAAATTATGTTTTGTAAATAATAAATAGGTGGAAAGTTGCGGGAACGCATTATTTGCACCTGGTCAGTTGCTGTTATAGATGAAGATCTAGAATATCTATTATTAACTAATGTGACTTAACTGTTAATAAGAAATGTTTGTATAGTGTCACACGTTTATGTCAACATTTTTTTAATTTTATCTTTAAAGGTGAGCTTATTTAATAAACATTTTAACATTCGTGCTTATATTTTTTTGTCATTTAGCAAAAAAAAAACATGCTTTTCCTCGCAAAGCAGAGAAGTAAAGGAAGGAAAGTAAGTGTTAAGGCACTCTGTTCACTCCACTTTCTGTCCAATTTTCGAGACTTCGTCTAGGACGGAGGAAATGAAAATAACTTAATATAATTACTCTCCGTAGTGGGGTTGTTCCAATTGCGCTGTCCCATAACCTCTATTTTTTTCATTTATTGTTAATAGTATATAAATACATATGAATGTGTATAAATATTTACCTGGGGCGCTAACACTCAAATTGAGAGGCGAGTTTATGACGGAGTTGGATGGCATGGATGTGAGGCCTTGGAGGTTGGCGGCCAACTGCGACATCTGCTGGGACATTTGTTGCTGCGACATTGGCATGCTCTGTTGCATGTTGGCCAGGTTTTGTAAATTTTGGAACATCGATGCCACTGTGGACAAATAGTTTGGTAAGATATTATAAATTAAAATTTTTGGTTATATTTTCCTATAATGTTGTTTTGTTAGTATGAGTTGATATTTTTTATAAATTTCATATTCCTAATTTTTATTTAAACTTAAATATATATGTTACATAATTGCTTTTAAAATAAAGGTAAACATTTTTGGTAGCTTTGTAAATCTTGTGGGGTAATCGGAGAGGAATAAAGTAAGCATAGCATAAATTATTTTTAAAAATAGCTACTGTTAAGGTTATTATTAATCAGCTATAACAAAACAATAGTTAATAACTATTGTTTTGTACTATTAATACAAAAATATATAAAAAAAACAATGAATTATTACGAACTCACTGGAGCCATTCAAGTGTTGTGGTGTGCGCGCGCGCGGCGACGGGGTGCGCGGCTCGGCTAGCTGCGCGCGCGCACCGCCCTCCGGCGAGCTCGCGCCGCTTTCACGGTCCGACTCCGCCTGCTGGATAACAAATATATTTATTATTTAATTTCATTATTAATATGTGTAATTTTTACGGGGAAGTATTATTTTATTTGAGTTATTCAGCTTCACACTCTATAGCAGACGCAGAGAGAATTACCATAAAGACATTCCACTTTCCACACGACTTTGAGACGTTACGTGTTGACTCCGCGGTGCGCTTTACGAGACCGAAGCATATTAAAATAATTATTTTCTCTTAGTGTGGATCGAACCCGTAACTATAGAGATGTAAGCAAGCTACAAGAATAATTTAACACTTAATAGGAATAAGTCAATAAAATACTATTTTTACTCGAAACTTGGCAAACGAAAGAGCAGAGACCGAAAAATGCATATTTTTTATATGCAGTTAAAAGGGGTAAAATCATCTCAAAAAAGTGATGCATTTAGTGATGCACTTATTACATACAATTATTATAAATTTAAGTAGAATTGGCGTTTTTCACACTTACATATATACGTTTGTATAGGTTTACACTCACAGTTGTACCTAGCCGTGCTAGAAATCGACTAAATGCGTCAAAGAGCAAAATGTTATTAAGATAAAAAAAAAACATTATTTAATTACCTAGATCAGTACATATTATATAAACGTACCGGTAGAATTAATAAGTTGCATAATTGAATTTACAATCGTTATAAAAACTAATGACTTTCAGTCTCTAATTAAAGAGACCTTGGTCTAGGCTCCGAAATATTGAGAAAGACAAGTACTTCCGTACCTACGCTTGAAGTTATTTAATTAAATTACGAAATGGCTCTGTAACGAAATTAACATTAACTTTTGTTTTTTTTTTTAATTTTGTGGTTCATTTGCTAGTTTTTTTTTAAATATTATTTACTATTATTTTAGGCAGAGAAAGTAGTTTAATGTAGACAAATTATTATTTTTTTAAATTTTTTTTGTTCATATAAAGAAAGGGTTATGGTTAGTGGTGTTTTTCGCGTTATATTCAGAAAAATTTTGAGTTAAGCAATTCCACTGCGTTACTATTGTTTTTACTAATAAATTATTGAATTTGATAGCTGTGTTAAATAAAAATAATATTATGCATATGACTTTTGTAATATAAGTAACATTTTCTATATAAATACGTGTTAAAAAATTATGAATATAATATATATATGATGATGAAAATTAATTTAAAAAAACATTAGATTATTCTCTTGATTTATATCTTCGCATATAAATCAATATTCACAAGATTGGCTCAATTTTGCGTTCCTTAAAACGATTCGGAAAAAAAGTATTTTCAAGGCTTAAATAAAATGTTAAAATAGTATTGTTTTTCTGTGTCAACATTTGGAACGGAGTGTTTTAACACTAGGTTCTCTCTGCCTACCCTGCTGTGTGCGAGATACCAGTGTGAAGCTGATTTAATTTAATTAATTTTTTTAATCACCTTGTATAAATCAAATATTAGCTACTTAGTTTCATATTACCTACTCCGTTATCTCTCGAAAGGCCAGTCCGGTATATGTAATTATTATAGTCATTAAATACAGTTTATCGAATTACCTCAAGGAAATAAACGCAATATAAAAACAGTATACCTAGTGTGTGTGCTTGGAAAATATTTGTTAGTATTTTTTTTTAAATAACCGTTTTTCTTAAATTTCAATTGATGTTAAATTAAGTTGAATTTGTCATCATAAATATGTAAAAGGTGCTTATTTAAAATTATTAATTATGAATTGTAAAATAATTGAAAATAAATTTAAAAAGTTTAATAAAAAAAAATTGCTTTTAATATATTTCGTTATAATTTAATTGCAAAAAAATAATAATTGAAAATACGGTAAAAATTAAAATATTTAATTTATAGAGCTACGTATAGAGCTGACATACGGACAACCAGCCGATACTAGTTAAACTGTAATAATATAATTATTGTTTATAAAATTACAAATATCTATAAACGATATGAATTATTGAAAGGTAATTTAATATCGACCTTGATAAATTAAATAAGGATATTGTTGATTACATTTAATATGCACAATTATTTATAGTACTAAGAACGTGTAATGGAAGTTAAGGTTAAACATTACGTCTGAACATTAATTCTATATTTTCAAGCAATTTTGTAATTATACACTTTGTTTTCTTGTATAATTATGCATATGTCTAAGTTAATTTTAATATATTATAGCTAGATCCGTCTAAATTATACGATTTTTATATATTTATATTGTTGTTAAAATATAGTAGTTATTATATATAATAAATCTTTATTAATAATACTTACAAAAGACAATGTCATTCTCCCAAACACTTGGTCAATTTTCACTTTAGTTTTAATTTTGTTTTAATTTACACAATAGTTTTCTTTTATCATCCTTTGTTGAATTATCCGAACGTCCCGTTCAAAGTTCCGACGCGTGAGCTCGTACCAACTTTTTTTTGAAACTTCGCAAAAACTCACACCAGTAAATGCGTCCGTAATTTTATCATGACAAATGCCGACTTAGCTAAATTAACTAACTGTATTTCCAAATTAATTATTAAAAATGCTATTAATTTAAATATAATATTTAAAAACGTATTAATAAATCATTAATCGGCCGGCGATAGTCACTTTTGTAGTAGCACTAGATTTTTTTTTTATTTAAACCGTTTGTAGCGCGTCAAAAGTTATATTGTTCAAAAGTTCTTTCGAGGCCGACCGGAACCTGGAGGTATCGCGGTGAAAAAGGAACACGGACACTATCGACAACGCGTTCACATATATTTTTTCTATTTTATTTTTTTTTTATTTATTTATCAGCGACCGACACACATACAGCCGCGCGCCAAGTTGCACAGCGCAGAATGAAAGCGCGTCATCAGTTTAAAAAATCAACCCCTTCAGTGGTGGCTGGAAAAAAATGCGGCCCCCGAGGGCGGTGGGTGGTCCCACCGAAATCCTTGCCAAAGCGATCGCCATCGGCCTGACTTGTCACTTGTCGAATAAGCATAATAATTAGAGTTTTCGATTAGCATTTTAATTGCGTTCAATTATTGATATTACCGGTCATCTCTTGGACGTTTTGGAAATTTTATTAAAAAAATAGCGATCTCGATAGATTAAGAAAAGTTTAGATTTTATTTATACAAGTTTTTTTTTAAGTTTCTTAAGTCTTAAATTAATTTAAGCGGCGTTTTTAGATTCTCACGTATGTTGACGTTGTTATATCGTATGGAGATATTACGAGGCAGTAAAACGTGAACAATTAAACATAGAATTCTTGTAGATTGTGTGATAAAAAGCAAAACTAATTTTCGATTATACTATCGATCGGTTTTGGCGTTTTAATTAATTACTCTAATTTAATTAGTCATAATAGTGTTTTATAAAACCGGTGCCATTTGTCGTTACTTTACTTTTTTATTAGATATGATTTTATATTTTCGAATTTCAAGGATTATATAGCTTAGGTCGTAGGTTTATTACTATCGGTAATTACGTTGTGACTATTCCAGTCACTATGGAACATTTTTTTATCTTAACAGTAAATAGAATAAATTTAAAAAGGAAACCCGTCAAAGCCATTGTTAAAAAAATTGCTTTGACCTGTGTTCGGATTTCAAAGGGTTTGAAATACTTTAGCTGCTTCGCAACAGTTGTCGGTCAAAATAACGTGTATGAATGTAATTTTGTAATGTGGTGTAATATATTTACTCGTATGTAGCCGTATACAAAGCGAGGCCCTGCGAGCCAACCGAAGCGGACAAACTGCGCGCCCGAAAAATTATCACCAGCAAATAACATTCGAAATAATCAGCGGTACACGAAAAAATCAGTAATTATTCAGATGAAGTTGGACGAGCGAAGGGGGTGTGGGGGCAAAGGCCGGCCAAAATAAAAACGGCGTTGCGTAGGGGTGACACCCCGCTCACCCCTCGCCTCTACAAATGTTATCTAACTGCGTTCGCTTCGCGCCGCGCTCCGGTATTAGCTCGCGCCGACGAATTTTCAATTTGTACTTGGTTTTTTTTCTTGAATAGTTGTGCCTAATGGAAAAGGCGATCGCGGCCGCGGCGGCGCTGGCGCTAGATGCTATCTGCGCCACCACCACCACGTGTCACTGCTCCGTCCGCAAGTGGGCATTATCGGCGGCACACACGCGGCCGCGCGCGGCTGTGTGAGTACATTTTTACTCATTAATTTTAAAACGCTCCGGATTTTTTTCAGGGCGGGTGCTAGGGAGTACGTGGGGGGTTAAAATTGGCGATGGCCGCCGGGCGGGGTGTCACCGGCGGGGGTTATTAAATAGATTGGTCCGCGGCCGAACGGAGCCGCCGATCTGCACTTGTACTCGCGTCATTAACGGGTTGAGAACCGATTTTAAATCGTGAAATAACAGCCTGTTACAGGAAAAGTTGAGCGGGGCTTATCGGACTCTCGCTGTCGTATTCTACAAGCTTAATTGCATTAAAATGTCTAAGTGTATTTTTGTACGACGACTCCGGCGTTCGTTATCAGCTTTAATTGTTTCGTCGCGGGACAGGTCTCAAGACAGGCGGCTCGCGCGGGTCGCTGCGAACCGCGCGTCGCTCCGGAGAGCCATCAGTTACACACACGCACGCCGCTATTTTCCTGCGGCTGTTCGGGAGAGTGGGATGGGTTCGGGGGGAGGAATTGTGAAAAATACTCGAAAAAAGGCAAAATTGTAGCAGATATATAATTAAAGTCCGACGTACAGTAACAGCGTACGGCGATGTATTATGCAGACGCGCGCTCGGGTGTCGCGGCGACTCGATACGTACGTGTACGGGCCCGCAACCCGCAAAGCGGGTGAGAAAAATTAATTGAACATATATTCATACGGAGAAGCGCGAGCGGTAGTCATTATTGCTATATAGGTAGGTAGCTGGCGGAATTTGATTAACTTCCTTCACTTCGTAACGCGATCGCGCCCGAAACTAGGATGTTAATGATGCCCTCGTCGACTGATTGAGGTTTTTAGTGGTTCAACGTTGCGTCGCTCTCGAGTGTTCGATGCAATGAAATTCTCTATAATTAGAGTAGGAGATAAAAAATATTTTGAATTATAACGTAATTCCGAATTCGCATATTTCTTTTAAATTTACATAAGTACGCCAATATATTTTTCGTGTAAAATTTCGAGCTCTGGTTTTATACAAATAGTAATAGATTTTTTTGAATACATTTTTGGAATTTAGTACCACTTGGATAGATTTGATGGCCCAAAAACTTTTTAGGGTTAATCTCTTATATGTAAATATATCAAAAATAGTAGTTACCTATGTAAACATATTTATGAACATTTGTATATTAATTAAGATTTTTGTATGCATAAGAATTTTAGAAAAATGTGTCACAGTAATATATAATAATAACTGTGATTTTTTTATCACTTTCAAAAAGGTTTTTCCTATAATTACCATTACATTTTTCAAGTAAGAGATAGTAAAGCAACCCAATCTCAACCTACTCGTGGCCCTCGTAACTGTCATCGAGTCCGTCCCTTTACTGATGACTCGTCAACAATAAGTTCGTTCAGAATGATTATAGGTGCTATAACATCTTATGGTTTTTTAAAGTGGTAACTTGTCTAATTGCGTCATGATTTCGCGTTCTATGTGTGTCAGATAAAATAATCAAAAATCTTATAATATATTAAATATAATTTACAAATCCGATTTTTTCTAAGGTCATAGTTTCTATCATATATTATTTTTTACAAAAATCTATTTGTCCATGTTTTAGTAAAACAAAATAGTGTTTCTTTCAGATTTTGATTTTTACGTCCAATATTAGTGTTAGAGAGAACCTAATGCTAAGACACTACCTTCTTCACTTATTTTTTTTGAGACATCTATTATTGAGTAGCGGAGCTCAACGCCGCCCTCTAAGTGGCTATTGAATCCACAACCATCACATTTACAATCAAACGTTGTACCGCTGTCCCCATATTAAACTTACATACTAAAACTGACCAATTACCACCACATTTCATCAACTATAGATGAACACTCAACACGAGTACCACGCATGGCACAACCCATACACCACGTACTCTAAGATACCACCAAACATTAACAAAAGCACTTAAAACATACAAATAACATAATAAAATCCATTGTAGCTCAAGCATCGACCGCGGGGGGCCCGACACGACAGATGGTGAGGGGGCTTACGACTAATTTGACATTAAATTCAATAATAATCTAACATTTATTGCGTAATTTCCTACCAATTACGTTTCATTTATCGTTCTGTAACGAGGTTACGGCGGGATGAGTGTGAGACCGCTTGTTTTTCTAGTTTCGCTCAGACCTAGGTATTTTGTTGAAGCTTTTATATATATATAAACTAAAAACAATTTCTTTTTAAATATTTATTGGTATAATCTAGACCAGTCGCGGTGTAATGGCATCAGTGTGTATGAGGTCGTGGGTTTGATTCTCACTCGAGAAAAAGAAATATTTAATATTGTCATTTCTTCGGTCTGGTGTCGAGGAAAAGCGCGGCGCTGGCGTTCCGCCACTTAATACAATTGCTGTAGAATTCGGCGGAAAGTGGAGAAAAGAGTGTCATAACACTTGGTTCCCTCTGTCTCCTATGCTACAAGCAGGATACAGGTGAAGCTGCAAAAAAAAGTATAATCAAAAGTTCAAAGCTCCCATTTAAACACCATACAAGTTTCTATTAAAGTTCATCCGAAAACACGCGAAGCGAAGCGATTTAACTAAAAATATAAAATTTAACTAAAATATTTGCAATGACGGCCATTGTTTTTTGGTTAGTAGTTAGTTATTTCATTATGTATTGTTATTATATCGATAACGAAATTTCGAAAGCCGAACCTCTATTATATTTTGAGACCACTTTAGCTATAGATGAGCATTAATTTTGTAACAATTGACGTATGAAGTTATTTTTTTTTTATTAAGTAATAAATGGTAAAAATATTTTTTTTTATTTAGTTTCACGCTGTTTTCCGAATAGCATGGGTTGTCTGAGAAAGCCTAGTGTCAACACACTCCGTTCTCTACTCTCTGTCCAAATATGATACATTGAGTGTTGAGATATTACTTAAAATTAATCGTAGTTTTTGCTTCAAATCTTGTACTGTATAATATTTTAAATATCTGTACAACATTTTTTATGTTAGCTTAAAATTTTTAGCTTTTAGTATTTTTTTTCAGATTCACGCTGTATCCCGCACACAGAGGGAACCTAGTACTAAGACATTCCCCACTTTCCGCCAATTTCTGGAGGCATTGCGTGTTGAGTGGTTAGTATCTTTAAGAATTCAATAAAAATGATAATACTTGTTCTTAGTAGCTCCAATTTTTTAATATTTGCAAAAAGCCAGAAAATGCAATAAAAAACATTATTATTTACGAATAAATCGATTGCCGAAAAATCGAATCGAAAAGTCATCGAAAGGTCCCCTGTAGAGTCAAATTATCACGCAACGCAGGAGAAGTTCATTCAAGTCTATTACTGAACACTTGAGTATTAAAATTAAATTTGAAAAAATTCTATTGTACGCATAATAATATAATCAAGGGCGGAACAATAAGAATTTAAATAAAATTTGTAGAAACATGTGGTATTATAATGTTAAATAACTTGAGGCCGGTCGTGGCGCAGTGGCACGAGCGTGTGACTGCAAAATCGACTGGTTGTGGGTTCGATCCCCACTCGAGGAGATGAAATATTTACTTAAATTTATATTTCCATTTCTTCGCTCTGGTGTCGAGGTTAAGCGCGGCGTTGAGTTCTGCCACTCAACACGCAATGCCTCCAGAATTCGGCAGAAAGTGGGGAACGGAGTGTCTTAACACTAGGTTCCCTCTGCCTACCCTGCTGTGTGCGGGATACAGCGTGAAGCTGATTTATTTTATTTTTTTAAATAACTTTTAAATATATTTTATGGGGTATTTAATTTCTTTATTTTTTGAAATAGTGATCAACTTTACTGAAATTAGTCCCAATAAGATTTTTTTGATATGCAAAATTTTATTACTTAGCGATGCTGATAGTATCACTAGATTTTTCATAGCATTCAGGAGATATGTGAGTATGAAACAAAAAATATTACTATTAAGCCTAACTTTATAATAATAATAAATAATAATAAAATATTTATTGTCATGAAATACATACACATTATTTTTAACATTTTTTAAAGTGTTATTCCAAACTTTGAATTTCCAAAGAGGTTCCAACCAGGAAAGCGACCTGGTCGGTTTCCAGGAGGCGCGGGTTCAAGTCCCGCTACGTTAAAAATTTTATACGTTTTCTAAGTAAGTATTTTTACATACACAATTTTAGAACAATAGAACATTACTGCAGATAACATTATGGCAAAAGGTGTAACTCAGCTAATAACGCTTGAATTTCGACTCTCTAGCATCGCTGTTTTTCAGTTCGCTTCGCTTTATACTAAATAACTAAATCATAAATTTATCAATAACATCACTATATGAAGCAAATAACCAAAAAAAGTTAGCTCCCATTAGTTTTTCACAGAGAACTTTAAAAATTTGAGTGAAGCTTCCATCACACTTTTCTCTAATTGATATTAAAAAACATTATAATTCTCACAGCGATTGTTACATGAAACTGCAGTCATGCATACACTTGCTATTGCCGTACATAAAATAAAAACATTGGCGGCTGCGTATCGTTTAAGCTAGCTTTTCCAGTAAAAGGTAAACCCTTTCAACGCTTGCCGTACGCCAAACGGCTGTAGAGGCAATTTTAAGAAAAAAAAAATAATTTAGATGATGATTAAATATTTTTTTTTGTTAATGTTATATTATTTTTAACATTTTTAAAGTGTTATTCCACACTAAGGCTCTTAGTGGTCAAAGCGCCTGGTCGGTCGGTTTCCAGGAGACCCGGGTTCGAGTCTCGCTACGTTCAAATTTTTATACGTTTTCTAAAAAAGTTGTGGTATATTAGTTGAAAATATTAGTTGCTTATAGTTTTAGTGAAATATTTAAATTATGAATACTCTAAAAATGTGGTATTCTTATAATTAATTTAATTTAATTTTTTGAGCAATATAGTCAACGATAGTTTTTAATGTAGATTGTTTAGAGGATATGAAATTTGCCTATATATATACTATATACATAGATAAACATAACATGAATGATTCTTAAACAACCGATGCCTTAAAATAAATTGGGGAACGAAATGCAAGCACCGATAACCACACCCACCCGCTCAATCGGGGTACATCGGGGCCGCCAGTAGTTTTTCAAATATGCAATTTACTGATTTACAAAAAAAGGAAACGTGCGTGGGACGGGGCGCCCGAGCGGACTATGGAAAATGGCTTAAAAAAGAAACGAAAACCTATGTAAAAATATCCCATACGATAGGTAGGTACTGGGTAGGTAGGTACTCTACGAGTCTACAGCAAGTGGTGTGACTGCCTATTCCGTCAGAATGCGACGTATCGTTATATATTTACGTACATATTGTACCTTTTTTTTTGTTTAAACTATTAACTAATATTTGCGTTTCAATTAAATATTTTTTCTTTATGAAATATTAGTCAAAAATTAAGCAGAAAATTGTATATTATGTTTAGATTTAAGGAAGATTGAGTTGGGTACAGTTGACAGTTTGTACCGATGTAATGAAAAAACTGATATGGTATAAAATTTAAGTTTGCCTGGTCCCAGAGTGAAGAAATGAGAATATCAAATTATTTATTGGCTCGAGTGGTAATCGAAATCATAACCATCTCGTCTACAGTCCCATGCTTGTACCACTGTGCCACAACAGGCTAAACCTAACAACTCCAATAATAATAACAGAAATCAAACGAATTATTTAAAACAATATTTACAAGCATTTCATTATTAAGTATCGAAGAGCCATAAAGTAACTAAATCGAATGAAAAATTCACACTATTATTACTATGACAGAATAAATACATTCAATATCACCAGTTTAAAGTGGTCACGTAAGCTGAACTATTCTTTTAGATTCAAACCTTATATTAACGACGAACAAACTTCCTTTCCTACCATTACTTATCCCCAATTAATTTAAAACCTTATGATAATAGCATAGAGTATAAATTGCTGTGTCTTTTTAATAGAACTAGTAATTTGTGATATCGTAGGAAAGGCAAATAAGAACGCTATTATATAATACATTATAGGTCGTCATTAAAAGCACATAGAAAGAAATGTAAGCAACAATTAAAGCTACTGTTCGCAATTAAAATAATGGCTGTCACACCTATAAGACAATTAGGTGGTAGAAAATGGTAGAAAATGGTAGAAATAAATTCTATGTTTTGGTAGTTTTTTTCCATTTAATTAGAACTAATCAAAATAACGCATTGTAATAATATAAATGTGTGTTTTTACTTTTTAGCGAGGTCTCGTGGTGGATGGCTAATTATGTATTTGGAGCTTAAAATCGGACCCCAGGGTGATTTTTGGTCATTAAGTTTGTTGTGGCTTTTCGTAGCTATTACAGTTTACGTTCTTTTTTTTTAAAGACCATTTTTCTAAGGGCTTCGTGACGAATTCAGTTTTTAATTAAGTCTCTAATGTAATTACGTAAAGTGGTCTAATTTAGTGCCTAATAAGTTGTATTTTAGCTGTATTTTTTAATTGAAATTATAATATATAAGCATGTTATATATGGTACAATAGTAGAAATAAACATTTAAATATGTGCATCTTCTCTTTGTTTATCAATATTATTCAACTGTAGCCGTTAGAGCAAATATTACTAAATACACAAAGGAATATTTCGCAGAAACAGTGCACACTCGTATTAGGATGACTCTCGTAGAGAATTTGGAATGACACAGCACAGCCATAGTTATGGCTTCAAATCTGCTTTGATAATATTCTGAATGAGTTTTGATATTGGGAAAATATGGGTAAGGATTTTGAGGTCCGTTACATATGAACTGTATATAGGTAATATCTTATAATGGGATCATGTTAATTAATATACTGAGATCCCAAGGCCCCCAGACTTATGTCATTTTAGCAAAGCTAAAATTTTGAAGATTAATAGTCTAATATGTAGTTAAGATGGTGTGCATACTTACTAATTTAAAAGTGGGACCCTTTCAGAGGTAGCGCCAACTTAAGGTGTACCTTAAGTTGGTGAGCGTGTACGCTCACCTACGTTAAAGTAAAAACGCTCATATTTAAATATGTTAATAAAAAAAATATATAAAAAATATATATTTATTCTTACCTAGACTCTTTACGTGGGCCTTTACAGGAATAATCGCCCCCTTAGACCTTTAGGACGTCTGGCAGGAGCAGTAGGAGCGAGACGTCTTAAAAGTTGTGTAAGATTAGGGCAAAATACGTTATATTAGTAAGCTGTTGCAAATATTATTTACGGACTATTTTAAGACCCCCTATTAGCAACCAGGCCAATACGATGGCTCAATCATCCTTCCAGACAGACTTTCAAATTAGTGAGTACGCATCAGTATGCATATGTCTTAACTACATATTAGACTAATAGTTCTCAAAATTTCAGCTTTGCTAAAATAACGTAGGTCTGGCGGCCCTCGGATCTTGGAATATAAGGTTTTGTAATGTCCAGTTCCGCGTTCACTTTTAGATTGCCTTGGGTTCAAATATACGTAGGCAAAACGAGACCTTATATTCCACTATCGGAGTGACGTATCACTTGGATGTTTTATATTTACTCTATAAAATAACAAAACAAAAAATTATAAAATAAAAAAATAATAATTCATTTTAAATATCAAAGGTAATATGTAAGTTATTTATATATTAATAATTTATACTAAATTCATATTCTTGATAACATTATTTTATGATAATTAACTTAAATTTATTATGTTAACGCACAGTAATGTAAAATAATTTAAATATTTATAACAATACGTACTTATTTGATATGTAATATGTGACATGTTGACCTCTGCAAGTATGGGCGAAGCTATACGTTAGTTTAGATTAATGAACTGGTATGAACGATTGGCTATTATAAATGAATCTAAATGTATTAGGTACTAACATTGTATTAAGTTTTATTGAAAATATATTAATTTTATAATAGTTTAAATTATTATCTTTACATTGTTTAATTACGAATACGAAATGAAAATAATACATTTTCAAAAGTAAGAATCGAACTCACAACCATCGTGTTTACAGTCTGACGCTGTTCCGACATCATCTCTTTATTTATATTTATTTTTAGCTTCACGCTGTTTTTCGTATATAGCAAGTAAGGCAAGAGGGAAGAAAACTTGAGAACTTTGTGCTAACACACTCTGTTCCCCATAAAGACACTTTCGTTTCCCACTTTCCGCCGCTTTATAATTTTGAGGAAAGTTGAAAGCTTGAGGCATTGCGTGTTAAGTAGAAGAACGTTTAACGAGAACATGTGAATATAAAATATTTCATTCTCCCGAATGGAAATCGAACCCACTACCGTCGCATATACAGTCTAATGTTTGTACTGCTGCTCTACAACGATCTCTTTTTTATAATATTTAATTTATATGTACAAGAATTATAGCAGTATATATTACACAAAAAATATATGAAATAAATTAAATTTTTCACTGTAAAATGCATTGCATTTTCAGCTCTACATATGCATGTAGAGTCAAATTGACTAAACATTTCGTGTTGTTGAACTTTTATTATTTTAAATTATACGATAAATTCGTATTTTATTTTAATTATAATTTTCTGGAAAAAAAACTTTAAACTTTACATATAAATATAGGTACATGAAATAAGTTTATAGTCAATTAAATCGATGGATATATTACTTTTTTTAAAATATGTATATCGCAGTAATAAAAATATTATCACAAAAAATAACAAACAAAGGAAATTAACGTTTAAGCTGAAAGGTTTGTTTGGTTGAACGCGCTAATCTCAGGAACTACTGGTAGGAATTGAAAAAATATTTTGTGTTGGATACACCATTTATCGATTAAGGCTATAAGCTATATTACATTTCAATGTACGGCCAGTATTAACTCTTGCACTTAGAATGTGTCATGTTTCATTCAAAACTCTTAGTTATTTTTATTTGACCACGAGGGCGAAGCCACAGGTATAAGCTAGTCCTATACATCGTCAACCTAAATCTGTTATGTACTCCTACATTTTTATACTATTCAAAAGCGTAAAATAATATAAAATCGACCTTTATTGTATTTCTTATAGTAGAGAATATAAATCAATTTTCAAAATTGTAAAAAAAATATTTTATAATTATATATTTATTTTTATATTTATACCCATCGTTTTTTAATTTTTTTTTTTCATATTTCCTGGGAATTTCCTTTTAAGCTGTTAGCAGATTTGAACTTCAAACCTTTACCTATATTCTTTAACCCAGTACCTAACACTTAATCTAAACCTGACTCAATATAACACAAATTTTTCAGCTAAGTCTAAATCTAAATAGAAATGAACCAGATTGATTAAAACGTAACAACCTGACACTGTACACTGTCCTACTATTTAATAGTGCGTGTGTTTTACACGCATTTTAATTATCCTTATTAACAATTACAGCCAATACGCGAATGTGGGTCAAGACGGTTAAAAGGAATAAATCAAGCCAGCTATGATCTCATGTATTTCTGGCTGTTTAACGACTTATTTTGACAGTCTTATTACAATGTAATAAGGACTGGTTTTGTTTGTTTTCGTCTCTCCATACACCGGTCGTGGTAAGGCGAACGGCGTCATTATATTATTTTAAGATCATTATAGTGCCACTATGTAATCTGTGATTGATACTATGGTCAATAATGTGAACAGATACCCGAGGGCCTAACAAGATGTTTATCGCTAAATACCTAATCTAGTAGTTGCCTCAGTGAAAAAAATGATGTATGAATATAATTAATATGTCAGTTACATTAAATGTGTAATATCCATTACAAATTACGACAAAAACTATGGGAATATTAGTGTTTTATCGAAAATGGGATATTTTGTTGGCAAATTTTGTTGAAGATTGGGCTGTTGCTAAATATAATTAATAGTTAATCATGTGATGAGTACCTGCCTACAATCTACAATCTGTTGGATGGAGAAACAGAGTGGAAATCGAACCCACAACCTATAGCAAAGATATATTATTAATATTACTAAAATCAAAATAATAAGTGAATTTGATAATTTTACAGTAAAATTAACCTGCATGTAACATTTGAATGGTCAGACAGTGCAGATTAGAATGATTTATTACTATCTCACAAAAAAATCGAAATTTACATAACAAAAATCATAATCGAATTCCTATATGAAACATTATCGATAAGCAATGGCAATATCAATAAAAATAAATGTAGACAATAAAAAATCGTAATTCTAGATTCTATTACGAGGCTAAATACCAAAACTAGTATAAATTGTATTCTACAGTTCTAATTCTATTGCATTTAAAACCTATAATTGTTGATTATTATATTCTGAAACATTAAAAATCGTGTTTAATAAACGTTGAAAAATTTGTAATTGGTGAAATCAACCAAAATAACATGGTAACAATCAATTCTAACTATTAAATAGAAAACGAATCGGCCGGCTATAAAGAACCCGATAAAATTACAAAAGAAATCTATAAAATGATTAAAATTTTCTAATCGCACCAATTAGTGAGTGAATTTATGGTCTCGCTTATTAAAGTAACTCGCACGGCGTACGAACAAAGGTAGAAATGGCTTCAAGCATATTAGGGGAGTGGAGTCGAAATCGTAGAATACCTCCATCTCCATGTAATAGTGTGGACTTATAATGTCATATTTTTAGCTAGTTTTTTAAATAAATTATTAAAAAAAATTATATTCAGGGTATTTATAGCAAAAACTGATTATCTAAGTTGGGAATTGAAGCTAAGACTTCCAGTTCAGTAGATTTACTAATCATTAAGATATATATTTTTTAATATTTATATCAGCTTTTTAATATAAAATGGACAATTTGATATATAAAACAATACAATTGTTAATATATCACTTGGAATGAATTAAATATTCTAAGCTCAATACAAAAAATCAGCACATTTAATAGATTTAATGCTCTATAATTAAATACTGTGTATAAAAGAAGAGCTTACAGAGAATAATTTAGGATAAAAGATAGTTTCTTTTATTACAAGTACTACTTCAAATCACTTAAGTTAGTATATTATTTATTGTATTTTTTAAAACAGTTTCCAATCCCAAAAATTTAACTAAATAACTAACATTCTACAATGCAAAACAAAAAAAAATATTTATCAAAAAAAAATCACACCACACAAAAATCAAATTCTACTATGAATTAAAATCATAATGCGTTCTAAAAGTCTTCTCTCCCCATACATCACCCTCCGTGCCTATATAATGTAGAACGATAAAAACCCTTCTAATTAGGTCGTCAAGTGTGTACCGGGCACAATAATAATTAACACTGGTTGGTAATGAAGCGGGTATAAAACTAATTGGGCGCGAGTTCGATTCCGACCGATTGACTATTGTTAATTCAAAAAATCGAACGCTCTCGTTCGGTTTTTTGAACGATGAAATTATGATTTTATTTTTCCTTTCTTCTAATTTGAGAATTATTTACATGATCGGATTAAATGTTGTAGTTTGGTTTTTAGGCTAATATATGGCATATAAGTTTAAACTTAAAATATTTAGTTAGAAATATCAGATTTTTCTTTGTAAAGCCATAAAATAATTTCGTAATATTACATTCTAAATGTCACTAAACTATTATTTTATAAGGTATTTGAAATAGCTTTCTGGGACCTCAAGCTTAGAAGTCACAAAACTTCAAACAAATACAACAAAATTGACGATATTAACTTAGAAAAACATTCTTAATATGTAAATTAAATGAAAGACGCTACTATACTTGTTAACCAACTCATTACTTTAAAGTTTTTTATCTATACTTACTTACATAATTTCTATACTTACATAAAAGTAAATATAATTTAAACACAAACATACATCACCATTAAATCAAAACACAGGGTGTTCCCTTAAACGTAATCGTTGATCGCTAATGTACTAAATTCCGTATTTTAAATCGAAAGCCGGCTGCCGTCGATCAGCTAGTTGAAAAGGGAAATCAGTCAATAATGCACTAATTTCCCCTCCTTAATAGCTCAGTCCGGCCTCTACTCAGACACTATTACGACACTGCAAGTTGTGTGTAATCAAATTACTTAGCGCCAAGTTCTATGGTGAATCGTTTTCTTTAATGTTATACAGGGGGTTTGTTTGTTTTTTTTAAAGCTTTATGCTATACACAGGGATGTAGGCAGAGGGAACCTGGGAAGCAATTGTTAAAATTTAGATTTCCGTTCCCCATTTTTCATCGAAATCTAGAAATATTACGTGTGAGTGGCGGGATTCAACGCTGCAGTTTTCCTCATTATCAGATCGAGGAAATTCAATATTTTATATTTCATTCCCATAAGTGGAAATTGAACCTAAAAAGGTCGCATTTATAGCACGCTTGTGTTTCTACGCCACGGTAACCTCAATGTCACTATGATTTTTTTCAATTTGTGCCTCAAATTAAAAAAATCGAGAAAAAGAATGAAAAAGCAGAGATATAATACGTAACTATCTTCTTTATTTTGTCTGGTTGTATTAGTTTAAAATATTCAAATTGTTGAGATATTTACTTTGAAAATGATTCGATCACATATTATATTGAGTATGTGATGTAGATATATTAATGAAATTAAAAAAAAAGACAATAACAACGACAGAGACTGCTTAAATGTTAATAATATAATATAATGCTAGTTGATAAAAAAATAAAGTAAGTAAAAATGTGTATTTTTAATTACTTTCTATATAATATAATAGATATATAGAGGCCAATCGTGGCCCAGCGGCCTGAGGTGTAACTGTAAAATCGACTGGTTATGGGTTCGATCCCCACTCGAGGAGATGAAATATTTACTTCAATTTATATTTCCATTTCTTCGCTCTGGTGTCAAGGCAAAGAGCGGCGTTGAGTTCTGCCACTCAACACGCAATGCCTCCAGAATTCGGCAGAAAGTGGGGAACGGAATGCCTTAACACTAGGTTCCCTCTGCCTACCTTGCTGTGTGCGGGATACAGCGTGAAGCTGATTTGATTTTTTTGATTTACTCAGTTGATGTCGAATTTTGTCACCATCTTAAAATCACTATCTCGAAATCTCTACAGCAAAAAAATAGTGATATACGGACGAACAACCAAACACGACAAATCAATAATGATCCTGTTTCTGCCATTTAGCCAAATAACCCTAAAAAGAACAAATCATCGGAACACACTATGACAAAGTAACAAACAAACAAAAATAAACTAAGCTTTTTCCGTAAGCTCACAATACTAAAAACATTATTAGTAAAAATTCGCACACGGTTTCTCCACAATGAAGGTTNTTCGAGCTGGTGTTAGCGATATGTTCGTTCGACGATTCAATTTCTTTTTACTTGGACTCTGTTTCCTGTACATAGCGGAGTAAGGCAGAGGGAACCTGGGAACCTATTCTTAAGACTCTCGCTGTCTCTTTACGAGAGTGAGGAAATGAAACTATTAAACATTACATGATCTCAAGTAGAACAAAGAAACGATTGAAGATTATTTGGTTTTATTCAAAAATCTATTTGAATAAGTAATTTTTTTGATTTTCTGTTGTTGCAATGTTGTCATATAGTGGTCACGGGCAAAACTTAACATATTGAAATTATATTTCGTATATACTTATTTCTTAAGTCCATTCAAATCTATCAAGAAGTAGTGTGGTATTAGGTTTCAGAACTTTGGAAACAATTTCTCTCATAGGCAGTAGTCCCAGACCAAAGCATAATATGAACATATAAAATGTGTGTTTTGCTTTCATGTTTTTAGGAAGTCCGGTAATATATAATCTTAAATATATTATTGAAATATTAATTAGTTTTAATAGAAGATGTTGCTTCTTTAAAGATTTAACCACCACGCCTAACCTTTTTTTATAGCTTTCGCCCAATTCGAAAAACATTGCGTGTTGAGTAGCGAAACTTAGCACTACAATTTATTCATTAGCGAGCGTTACCCCAGAGTGGGGAAATAAAAATAATTTAAATATATTCGATCCCCTGAATGGGAATCGAACCCAAAACCATCGCGTTTACAATGAGACGCTGCCCCACTGCGCCACGACGTCTACCACTAAGATTTAATATTAAACTTCAGAGTGTTCACACAAAAACGTCCTTGTAAATTTTTATAATGCATGACATTTTCAACCTTACGCAGTTAATATGAATTTAATTATGCATAATACCACATTATTAGCGTATGCAAATAAAAATGTTATTATAATGAATATTCCATGTAATTCTATTACAATACGTTATATAAAGTTATACCTATTCGTTAATAAAACTTACGTAATTTCTCATACGACGATTCTGTACATGTTTTGTGAAATTCTTGAATTATTTTATTTTGTAATATTTTTGTAAAGCCGGATATGAACCCACGCTTCTAAGGATTTTTTTTTCAAAATATTTGATATGAGAACTAACCCGCTCTCATTTGGTAGAGTGTCAAAGTGTCGATATTTCTCCAAGAGTCTTACTGTGCCACAGCCTTTAATTTAAAATACATATCTTAAAATTTATAAAATATAAAATAAAGCTACAATTTTATTAAATTAATTGTATTTAAATCTAATTAAGATATAATTATAAAAATCATGTTAGCGTGTTATGATAAAAACTGTGTTTCCGCACTTCGAAGCAAGGCTTAGAGCAATTACAAAAAGTCTAAGTAAGTACTCGTTGGTATTTGGTAGGAAATGCCAATATTAATTTGCTTTTTACCATTTACCGGGTACTGGACGAATGTATGACATTTTTTACATAGCGCTAAAGGTATAGTGAATATATTTATTTATATTATAATTTGTTTGTCAGTTTCACGCTGTATCCCGCGCACAGAAGGGTAGGCAGAGGGAACCTAGTATTCAGACACTCCGTCCCCTACCTTCCGCCGAATTCTGGAGGCATTGCGTGGTGAGTGGCGGAACTTAATACCGCTATTTGCCTCGACATCAGAGCGAAGAAATTGAAATATATTATAAATAAATATATAAATAAATAGTTATTCCTCGAGTGGGGATTGAACCCACAACCAGTCGACGACTGGCCTCACTATTTTGTTTGTAACACAGTATTATTGTGAACGAATAGGGTAGACAAAATAATCTAGTCAAAATATTCCGTCTTCTACTTTCTATCTGAATTTCTGATTTAACTTGTTAAGTGACGTAAGTCAACACAGCGCTTCGCATTACCAGAGCTGAGAAATGAAAAATAGTTTTTACTCCTGAGTGGTTATCGAATCCACTACCATCGCGATTCATTGCGAATCGCCGATGCCGTCCACTTCGGCTTCAATAATTATTTAACAGTTAAAAATATAATTCTAAGTTAAGGTATTAGTTTTCGAGGCCATCGTGGCGCAATGCCACAAGTGTGCAACTTTAAACGTGACGATTGTGGTTTCGATTCCCACTCTTTTTAATATTTTTATTTCCTCATTTTGGTAACAAGGCGAAGCCCGGCGTTAAGCTCCGCCACATTTCAGTAGTTGTTCAAATGCAAAGATGGAAAGTCGAGGAAAAAAAAAGAGTATATCAACTGATTTCAAATAACATTAATCCACAAATAAACTTTAAAAATAATAAACCTAACGCGTTAACAATCAAAATAAAATAATATCCCCACACCTAAAGAGAACGACAATTTTACAAGCCAGGTCCATGCCCTCCGTATTATGGGCAATTCATTTACTTTTACTTTTATGCGTCGCCATGATGCTAACATTAATATAGTATTAATTTAGACGTGAATCATCTTACGGCCTCTCTAAATGTATGCAAGGACACCAATTACATATACATGGCACGTCGTGAAAACGTGTATTCGATTAATTTATATCAATATTGATTTCTTGTTAAGTTGCTTATTATTATTATTATATTATTATTATGAGCGAAATTTTGTTTTTTTTTTTAATTTTTCTTTTATGTTTTGGCTTTTGGTTTATTTTTTTTTGGGAAACGCGGGGAGGATCTTTTTATGTGTGGATAGGGAAACATTAAAGCAAAATTACACAATGTATTTCCAAGAAGCTCGAGTTCGGTTCCGCTACGTTAAGAATTTTTCATATTTGTCTAAATTTAAAAAAATATTCATTTAAATACAATATATTTCATTATCTCTGCAAGGAATTACACAATTTAATCAAATTAAAAAAATAAAATAATTGGTTATAAGCAGAACTTTACTCGACACACACAACTAACTAAATAATTAGCGATCCGCACCCACCATACCATTACTAAATTCACAACAGCACATTCCTTCACAGGGCTCGTGAATAAATGAGAACAACCAGCGGCGGCGAGGCTAACGCATGCATTATCGGCTAATTACACCTCGATTATGATCACGTCGCGGCAGTGAATATTTCAACGGGGTATTGTTCCGGAGTACAACGCTGCGAGTGCAAAATCCAAACAGTGGCTTTAGTTTAATATTATAAAAACTTGTTGTTGGCTGTTGTTGAACTATGCTTGTTGGTTTAGTGTGGTATGGTGTTGGTGTGGATATTTTATGGTGGAATAAGCTCTTTTGTTTCTTTTTTTTATAATAGTAGATTCATTTTTTTCTATAATAGAGTGGTCAAAAGTTTAGTGATAAGGCACTAATAATTGTATTTGCAGACAGACACTGCTCAACTGCGTTACGACGGCCTGTACTTGGGCTGTTTTTTCTATTTTCACGTATTTCCCATATTTGGTAGGGTTGGCAGACGGAACCTAATACAATATTTCTCTAATTACTATTTAGTGACATTACGTGTTGATTGATTGAAACAACAAAGCAACAATTAGAACAGTCTTTAAGTAGCTGCGTTTTAATTATGAACAAAGTATTCAAGTCAGATTTGAAGTCATAATTGTCACGTGCACTTCTCCACACTTCACTTTCACTGGGGGGGGGTTCACTGGGGAACCACGATGGCGACATTGTAAGTTTTTAATGATATAGCTAAGCTCAGCTCAGGAACGTCTTCAGAGTTCATGCACTTAATGTTTTGACTTTTGTTTTTGCCTAAATGTTGTCTAAAGAAGTATCTTAATTTAGATTATTATATAAAAATCTTATAAAAGCTGCATTTCATTTTATTACAGCTGCCGAGATTTAATCCTTCCTCGTATAAAATGTCAAAATTAAGGTAAAACCAAATGGATTTTGTCAAGATGATTCACATAAACACATTTTTATTTTAATCTGTCATTACAATCCACTTAACAGATAATTTAAATAAGGAAACAGACCAGCAGAAGTTATAATTTTCTAAAATATCCAACCACTAAGCAATAGCATATTACATTAAAATCTCATTATAACCAGAGCAGCCTGTATAACGTATATGCGCGTGTAGGACACACACACTCACACACACCCACACACACAAACAACTATACATTACACATTACCACGGGCTAATTATACATCATTATTACTAATTGTACAATACACCGGCTAAGAAGTATTCGCGTCTATTAATGACAAAAGCAATTAGGGTGCACGCACACTCTCACACCGGGGTTATATTATGTTATACTAGGTGGTTCTCGTGTTTGTTGGCTTTCCTGGTACTGTATATCGTGTGTTTATGTTTGAATGGTAATAAATACTTTTGTTTTATTTCATTTTAATTTGTTTAATTATTTTGTTTTTTTTCTATTTTGTTTATTTAAATCCTAAAATTACTAAAATTTTCTGTCTTCAAATGAGACAAGGTTGTTATCGCAACTTAATAAAACAAAATTTTCAAATTCACAATTTGAAAGTTCTCGATATAATTTTATAAGAAAACATTTGAAATATTTGATTTTCTATAGTGGAACTTCAGAGCATAATGATTTGTAATATAAACTGTGAACGCGATGGTTTTGCGTTTGATTCTTATTCGAGGGATTGATATATTAAAGTTAATTTCATTTTCTTTCTTTTTTAACACACAATATCTCGAGCTAGCTAAAAGAACAACCAAAATATCCTCTAGCTCGCTATAAATGAATCGAACCTACAGCAATCGGCATCCACGAGACTATAAGGAAAATACGTATTATTTATATCAACATTTATAATATAAAAATTACCTCATTATATATTAATGTAGTTATCCTTGTAATAGATCTTTATTATTGCTTGAGTTAAAATGATCTGCGTTAACTTATTAAAATCTTAAAATTCAAAAGGTGTTTATATAAAGCAATTACTATGCAGATTTAATTATAATTTAAAATAAATTAGTTTTGTTAGTTATATTTTTCGAGTGGAAAATAGCGCTAAATATTTACGTGGCGATAATGTGATTATCTTTTTAGCTTCATATTTTGCTACAGCAAGGTAGGCAGAGAAAGCGTAGAGTTAAGACACTATTATTTATATAATCCGAATCCGAATTAGAGACAATACGTGTGAAGTGGCTTAACTCCTACCAAAGAGGAGAAATCAAAATTTATCATTCTCCCGAGTGGGAATCGAACCAAGTATCTACTGCTACGAAAACACAAGCTACGATCGCCTCATACCTTATACTTATGTGATACAATGGGTTCACAGTTATGTGGTTTTTATGAAAAACTTAAAAAAACATTAAACGTTTTGACAGAATATATTTGTGTAAAGAATAAGTTACATTTTAGTCTATTTCAGGATACATCACAAATTACATACAAATCTTTAAATAAAAAGAAAGCTTCAGAGCCTATCATCAAATGCTCGTAGAGCACTATTAACATTCCAATTTAGTCTTTATCACAAGGGAATAAGATCTTTATATGTATGTAATAGTATTATACTTACATTGGTAATAGATTTATTTTTAGATTAATGAGTAGATTAGCCCTTGTACCGTATAAGGAAACTTTCAAACTAACAAACTATTTTTTGCCTCTGGTGACCAAATCGCGGCGTTTCGTCACTGAATTCGGAAAACCGAGAACGGAATGTCCTGATACTTTTTTCTAACTTCAGGTTAATGTTGTTAGCCCTATTGGCCTTTATAGCGATACCGGATGGGAACCAAAGAGGCTATTCTGCCCCTGAGAAAGTGCAAGCACTACGTGGCTGCTTGAAAGGATGTCGACGGAGGCGAGGGCGTCCCCAGCCGTACTTGAACCTAGGATTGCACCCGTTGATCTGGATGGGTCTTAAAACTAGGGCCTCCCTGACTGGATAGTATAAAAAAAAATAATATTTCTTTTCTTAAAGAATAGATAATGTTGGCAATAACATATTCTCCTTGAATTTCTTTAAAATATTTCTTTGAGCATTATTGGCACCGCAATGGTGGCATTAATCGTATATCTAAGTACAGTATATTCGTCTTTAAGTTTTGTTAAGAGTTCCAATCTCATCTGTATAGTAGAAATTTTGACTTCTAAAGGTCAGGTGTTTCGAAATTTGAACATTAAATACATACACATTTACTCATCCGAAGAATAAAGTCCTATTTGCAAAGATACTTCTTTGCTAATAGGGACCTTGTTCTTCGGATGAGGTGATCTGTACTTAAAAAAAAATGTTTTATACTATTTTGGAAGTTGTATTTTGAACTAATATGTTACTAGTTTTACAAAATTATACAATTTTAATAAAATATATATTTTAATAATTCAATTAACTCATTACTTAAAAGACCAAATAAAGGTAACACAATTGACAAGTGACAAGCTAAATTGTTAATGTAAAAGAGGTGAAAACACGTGGACAAGAACACCACGACTTCACATTTACTATAAGCTGCCTATATCATGTATCTACAATCACTGCATTTGTGAAACACGTAAGGATATGCTTTTATTTCATACTAAATTTCAACTATTGGAGGAATTCTTTTTATTTCTTACATTCCATTTTTCTCACGTAATATATCACGCTTATTCGGATCAACCGTAGTGTTTGGCGCTCCGTTCTCTCTGACTACCCTGCTAGGGATAAAGCGTGAAGTTAGTTTAGTTTATAAGTTTATTTGGATCAAATGCACTAAAATAATGTTATATACAATAAATCTCCAAAAACATAAATTTAGTTACACAAAACGCTACACAACACGTAACCTAACCTCTATATCTCTCTCTAACATAGATCAAATCTATACTCCACCCACCTCACAAAACAACAATAAAAACGTAACTGAACACCAAAACTCAGTGTACAAGCCGCCTTACTTCATAGTATTAGTGCAGTCATGAGCTCTCATTAGTGGCGCGCTTAATGGCGCTAAGCATGCGGGCAGATCGCCTCCGCTCACTCGTTTGTTCCATTGTTGCTTACAACGGTACACACGTTTAACGTTACTCTACGTACGCATTGTATTTCTATATGCGATGCCAGTGTACGGTGCACCTACTGTAATGGCGAAGCCCGGTTTAATTAGAAATGGGTTACAGGTGTAGTGGAGTGGAAAGATGGAGTTTGATTCCTTTTAGATGTGATAGGCTTGTTAAGAAAAGGTAGAGGTTGATGATTAGTTTATAGATATTGTTATAAAATAGTATTTTATTTTTGGTATGTGACGCTCTTCTTATAAGAGTATAGTCTCTTCGTAGGACATGCGGAGTCAGCTTAGCTGATCGAATCCGCAATGAAGAGATACACAGAATGACAGGATGTCACGGTGAGAAGAAAGAAGAGCTGAGCTGAGAGCGTGCTCACCTGGTTTGGGGCAGTGATGAAAGAAAGGCAAAAAAGATTTATCATGGAAAAGTGAGTGGTAAGACTTTCGAAAACACAATATCAAAGATACTGGAGGAAAGTTACGTAAAAAGCATGTGGACGCTGCGGATGTGGAGGACGAGGCGAAAGAGGTATAAAGAGACCGCAGCGTTTGGCGCTCCGTTCTCTCTTGTACTCTGCTAGGGATAAAGCGTTAAGCTAAATGTCAAAAAAATGGTGTATGCTTCTCCTATAATTCAAAATCATATTCCGTTTGTTTATAATAACACAGTATTTGTTCAAGAGAGAGTGGTGAGAGCACATCAATATTAAAAAAATATTTTTATTAACTTCGCTGTCGTGGCGCAACGGAACAGTATCTCATTGTAAAAACGGTGGTTGTAAGTTCAATTGGTACTCGGGGAAAAAAATTAAATTACGCAGAAAGTGAATCACTTACCACTTGTTTCACCCTGCGTACCTCCGCGTGCCTGTTATGTGAAAAGGAATTGAACACATAACCTTCGTTTTTTTTATTATACAAATATAATAAACAAAATCCTATATGTCTCAATTTAAACAAACGAATAAAACTGAGTACACATACATGTAAAATTAAATTCCACGAGAAAACAGTAAGCGTGTGATGCATTTGACCGTATTTTATTTCACAAGTGCTGGCTAGCGCGTTAATGTAAGTTGCTATCGTATTTGCGATTAGGGCCCCTTCGTACGGAGTGAGGGCGGACTTTTTGACACGGCTGGACTCCAGCGAATTAACAATATTGTGATTTAGTTCTGTTTGGGTGTCTAAATTTTGTGTTTTATTTTTGATTTTTTTTAAGTTTAATATTACAATACAAGAAAGTGTACACTGTAGTGTGTATACTTTATCGTTGCTTAGGCAATAGAGTGCTAATGCAGCGTTAAATTTCTCTTTTCACCGTCAAAAGAATCAAATTTGGGTAAAATTTTACAAATGGAGTGTCTTGACTTTTTGTGTTCTCCCCTCAGCGAGAAAAACAGTTAATATATATAAAAATAAATAAATATATATATCAGCTTCACGCTATATCCCGCACACAGCAGGGTAGGCAGAGGCTAGTGCTAAGACACTCCGTTCCACACTTTCTGCCGAATTCTGGAGGCATTGCGTGTTGAGTGGCAGAAATCAACGCCGCGCTTAGCCTCGACACCAGAGCGAAGAAATGGAAATATAAATTTAAGTAAATATATGAAATATTTACTTAAATTTATATTTCCACTCCTCGAGTGGGGGTCGAACCCACAACCAGTCGGTTTACAGTCACACTTCATGCCACTGCGCCAGGACTGGCCTCGTATATTAATAATATATAGTGGCCTATATTTCATTATTTCTATATTTGTGTATTTTTTAAAATTAAGTTGTAAGAAATTGTTGTAACTTCAAAAGTTCATTAAACATTGTTGTGTCATAATTCAGTCAATTTAAAATAAAAAAAAGTAGTCAAGAACGATGACAGTCGGGGTCGTAAAGATTAGCTGAATCATTTCGAAAGACCGTCACCCCTATATCTTGCATAATATCAACTTCAACACCCTTTTGGAATATTTTAAGCAATATGCATAGTGTTAGGTTTATCATAAATAATAAGTATATTTTGTTTTTTATTACTTATGGAAATCTTTTTTTATATAGCTTCACGTTGTATCTCGCGCATAGCAGGGTAGGCACAGGAAACCTAGGAACCCAGAGTTAAGAAATTACGTTACCATTAAGGATTCCGTTTCGGAATTCAACGCCGTGCTATGTCTTACGTTACCAGGCAAATAAAAAATATATTAAATTTTATTGTTTAGTAACTAAAGATCATTTTGGCGCAATAAATCACAGACTTGGTTTAAGAACTGTTGGAACTAAATCTGTTCATGGGATATAATACTTAGGTTCTTTCTACGTATTCTACAATATGCTTAAAAATTTATAATATTTTGTGTATTATAGAGCGATAGCAACAGTCTTACACAAAACCTCTACAAAACACATTCCAGGAACCAATAAACCGAACTAACAAACACAACCGTTAACAAATTTACATAGGACATTAGACAAAATTTAACAAACACGACACTAAGAAACACAACGGTTTAAAAAGCCTAATCAACGCGGCGTTTTCGGCTGGCAATCAACCGAACGGGCCTCCACAGCCACAGCCACGGGCGGCAATCGGAAAAATATAATTACCAACATAATCCTCTGCAAATTGGATTAAAAATGAAAATGAAAAAAAAAAAGTAGAAAGTGTTTTAGGGATCGTCATTATTTTTTGCCGACGGATCGGCTAATTACGACAGATGGATCGGCAGTATGTAATACGCTAATTAATCGATCGGCGTGATATCGCGAGAGGTTTTTTTTTTAATGCTGTACGAATCGAACTTGTTTGTGCCTTTTCATTGTGCTCAAGTACATTGGAAAAGGTGCAATAAAGCACTCGACTGTGTGGTGTGCGAAACTGCGCTGTCGGAATTAATAAGTGTCGCTTCATATATTTCAAAAGTTGTGATTTGGTGTGGAGTGTGATTATGGATTTATATTAAAATATTAATATGGGATTTTATTAGATAGATAGAAATAAGGATAATTATTGAGTTTTTAAATTTGAGTACTGTACTTACTGTACTTGTACTATGAGTGTGAAGGTTTGTTTGGTTGTATTATATTGAATGTAGAGTGTATAATGTTTGTGTAAAGTAGATTCTTAGTTTGTTCAATTTGAAAAAAAAATAGTTTCTGGTAGGTTAATTGGTAGGTTCATATCATATTATAGAAGACCTAAAGGCACGACCAAAAATTATGGCACTAAAAAAAAATAAAACAAATATAGCTTACTGTGTAATAAAAACTCAAAACGTTATAGATGCAAAAATATTGAATAACAATCCTCCTATACAAAAAAGCAATAGAACGACTCCATACTAAGCATTCATGTAACCAAAACTAAATTATCCCGAGAAAAAGTTTAACTACGACACACATACATACGTACATACAACTCCATACAAACTGTTGAACCAGATGTCCACCAACGAACAGCATGTGTTATAAAATTGTAATATTCAAAAAAAAAAACTAACATTCACCCAGAAATTGGTAACAACCTATGAAGCGAAAGACATCAACAAGCGGGGGGTGAATGGAGCCACTTTGGTACCCTTCTACCCTTCATTATAATAACCCGCACACAGACACTATCGATCCAGCCTATACACGTTTATACAAGTGATTAGTGTATTTAATTTGAAAATGCTAAGTAGTTGCCTTGTGTTGCCCTACTTGCTTATGTGTGAGTGTAGTGCCAACCCTTGCGATGTGATCGTAATCGTATAGCGATTATAATTTCTATTTTTGGCCGCGATTCCGTTGAAATATATTATTGTTTTTATGTGGTAAAAGTAGAGTAAAGTAGCTGGTGATTTATCTAAGAAATTATTAAGATTTATTAGTATTAGCAAATATGGATATTGATTTGGTATACGGTATTTAAAAATGCAATGAAACTGTTATTGACAAATATATATTTAGTTTTTTAAACTCTAAACCATTTAATTATAGTCGCGATCACGCCTTTTACTGGTTGAACATTAAGAGTAATAAATTTCAAGTCTTACTTAAATCTACGACCACATAAAGAATAAAAAACAAGCAGTTTAACGCTTTTCCTACGGATCAGAATAGCTAGGAAGAACCTAGTGTCAATATACTCCGTTCTCCAATTTCTGCGCGAAGTCATGGTACTTGACATCCCGCAAGGAATAAATATTGCTTATATCAAAAGAAAAACTATATAACTCGAAACTCTTTCAAAAAATATCGATTTGCCTTTGCAAATATTAAATATTATTTAACATTTCCCGTTACCGCATATCGTACATATATTTACCAAAAAACCTAAATATGAAAATGTGCTTAAATTAACTATTAATTTGTGTAAAATTCTGAAAGCACAACATTAGCAATTCGCAACAACACTTACACGGGAGTAATGACACGTCTGTCCATATAATCATAGGGCGACCATTACTTCGTCCGAATAGGGTGACAGCCAATGCGGATCTTGGAGGGCAAATATTGAAAGGATAAATTTCGTTTATTATTAGATAAAGTATTTTGGTACTATTAATTTATATAATCAGCTTCACGCTGTATCTCGCACACTGCAGGGTAGGCAGAGGGAACCTAGTGTTAAGACACTCCGTTCGCCACTTTACGGAAACTTAAATTTAAGTAAATATTTCATCTCCTCGAGTAGGGATCGAACCCACAACCAGTCGGTTTTACAGTCACACTTTGGCCCCTGCGCCACGACTGGCCCCATTAATGTATATATAAACAATATATAAGCTTATATTACTTTATACTATCATTATAATTCCATATATTGTTTGTTAATCAAAACATCTTTTATTTTATATTATTTTTTTTATGTTAAGTTTAATGCTTACTTAAAGCAATAACATCATTTGAGCAATAACTTTTTAATTATACTGTTATGTTAATTGAATATTATAAATTATTTTTGCTAGCTACATGTATGATGAAATTGTTTTCTCGTCATCTCAATAAGGTGATCCGGTCATTAAATTGTCCACTAAATGTGCCAACCAGTTGTTATAAAGTAGATGATAAAAAAAAAACAGACACTATTACGCAAATTGCCCATAAGAAAATGATTAAAGACGACATACTCGTATACTTGAACATGGTGAATATAAACTTACAGTAATAATTAATATATTTCTGGGACCAAAAACCGTGTGGTCACTCTACTTTGGAGGGGGTGAAACTCTACGACATTAATTTCGTGAAATGAACCTAATTTACATTTAAATAAGGAGTCGCCTTAGCCGGGATAAGTTGTGAAACTAGCGACCGGGGTCTCTCTTTGCCCAAAGCAACTCGGTATTTCATTATTATAATACAATTCGAACGATATAATTTATATTGTACTTGTAATATACGTCTATACTTATGTATATATTATTGTATGAATCATTAAGACAGTTAATAATGGATATTGCAAAGGCTCTGTTGAATGCGATATTATGGTAAATGACGTTCGTATTTTGTTTCACTTTAAATTTAATAAACGGTCTTTATTATAATATATGGCATTTATTTATAGTTTTTATATATTTTTAAGTCTAAATGTTATTTGGTTTATTTTGTTATAATAAAAAAAATATATTATATAGATTTTCAGGTAAATTACGGTTTTTTTTTCAATAATTATTGAACAATTTACTAAATATTACTATTACTTAATATAATTTACTTAATTTTATCAAGTCAATCACCTTAATTGACTTTTACAATAACTACGCAAACACTACAGTAGCAGTGTGGACAGACTGATATCAGTATTAAAAATCTATTAACATAATTATAAAAAAGAATATTTGTTCATGTGAGTAACTTGTAAAAAATGGCTTGATAAAATTCCATCAAATTTAATTTTCAGTAAATTGTTTCTCAATACAAATAAGTGAAATATGAACTTCCCAGTGACTGTTATTCTTGATAGCAGTCACTGGGAAGTTTCACCAACGCGCTGTGCAGCCAGACCGCGGCCGCGGGACGGGAGGTCATCAATAACAAAATTAAAAATCTCCCAATTTGAATTTTAATTGCGTCCGATTATAATCGCGATGGCGGAGCGCGGGTGCCCTCGGAACTTTTTTGAACCTCTTAAATAATTCATCTCAAAACTTGCTGCAACTAGTCCGCGCCAGATCGAACCGGTTTAAGGCGGTGCGGGAGTAAGTTTAATCCTTATAAATTTCCTTTTTACACAAAGCAATATAAGTAATTAGCATAATTTCGTTGAGTAAATGAAATATGGTAATGAGGGGGGCTCAACCCCTTCTTGGGTGGATGGGAGAGGGTGGAAAGGACCCTCAGTCGCATCCTCATTGATACTCGTCACCGCTCGATGTAGTGATTATTACAATTAAATTATCCGCCGTTCTACGACAGCCATTTTGTTCCGATTTGAAAACTTAGATTTACAAGTATGTACTTTATAGCTATATTATAAATGTAGGGAAAAATAATTGAAGAATAAAGTAAAAAGATTTATAAAAAAACCCTTTATTTATATTTTTTGAAAATAAAAATTATTTAAAACTTTAAAACTATATTTAAAGATTTATTATTTAAAATAAGTTTTGCGAAACGTAAAACGAAGTTTAATTTTAACGAATCGCAGCTTTCACTTAACTATACCTAACTGTACTTAGAATATTCGAAAAAGCTCTCTCAATAGAAGTCCAATTAAAATCTAAGTGCTAATAAATTTCGAAAGGAATCGAACCGACGAACGCTTTACTTCGTGAAATGCCTCCGCGATAAAAGGTCTTCGAAAACACAATACCGCGTTTCTACCCCTCAGTCTCTATGTTAGAGTGGGACGGCGCTATCCAAGACAATATAAGTGTGATAGGGACGGGTACCAATTGGAATTAATTAATTATAATTAAGTTTTAAGTTGACGCGCCGGTTAGGAGTAAGCGTATTTTCGTTTAGAATGCGTTTGTGTGTGTGAAATAGTTTGCGTGTGTTTAATATCGATTCGCTGCTATGGCCAGAGATAATGAGGGTAGGGCGTATTGTAATAAGTTTTTGAGGAGGATATTTCAAATGTTAACCGGCTCAGTTGAAAAATTAGTTGCCTCTTTGGAAACGATCGGGCGATATGGCTTAGTTGTTTGGTCGGGTTGCACTTGCAAATTACGTCATATTTTATGTTAGATAGCAGCTTTTGTTCTGCCTTAGATTACAATGTTGGAATAGGAGGTTAATGTTGATGTATTGTTTTTTTTCTTTACGTTGAATTCTAAGCATAGCGGGGTAGGTAGAGGGAACATGGGTACCTAATGTTAAGGCACTCTGTTCCCATTAGGACACTCCCATTCGCATCTTTTCGGCGATTTCTGAAGGCATTGCGTATTGATTGGCGGAACTGGATGCCTCTACGCCACGACTGGCCTCAATGGAAATTAAGTTATGTGTTTTATAAATCTAGATCCTTTCCTACTGTACCACGATGGTGTTCTTAATTTATATGTTTTTATTTAAGATTTCCATCGTTCGATCCCTATTCAGGGAAAGAACTTACCACCAGAGGGTACAACGACAAAGCGCTGCGTTTAATTTCGACACTCAACACGCGATATTCCCAAAATTGGGCGTCGTCAAAACTGCATGAGGAACGAAATATCTTAACTCTAGGTCACTGCCACTAGAGGCTTAACAGTCGTGGCGCAAAGGCACAGGTGTGTGACTCTAACCGCGCTAGGTCGTGGATTTGATTGTCAATCGAAGAAATGGTATGGTATTATACGTAATGGTATTATTCGTTTTCTTAAAAAGTATTTTTGGTATATTTAATATTTTTATTTCTTCGCTGGAGTCTAGGCAAAGTGCGGCGTTGAGTTCCACCACCCAATACGCAATACCTCCAGATTTCGGCAGAGCAGAGAACGAGAGTGCCTAAACACTCAGTTCCTAAATTCTCGGTAAAGCTAAGTCTCTACCACAATAGTACTAAATTTACTGTATTATAGGTATTAGATAAAAATAATAGTTATAATATGCTTGTTTTACACAACATTTAATGTAGAACCGACGCGACGCTTGATTACGTTTGAGCACGCAACAAATGCGTATTTCACTTTCTTGATACGTATCGTGTTTTGTGTGTTATAGTAGCACTGGATGGTGCAGTTTATTTTTTATCTCATTTTGTATTGAAATGAGATATATTTTAATATTATATTAACGTTAGTACATTTGGTAATAAAATAATAGATATAATTTTATATTGCTAATGTGATATTCTAGACTAAGGCGTTGAGTTCCGCCACTCAACACGCGATGCCTTCAGAATTCGTCGGAAAGTGGGGAACGGAACGCGTCTTAAGAATTAAATTTAAGTATTAGGGTCTGCCTACCTTACTGTATGCAGGGTAGAAATGTTTTAGAAAACTATAAAATGATTTAACAGCTAGAAAGAAAGTTGACTATCAGTAAAGAAATTGTATTATAAAGTTTCATAAATAAGCTAATATTTTTTTTCAAGGTAAAAAGAAAGATTAAAACATTATGTTCACCTAATATTCATCCAATTTAAAGACAAAGCTGTTTTAAAGCTGTTTTACCAGAGCTACATAAACTAAATATATTCGTTTCCCTCTAAGAAGATTGAACTGACAACCAACGCTTTTACCCACTGCACCACGATACAATCACACAATTTTTTGAACATGTTGAATTAGATTTTTATTATGACTTCAAACGTTGTCTGTATAATATTAAAATGTTTTGAAATAGAAATGCTATTTTCCGCACATAAATGTTTAGATTTTAAAAATTAATATACAATTTTTTTATAATAAAAAAAATATATCTCGTTATACCTAAAAACCACAAAATAAAAAAGGACGTTGTTTAGAGCTTTTGTTTAGAGTAATAATTGCTTTTTCTAGTACAGTACAATTAATTTTGTGAAGCGCACTTCTAAATTTGATGGATTAGATTAGGTATAGTTTAGGCATACCTAATAACTCGTTCTAGTCTTCAATTACAATAAAAATTCTAAAAATATATGACAATTGTTATATTTTACAAACGTTCCATCATTCCCTCTTTATTAATTATAGTAAATATTTTTTCATCTGTTTATATTTCCCTTAAGATTATTTAAATAAGATCATTAACTTAAAAACACAAAACCAAACATATAAATGGTTTTATGGTGAAACTCTTATCAAACCTTATCTAAGCGCACAACAGCCAAAGCATAAAAAGCTAAATAACAATCTCTTACAATTCCACCTTCCTACTTCTCTATCTATTAAAATTACCTATTAATAATAAAAACAAAGTAATTATTAATAATATAATAATAATAATTAAACACACAAACACGACGCAAACTCAAGCACAAGACACACGTACGTCTATAATAATTCCGTTATCAAAGTCACCAAGCACAAAGCTTATCAAAACGCGCAACAGCAAAAGGTTATCTGGATAGATATTAAGCCTTGCATGTCTCTAGTCCAGTTCCTCATCCAAAATCGATACCACCCTGTCCCCCTGTTATAGCGCGCTTCTAATTCGTGCCCCACGTATGCCGATCTTTGTCGTCTGGCGGACGTGAGAAATTTGGATGTGGTATTTTTATGTGATTTATATTTTAGTTAAGTTTTGATTTGTTATTTTTTTATAGTTTTTTGTTTTTGGCAGATGGAATTTAGTATTAGAACATTCGGTTCTCAATTTTTTCGTCGAATTTTCATTGACACCACGTGTAGAATAGTGGATCTTAACACCGTGTTTTGAATAGATACCAGAGCAAGGAAATGTAAATAGTAAATAATTCATTGCCCCGAGTAGGATAAGCCCAATAACACAGTCGCCTTTACAGTCACACGCTTGTGCCACTGCGCCACGATGCCCTCAAATGATTATTTACATGATGATTTTGATCTGCTTGTTGTTGTATTGTGTTTTTTTGATTGGTGGTATTTAACAATCACTCACAAGAATGACTTTCTATGGAAAAGATTCCATTCTGCGTTGGTTTCCCAACTAAATCAGTGAAGCTAAAATATTTAATATATAGATATAGGCAGGAATACTAGGAATACTAAGTAAAGCTTCAAATATTACATATATCTTGTGAATTAAGCACTTTAAAATCAAAAATGAAGGAAAATAAATATTGTACATACTATTGAAATAAAACCTTGTATATTATTTTTATATTCCTTGTGAACGAAAACGAAAACGTTAAATTTATTTATGTAAGCATGTATAGAATATAAAACCCTATAGTGGAGCTACATATTACATAATTTTTCATACAAATAAATACGAATCTAAAACTTATATTTCACGAAATACACTCCTACAATAGTAAAAATGCTGCAGAACAAACATTTTGCTAAAAAAGGGTTGTTATAATAAAAATATAATAATTTCAATTTGAACAAATTCATTTAAATATATACAACGTAGTGTTCAATTTCTATGTAAAACACCTCACGGTAACTAGATCCATTGTTAATTGCACTACTCCTAATTCGTAGACAGATCTTTGTGGCGACTGTATGTGTGCTAAACGTGGATGCGGCATTTTAAGGGCTAGTAAGATAAAATACAAGATTACAGATAAAAAACTGTTTAGGTTTCGTCGTCACTCAAAGTCAAATAGTCAATATCGCTAGAATATTATTCTAGATGCTATTTAGCGCTACTGCTAGCTCCTTCTCTTCTATTTTTAGAACAAAAGACCTAAAGATATTTAGAATGTTACAGTACATAAATATATTTTAACGTTTTCGGTTGGTTATTATCTAAGTATACAAACTATGACTATAGATCCATTCCCACTGGGATTTTTTTCGACTTTAGTATATAACATTTAAAATATATTTTATATTTTCATTTTCAAGTTAAAATATCGCGCAGTTGAGTTACGCAACATAAAATACAATGCCTCCAAGAATTATAAGTGGAGTACGAAGTACTTATGACAAGTGAAATGCGCGAAAATAAACGAACAAAAATTTCACCTTAAAAAAAATTAAATCCCGTAAAACTCTTAAACACAGTGTGACAAGTAAAAGTAAAGTGTGCGGAACCAAGTGGCGCCTCGGGCGTCTAACGCTCGCGCCAAATGCTAATAAAAAAAATAAAAAAAAATCTAACAAGTGCGAAGAGGGAAATGTAGAGGATTCTGGAGGGTTGAGAGTACGGCAGATACGGATTAGTACTTACATAATGTAAGTATTATTCAAGTCTAGACTATTTTTTATGTAAAGTTTAATGAACGTATTAAAAATGTGTTTATGAAACACCTATATTACTTCAGTATCAAAATTTTAATACTAATTATAAATCTTAAAATATTTACAAATAGAAAAGATTAGATAAAAACCGATATGTGTAAGTTATAATGGCACTAGCAGAATATTTCTATCGATAATATAAGAATTTTCAATGTCTAATAAATTTATATTACCATTTCTTCGCTCTGGTGTCGAGGACAAGCGCGGCGTTGAGTTCTGCCACTCAACACGCAATGCCTCCAGAATTCGGCAGAAAGTGGGGAACGGAGTGTCTTAACACTAGGTTTCCTCTGAGTACCCTGCAGTGTGCGGGATACAGCGTGAAGCTGATTTATTTTAATAAAATAATGGCTGGTGAAGCTAAAAAAAAATAGCATATATTTAGCCTAGAAGCGTCTTTAACACAAAATTCACCCTACTTAATAAAAAAAATATAACAACTACACAATCCAAGTTCAATATAGTCGTATAAAAATAAACGAAAATCACAAGCAATTCACACAAAAATCAACGAAATGCCTAAAAAGGCGAACGAAAACATCTAAACAATGTAAAAAGAAGTTAACTGGAGTCGGTAGTCGGAACTCGGAGTTAACGCGGTAGATGTAACCGACCCTAAGCACATATTTGTTCGCGCCACGTTTTTGACGTTCCTACAAGGATAACTTTTCTTAGGGTTGCTATATGTGATTTTTTTTGTTCAACTTTAAGATTTTAAAATACTTTTATGATATAGGCAGAGAGAAGGTAGTGTTTACACACTGTATTTTGCTATTGCCGCCTAATTTAAATATGTTATGTTACATGGTGAAACTTAAAGTCGCGGTTAATTTAATAACTGCAGATATTTTCGTGATTTGATCAAATCCACTACTGTCTTGCGTATCAGACTTTTACCTACTGCGCCACTATGGTTTTAATGGTCACTGATACGGTAAAATCTATTAAGGGATGCCAGGTCACATTTTAGAAACGTTAGATGTTAAAACTTTTTGTACTAAGTATTTACACAAGCTTTTACAACTACACGACGACGTTAGGTAGTAATTATTTTAATTACATTTTTTACATTACCGCCGTAGTCTCGTTTTTACTTCACCTCTAATTACTACTTTAATTATTCAAAAGGTCAACAGTCTGATTATTTAAAACTGATCTCGACCGGATCCGGGCAATGCTAATGATCAATTGATTATACAAATTATCTCAAGTCTAAAATTTTTAATACTAGCGATATAATTGCTCACTTGCCTTCAATGAAACTATAATATAGTTCCGCTATCGGCGATAAGAATGTAAATGCAGTCGTTAAAACAATTAAAATTATGACTTCCATTTATCAAAAGCGGCGGCAATATAAAACACGTGAAAGAGCCGCAAAAATGCTCGTTAATCTAATTTGCACGTATCAAACAAGTCAGTGCGCGACAACCCTAGCGAAAGCAATGAAAAGTCGGTTAAGCTAATGTTATCGAGAAATAAAAATGTATAATAAAATACAAACACGCCGCGTGAGGAAACAATTTGCCGCAGGAGACTGGAAGATTTCGTGCCGCTAACAAATTAGATTGACTTGCAAAATACGACTCTATTGCTGTACGGTAGAGTTTATTCTACAGTAACGTAGCTGTGTAGAAAATTCCTTAAATTTTCTCAAAAGTAACACTAACGTTTGAGCTGTATAATATCGCGCTAAGGCTTACAATTGAATGGCGGGCTGTGTGGACTATTCAGGAAGAAAAGAGAGTTTTCCGGCTCGTCGGGGCGTCGTGACATTTGTGTTAAGCGGGGCTGAGGGAGACCCATTCATAAACGCTCACCAACCAAGCTTCTATTTGTTTGAAAACTTGTGTATAAAAATTAACTTAGTTTGTTATAAATTGTAAATGTTGCTCTACGTACGTAGATGTTTTTATGTGAGTACTTCAATGATTAAGAGTTAAATCATTCGACTTAACTCATAATCTACACGGTAACTGATTACATGTAACAAAAACTACAACGACAAGAATATAACATTGTGTTAAATAAAAAATGTGATATAAGAAATGTAAACTATCTGTAACGTCTGTGGTTTAAGCCGAACACGAGCTGTCAACGAAGAAAAAGAGCATGCCCTCGTCGGAGTTCCGAATCGGAGTATGTTGTTTTTTCTAATGGGGCTGCAAGGACACGCTTACGGCGCCACCTGTTGCGCGGGTCACGTGACTTTTTTGCTCCAAGGACGCGCGCCTCCTTCGCTCATTCATGGGCGGCCGCCCCCGCTCCTTGCGGGGGTTAGACATTTTTTGTTCCCCCACATGAACCCCGAGGGCTTTCACCTACGTTTTCGAGGTCACGGCGGGATATTTCAGTGTTTTGTTTGTCGTTTTGCTGCGCCTCAACTTTGTTTAGGATTTGCGGATTCTCCTTCACTGGGCTGCCGGTTGTGGGCCATTGACTTACACCTTGCATATCAATGATAATCTATATGATTGTTACTTGAATGCTGACTTGAGTTGGTTTCGTGGCCGTAGCTAATCTTGTTCTCAAATTTTATATTCGTTAGACGATTAGTTACAAATTGTAATTCTAAATTTGACTGTTGATATGATGTGAAACTGTGAGAAAAATATTTCGTCTCGGAAATGTTTCATTGGAACCAGAAAATTTTATACCCAGTAAATTTCAAATAAACCAACAGTTCCTAAACATAAAACGAGTTTTAATGTGTTAGCATTTCATACTTAGTTAAACGTTTATGATCATTTTGCAACGACTTTACCTATAGAGACGTATTGAGTAAATAACATGTTAGACTTAGATTAAAGATTGAATAAGTAATTTTTTTTCGTTAGATTTTAATTTAATATTAATATCAAATGGATTATTCTGCCACGTGATAGTTATCGATAAAACTGTTGCCAGGAAAGGGTTGATAATAACCTGGAATGAGGAAAGTTTGTTAAAAATTGGGGATTAATCATATAAATCCTTTTTCGGCGGAACCAGGCGAAAAACCGGACAGATTTTCTCGAGAGATCATCGACGAGGAGTTTAAAGAATTTTTGTTCATTACAGCCACTATTATTAGAATTAACCAGATTCTAATTAAACCCCGTCCTGATAGTGCACCGTGGAGCTGTAGACTGCGTAATTTACATTAATCCAATAATTGCATGGAGGTTTCCTAGTTAGAAATTCAAATGAGATGATGTACTGTGGGGGGAGGGGGCGGTCTTTAGGGAGGAGACGAGGAAACGGTGCGGATAACCTGCGATTATCTGATCTACACACACCATTATCGCAGTTTTTCAACCGAAGTCTTAAACTGCTTGTAACTTTAACACAGTATAATTTTGTTCCGTGCACAAATAGTATAAAGGTTGAGGCAAGGTTTTTGGTGCCTTCTTAAATTATAAGCGCTTTAGTTTAGGAAATTTATGTTAAGGATAATTACTTTTCAGTATGAATAATTTATTTTTATGTTTAAATTTAAAAATTATTGTACATTTCATAAATGTTTGCTAAGATGTAGAGTCAGATGACTCTACGCGTGGTCGAATGTATGGATTTGATATCTTTTGTTTTATTTTATTTGTTAACTTGTAGAAATGAACTCCGCACTTTGTCTTATTACTAAATAAGAATTGTAAATAGTCGCGTTTTTAGTAAGACGCTGTGATAATGCCCATTCAATACATATCTAAGTATGTTTGAAAATGATTAGTTTTTCGGCTAAAATAAATAAATTGCGTCGTTGAGACTTACCTCACACGCAATGACTAACGCAAAACGGATTCTTTTCCTACAAATATCTTCTTCGTTAAGAAATCTTTTGTAGAATTCGTTTGATTACATTTAAGGCAGCGGTTACTCTAAATAGGTTTTCGATTTTGAATACTATTATCATATAACTTTCAAAATCTACATACTAAATGTTTAAAATTACATATAATAATTCCAGTTTCAATATAATTGTGATATATCTAATACATATACATTATAGACGACAATAGTACGAATTATAGTTGCTGTAACGGAGGGACTTGATTAATTAAATTGTTATGGTAATAAGCGTCGGGGATTTTTGGTCGATGCGTAGTCTGAGCTAGTCGTGTTTATTCGAAGTTCTACAAGATGAAGAAACCTAAAACATTATGTATTTAGACACTGTTCTTGAATTAAATTTATTATTTTTGATCGTAAGCTGTATAAATTATTTCATATTATTAATATTGGTCATTTTTGTGCTAAATTTAATACTATAAAACGTTATTAAGATTCTGCTTCACTGTTGTATAATTAAAAAATATTTAGTGTTCTAAGAAATAACTAAATAAATTATATTTGTGAATTTAATTACCAAATCGTGTTAAATATTAAATAGCTAAGTTATAAATTCAATTTCCTACATTGAGCGTTTCAGTACAGTTTGACCGATTATAACGCCGTGGCTTAATTTTGCTCGTAGTAAATCATTCCATTATCCCAGTTTTCCTCTATTTAAGAGGTTCGAATTAAATGTTACAGATATCGTTGGAAAATTTAAAATACACATAAAAGGTTTGAAATAACCAAGTGTCAAGACTTTTCGTTTTCCGTATTCAAGTCCTCAGTCAGAATCGAATCAGCTAACACATTGAAGCTTTCTTATAAATAATAGGGTATTATAGTTATTTCCTGTACAACACAATAAGAAAATGGCCGACGTATCGGAATTTGTAACACTTGCGGTTTTGCCATCAATAATTTGTAAATTGTGTTTTAGTAGGTATTAGTATATACATTGTGTTTAATATAATTGTATTATTTCATATTGAATATCAATATTTTATTTATAATATAAGCTTTGTCATTTGTTGTGGATAACTGTTATTTATAAGTTGAATATTTTATGATATGGTTGTTTCAATTTATTATTAACAAAGTTGTGTTACACTAACATCGTGTAGTTGTGTGCAAGTGTAGTGTTATTGTCATAATAATCGAAATTTAAAATAATAAGAAATATTTTTTTTTATAATAATTAAGTCTTACATTCAGCCAGTAGTAATCAGCAAATATTTTCACATACAGACATTAAAAAATGCAACAATAAATTAATTTAAATTTAACAAACAACCAAAATACATGAAATTGTCCCATTAAAATTTATAGGGTAACCGTACCGATGATTGACCGTCTAACCGAAACGCAAGGAACAGGGTGGAATGAGGCGACGTCGACGCCTTAGTAATTTCCGAAATCGCTTGTCGACAATCAGCCTAGTGGTGCGCTCTGCGAAACGAAGGAATAATTAGATCTCGATCCTTATCTAATAGTCATGATTGTCACTTGTTTTCGCTGCTTTTATGTTCGTCTGCGCCGAAAAATGGCGAAATTTTTGATAAGTCGCCTATTTTTTAGTTTTATTTTTGGATGGTATACGAAATATATTGTGTTTATGAGAGTTAAAGTCTTAATAATTTAAAATTNTAAAATTTATAGGGTAACCGTACTGATGATTGACCGTCTAACCGAAACGCAAGGAACAGGGTGGAATGAGGCGACGTCGACGCCTTAGTAATTTCCGAAATCGCTTGTCGACAATCAGCCTAGTGGTGCGCTCTGCGAAACGAAGGAATAATTAGATCTCGATCCTTATCTAATAGTCATGATTGTCACTTGTTTTCGCTGCTTTTATGTTCGTCTGCGCCGAAAAATGGCGAAATTTTTGATAAGTCGCCTATTTTTTAGTTTTATTTTTGGATGGTATACGAAATATATTGTGTTTATGAGAGTTAAAGTCTTAATAATTTAAAATTATGAGGTAGTAGAAGTATGTACAGTTATTAAATGTTGTTGTAGTTTAAGAATATAGATATTTTTAAATTATATTCTTAATACAACATTATGCTAAATATGAGATGTTATTTGACATTTAATTGCTTCAGTTATTTAGTTTTTTTTATTGAAGTTAGATAGTAGTACATTATAGCAAAATTAATAAAGAACGAGGAAGTCATAACGGGGTAGTTTTGTTCTTGTGATGGTAATACCCGTAATTAGTATCGGCAGTCGACTAGTGATGCACGCTGAACGAAAATTGAATAATTAGATCCCGAACTTTATCTGATTGTAATCTCTCTTTATCCGTAATGTTGATGCCGTCAAATACTATTTTACGTGATCGTATACATTTTTGGAGAGTGTGGAAAATGTTAAATGAATTTTTATATTTTACTTCTAGAAGATCAAAATCTTGGAAGTATATATATATATATATATATATATATATATATATATATATATATATATATTAATACTTCAGTATTTACTATATTTTTTAACGGTAAGTAAAATTATTAATTATAAAAATATTTATCGCAATTACGGTTTTATTAATAGATATATTCAAGTTTCTTTAAAACTTGTATACACTTTGCAAGGCAAAATGTTATTTGTTATGGAATATAAATATATTGTCCGATTCTAAAATATGATTCGTTGACAATTTTTATAATGGCACACCTATTGCAGATATATTTCTAAAATTAATTTAAAAGAAATATACCAATTTAAGCACTTCTACTACTCAGGCCAATTTTTATATAATTCTTGTGTACCTGGTCGGTTTCCAGGAGGCGCGGGGGTTCGAATCCCACTACGTTCAAATTTTTTAAACGTTTTCTAAATAATTATTTTTCTTTCGTAAGTGTGAAATAACACTTTAAAAATGTTAAAAACATTTTATTATATATTTTTAATAAATTAATCATAATATTTATATTTTTATGTTTTTTTAAACTAAATAAAAGAGAAAAACGTTCGTGCTTTGGTGTTTATCGTTGTATTATTCGATACATCTAGTATAAGCCGTCCGTCGACACCAGGCAATCAGAAATATAATTAGATTGAGGCCGACGCCTAATTGTGATAGTCTCAAGTTGCGAGCCCCTAGATACCAGCCGAGCTGGGCGCATTGACAAAATCAATAGTTGACCTATCGTATGACCCTTAAGGACAACAGACAACACTTTTATTCAAAATTCTACTAAAATAACAATTATTTATATTAATTAATAATAAATATCTCAAAATTTACAATAAAGTCATTTAGAGAAAAAAAAATCGTAAGTAACCAAAAAGACAAGTAATTTAGAGACTTTTTCAAACTTAGATAGCGACATAATATAAATTTGGTAGTGGAAGTTCGTTATTCCATAATACAATGCTATGGCCTCCCATAAAAGTCAGCCGTTAAACAAGAGAGGCGGCCCCGAACCGATAACTGTTCTTTCAACCGCTAATCACCCCATGAATCCAGGCGAACCTACGGACAGTCCGTCATAATTCCGAACTTCAAAAGTAATACCATCAACTCGGTGTTAACTTAATTTGAGTCACTTTAACAAGTCCAATTAAAGGAATTTGTGTTTCTCTTATCTTCAATATAACATTGAGCATAATTTCAAATTATATTTCAAACTTTCCGATAATGAAGGGTGGTGGGAGAGGGTTGGGGCGGGCGGGTGCGGCACTTCGCTTATTTCATTAGTTACATAAATTCTGCTATTGAGGATGGCTGGCAGAAAGGGGACGGTTTACCCTTATTACTTGAGTCTCCTTATCAATACAATTATTAATATAATAATATTATTATTGTAATAATTTCAGAGCGAAGTGGAAAGAGGAGTCGTAGCTTAACTTTGCCAGCAATAAAGGGTGGTGAGAGATAATGGAATGGAAAACAGTTTGAAGTTTTATTGGAAAATTGGTACTTACTAATTGGTAGCATTATCGATCTATTAGCGACTTGAAGCGGATGAACTAAATACGTATTTTTTTAATTTACTCAATTGCAAGATGTTTACGAGACGTTAGAATCAACACGTAGATACTGTATTTTTATAACTTCTTTGTTGTTTCAAATGCTATTGAAAAAAAATTGTAGCATTACGTTTACATTAAAATAAGAACAAAGCATAATTGCCCTTTTTATTGTGATATTAAGCTGCGTTTATATTTATAAATTAATTTAACGTTAATATAATACAATTCATACTTCTTTTACGCAAAATTCGGTCAAACGGCCACTGTTACCTTAAATAATACTAGACAATATAACCACATAGTTAGTTATGTATCTTATATCATTTAATATGATATCAGCATCGTGATCTAATGAAACCTCTCATATATAGAAATTGAAACTAGGTTGAAGGTAATCCGGTCCCGGGAGGCCCATAAGTATAGCCATAATTCCTGAGGGCCACGTCTCATTATAACACTAATACAAGACTCATCCCGAAGTTACCGTGAATACATTAAAGGGTTCAATCCTTACTGATGAGACATCGGTCGGGTGGGGTGCCTCCCCCCCCCCTAGCCGGGGTCGCTTCGGGCACTGGCCTGGCCAGGGGGAAATAAGGCAGGCATTATAGGAGATAGCGTTCATTTACATTGTCCAATAACTCCAAGTAGTGTCCGAGCGAATATTAGTTTATGGCATGCGGTGTTTCTCGCCGCCACGTAACTATATATACCTACTGGTACCTACTAAACTATGACCGAATTGGAAGTTCTTGACGTTTTTTAATGAAACCCCCGAACAAATTCGACTCCGTAATTAATTCGATTTTGATTTTAATTAACGGAACGCCAATTTCAATACGAAAAAAAATTAAAGTCTCCAAAGACTTTCCGATCACAAAACGTCGGAAAATTTAGATGGAGTTTAGAGAAAGAGGTCAAGATTGATTATTTATTTTGAAATTGAGTTTTGGTTTTGGGCAGTGCCTAGCCAGTAGCTAGATAATAAGACGGGGCAACGTACGCACTGACGGAAATATACGACGTTAGTATCAGAGAGTGGCATGCGGAGGACGTGCCTCCGTTGCGAAACAGGGTTGGAATATTTCAAGTTTTGCCCTATATCCTGTCGTAGCTACACAATGTTATTATGTTTCAAGTATACTCGGATAACTATTAATTTAATTTTTTTTTTAATTATATACGTAAGGACATAAATAAGGCCAGTCAAGGCGCAAGGGCACAAATGAACTGTAAATGCGATAGCTTGTGGATTTGATTTCCAGTCGAGGAAATGAAATATTTAATATTTTCTTTTCTGCGCTCTAGTGTTGAGGCAAAGGGTGGCGTTGAGTTCTCCCACTCAATATGTAGAGAACGGAAACTTTCGGCGGAAAATGGGAATTGTATTAACTAGAAATGGGAAGTGTATTAACACTAGGCTTCCTCTGCCTACCCTGCAAGTGAGACACAGTGTCAAACTTAAGAACAAACCGAAGTAAAAAGATACATACAAAACAGCTAATAAATACATCAAAAATTTTCTAATATCATCTAAACAAAAAAAAACACAATTTCAAACATTGCTTTTATTTATTTAAAAGACAATATATAAATATAGTCAAAACATAAAATATAATACAATATCAAAACCAAAACAGTACTACAGTAGAAATCCAACAACCCTAGCACCAGCCCATATAAATACCCCGAATCAAGATGTACATATAAACACACACGCACAGTCTTCCTTCACAACCGTACAAAGGTAGGCTTTATTCTCATTCGGTGCGGAGATGCACTATCCTAATTATTGAGAGACCAGCAGCAAGACTCGGAAAGCTATTGTTTGAGAAAGGTAATATTATTATCGTGAATTCCAGTTTTGGATAAAGCATTAACACGTTCTAGGTGCAGGTTCTAATTTTGTTGGGCAAAGGAAGTCAGTTTCTGATCTGAATGGGCCTGTGGTGGAGAAAATGTAATCGAATAGGTGGGGACACCTTTGTGGAATGGTTGAGTTGCTGTTGCTATATAAATTTGTTGTAAGTTCGAATTTAAACAGTATATATACATTTAACTCTTCCAAATAACGACAAAGAGTATTGAAAAGGGATTAATCTTATTTTTTATTAGAATATGATATTAAAATACGAATTTTCTTAAGATTTTAATTTGTAACTCTTAGGTTAACTGATACAATATGAAGTAAATACACTTAAAATATCAAATTAATTGGAAAAACCATAGATTTTACAATTTTAAGCGGATTGCCGCTTAAAAATAGTAAATCTGTGTGGTGGAAGTGTGGGCAGTAACATTTTGTAAAACGCCTACACGTCAAACGCTCGTCATTTGCTGACGTTAATTAAAAACGTAATATATATTTTTAAATATTATTTACTTATGAAATCTAGTAACTGTTACATACGTATGTAGCGTTACGTATGTAGCGAGTTCAATTCCGACTCTCGACTCGGGGTAATGAATTATTATTTATTAATATTTTAATTTCTTCGGTCTGGCACCAAAGCAAAATGCGCGGCGTTGGGTCCCGGCACTCAACACACAGTGCCACGATATGTTCGGCGGAAAGTGGGGAACAGAGTGTCTTAACACTAGGTTCCCTCTGCCTACGATACAAAAGTTGTTATTTTTTTAAAAACGAGCAAACGGTCATTCAATTGATTTATAGCTGGGAAGAGGAGATGGATAATTCATACATATGTAATTTAGACATGAACAAAACCAAATGGCACACAATTTTCCCAGTCGATCATAATTCTATCGTAGGACGTCGTCTAAGCATAAATTCATACGTGGCCGCACGCACGCACCGTACCGTCAAATAAACTGGCAGTTTAATCAAAGCCATTAGACAAGTGAGCCAAACACCGTCAACCAACATAAGCTGACCCGTGAAAGTTAGCCCGGCTTAAAGTAACGATAGAAACGTGGAGGGCTCTAATAGATGGTGGGTGGCGTAGCTGATGCCTTTAACGCCCTGCTGGCCGTTGACCAACGCCAGGAGGCGGGAGGCCATGCGTTCCTAATAAAGATGGCGGAAACAACATGGCCGTTTTGGCGGAGAAATTTGGAGGAATTATGAGAAAACGTGTAGCTCAGCTTCTAAGCTAGATTTTGAGCTACCCGACCGTGTAGCCTATACGAGACACGACTACGGTTTACACGCTATACTGTAGAAATAACAATAAATTTGTATAGTTTTACTATATTTCATAAGAAATATCAATTTATTTAGTCCTCGAATATTAAATTGCCACAGCATACTTAATTAAAGTTGTAATCACATTGTACGTACTGCTACCTAAGCGGAACCCAAACAGCATTTACTAAATACGTCCCATACACTACATCACATTGGCCGATACAAAGCCATAATGAGAGGCCGCGTATAACTTACCCCGGCCTCCCCTTAAATTATTCAGGAGAGAGTAATCTTATTACATTTACATATTAATCAACGGATTTTAATTATCCACCTTCCCCACCGCGCCTTGATAATTTGCCTTCAAAATGCGAGTCGCCCCGGTTAAGGACCTATGCAGACTTCAGTTAAGACACTCGAACTCGCTATAGTCATACAACATGTTTGATAGGCATTATTCGATATTCAACTACTGTTATATGGCCTATGAAGAGGAAATTAATATATATATTTTTGATTATGAATCTGTCATATAATTATTACCGTAATGCTTTTCGATTTCGTATATTAAATTATGTTCTTAGAGGAGTGATAAGAAATGCATGTGAAAAATATAGTCATAATATGATGGTAACACTAGGCCCTATTTGGTTGACATGAAAATAAGACATATCATTTATTGTTAAAACATAAAAAAATGTAATAATATAACTAAAAAAATATATTTAATAGTTGAATATAATAATAAATTTTAATCTAGTGTCTACGCAACCCTTAAAGACGTATTTGCGATATAACTTTCCTTGATAGTTTATTTGAATTAACAATTCTATGTTCAAAACTAGTTATAAATTATGAATGAATTATTCATTTGTAATTAAACTTACGGTTACGATTTTCCCGAACCCGAAAACTTACCTGAAACAAAATAAATAATTGATTAGTATATAATATATTATAGAAGATAAAATTTATTTTATTATTTACAAAATTAGATGCTTGTTTGTTTTGCTTATTGCTATGATAAAAAATAAACTCTTTGTAAAATTAAGAATATAAGAAAATTCATCTGTGAATTTTCTTATATTCTTAATTTTACACTACATTATACATTTTTTTTTATACAGTACGAAACAGAGAGAGAATGTACATTATTATGTGTCGTCTTAAACACGCAGAATAGAAACAAGATCAAGTTTTATGTCACAGTATTTTTTTTGTTTAAATATTATACTATAAAATGATATATAAGATCGAGTGACAATAAACTAAGTTGTAGGTGCTACCTATACAACCCATATACGGAAAGGAAAATATTTCTACATTTTTCAAGATTTAGTACAATATTAAAAAAATATGTAAAAAGTACAGCATCTTAAACATATAAGTACAAAGTAAAAGGAACAAACAGAAGTGCAAGTTTAATCAGCAGCCTCATTTGTAATATAGTGGAGGCAACGCATTACGCACTGAACGACCGTTGGGCGGGGACAGTGGAACATTGATATATTATACGGCTACCAGCCTCCAGGCATTTAGTAAGTTGATGCAAATGAAAAGGATATTTTAAAAATTAATCAGAATTTTTTTTTATTAACTTAAAGATGTAAGTAATTAAGTAAAAGATCTGTTACGACGTTGCTCAGGACTAAGTAATATGATTTTTGAACTTTAATATACCTAATGAAAAAATAAAATTTGCTTATTTTTTTAATAAAATTATTAATTATTTTTGGTGCTTAAATAAATTCTCCCGGTATTCAGTGAAGACTATGCATTATATAATTAAAATGTGATTAATTTTTGAAATATAATTTTAAAGAAATAATATAATTTAAAAACTAATTATATACTAATTAAAATGTGTCAAGCATTGAATTTCAAAACAATGTATATTTGCTGTACAGTTTATACAGTGAGCTCTGTCAAAATATCGGTCCTCGAATTTTAAAATCCTTCAAAGACGCTTTTGCGTCTACTCATCGTCTACATTTACTTACTAAGCATCTAATACATTTACAATATGAAATTATTTTTAACGTGATAATGTCTTATAAATTGATGAACACCGGCTGCACACTCTAAAAAGCATGACTGATTGTCACGTTCCGCTTAAGCTCAACGTGCAAGTGAGAGCGCAGAACAAACGATAGAGAGGCACGATCGGCCTAAGCCTTTGGCTTGTGACGCGTCTATCCATTTATTGTTACTTAAAATAAAATAGCATATTGTTATTAATCTGTATAGTTTAAATAAAAATATTATAAATAAACGAGTAAGTGCAAATAAATCTTATATTTTATTTTTTTTCTTTTATTAGAATTTATCAGAAAAAAAATATTTAACTCATTCTTTGTATTATGCAAAATAATAGATAATAATTCAATTGAATATTATAAAAGTATGCAATTTTGTCATCAATGTTTTTTTATGACATTATCACGTAAACTTTTCGTCAGTAAACTGACTGACTTTCAGCCGACAGCCAGTTTATACTTACTTATAAACAGAAAAAGCTAATTTCGTACAATAGAAATATGTTTAGACAGTAAAGCTACTTATTTTTTATAATCTGTGTAATATTCATATTAATATTCAAATATAAGTGACGTAAACAATGAATTAATAGCCTTGAAACGCTTTTATCGTGGTCATTTCAGCATTATTATATAAATGCGGTAATAAAATAAGTCTAGACAAAGCTTTGACTCACTTAGCTCTAACAAAGTTTACGAATTATGCAGAACTATAAAAACTCTTCAGCTATTGCAATATAATGTGTTGGTAGCCTGGTTATATTTTTAATTTACGGGGTAATTGGCGGTTCGAATTCCACGTGGTGTTCAGATTTTTTCTTCATTGTATAATATAACATGTTTTATGTAGGACCGCGTCGTTATTTCATTGTTTCTTGTCATGTCTTCTATTAATATAAATTTGGGTACAGTTTCAAAAATTTACTAATAACTAGTTTTATTACATAGAAAAAGATAACTTAAATATATACTCTGTTGGCCTCTAGATACCAAGAAATAATAAAATTTTAGTACTAGTGCCTAGTTTAAGTAACAGAAGAAAAATAAACAAATGTAGTTAGCTACACTACTTCTGAGAAAAAAAACCAAAAGTAGCTTTTTTTTATTTTTCAAGTCGTCCGTAGACGATTTGTCCGTATCAATTTAAAAAATAGAGTAAGAAAAAACTTTATTTAGGATACCCACGTTATTTAATTGGAATCTTTTAAGCAACACAACGTAACAATAGTCAGATTTCAAATTCAAAAACCTAGTGATTTGCTAATAAGTTCTCGTCCTTATATATTCTATAAGTTGCAGCTCGCAATATGGACCAAATTAAAATGGGACTAGGTGAACCGATTTTGATGGGTCGTCAAAATCGGTTCATCTAGTCAAAAGTTCTGAGGTAACAAACATTAAAAAAATACAGATGAATTGAGCCTCCTTTTATAAGAGAAGAATTTATAAAAATCATCTATTAATGCTCACCTACACTCCCCAAGAAAGCCTACTCCTGTGTCGCGTTGTTATTAGTCACTCAGTAAGCTAAAATTTTTTTAGCTCTACGCTGTATCCATCATTTAGCATGGTAGGCAGAGGGAGTCTAGTGTTAGGACATTCCGCTTTCTACTCTCCGCCGAATTCTGGAGGCGTTGGGTATTGAGTGGCGGAACTTAACGCCGCGCTTGACACCAGAGTGAAATATTAGGACCTTGAATAAGTTGCTGCTGTTTTTTGAAAGATGGTGTTGCGTCACTCTGTGCATGGAATTTGGTACGGTAACGAATCACCAAAGTAGTACTATATGTAACCTCAAATTATAGTAGAATAGTGTTTACTACAGTGTCAACTACATATTTATTTTCCCTTTGTGAAAATGTGTACTTTTGTGCCAAATAAAGTGTTTTTGCGGGGAATTTTATTGCACTGCTTTATTCAGAAAAAATCTGCAGCAGAAGCACACAGAATTCTCGTTGAGACAATGCTTTGTCGAATACAACGTGCAGAGACTGGTTTAGGCGCTTCAAAAGTAATGATTTTGACCTTGAAGACAAAGAGCGTTCTGGAGCACCGACAAAATTTGAAGACAGAATTGGAGGCATTGCTTGAAGAAGATCCATGTCAGACGTTAGTAGAGCTCGGGAAAACGTTACAAGTAGATGCGTCAACAGTTTCAAAACGTTTAAAAGCGTTAGGAATGATCCAAAAGCAAGGGCATTGGGTGCCGTATGAGTTGAAGCCGAGAGACGTAGAACGACGTTTTCTCATGTGTGAATTGTTGCTTCAACGGCAAAAGAGAAAAGGTTTTCTGCACCGTATCGTCACTGGGGATGAAAAGTGGATTCACTACGACAATCCAAAGCGAAAAAAATCGTGGGGCATGCCGGGTCACGCATCAACATCGTCGCCAAAACCAAATATCCATGGTTCTAAGCTTCTTCTCTGCATTTGGTGGGATCAGCAGGGCGTAATTTATTATGAGCTGCTTAAACCTAATGAAACTATCACGGGAGCTCGCTATCGACTTCAGTTGATGCGTTTGAGTCGCGCTCTGAAAGAAAAGCGGCCACTATACGAGCAGAGACACGACAAAGTGATTTTATTACATGATAATGCTCGGCCACATGTGGCAAAACCAGTCAAAACTTACCTGGAAACACTTCAATGGGAAGTTCTACCCCACCCGCCGTATTCACCGGACATAGCCCCCTCCGATTACCACTTGTTTCGGTCGATGGCGCACGGTTTAAGCGAGCAGCGCTTCCATTCTTTTGAAGAAGCCGAAAAATGGCTTGATTCCTGGATTGCCTCGAAAGATGAGTCGTTTTTCCGACGGGAGATTCAATTGCTACCAGAGAGATGGGAGAAAGTGATCTCTTATGATGGACAATACTTTGAGTAATGTTATTGTAAGCATTATATTTTAAATTATTTTTTTTAAACAAAAAAAACTTATTCAAGGACCTAATATTTCATTCCCACGTGGAAATCGAACCAACTATATGTATAGAAGATCTATATCAAATGCAATGCTCAATTCGGCCCAAGCTGTTTAATCATAAACATTTGATTGTTCATCATTAATATTTTTTGCCAATCGCAAATTCAATTTTAACTAACTACATTGGCCTTTACAATAAGTTATTTAATTACAATTTTTTAATATTTATTAATCAACAATTATTACTGTAACTAGAAAAACTTAGAAAACTAAACAATTATATATTGCCGTATATAGAACTAGTTGGCTCGTGCTTCATAGAATATATAAAGTACGAATGTTATAAGAAGTGTTAATAAGATACAAGTATTTCTAAGGAAAATGTTAATGTTAAAATGTCATTTTTATTTATAATACATGTGAAATATAAAGAGAATTGAATTCCATACTATATTTGGTTTTAACATCCGATAACAATGTGTTATAAGGCATATTTTAATACTTCGGTACTGCTTACTTGTATAATTAACATTTTTTCATTAATTAAGAATCTTAATACGTTAAAGTACGAAAAAAATATTAAATATAACTAGCTCCGAGAACTTCTACTTATAATGCTAGTAAGCAGCTTTATGTATTTTCTCACATAGCGGGTATGTGGAGAGAACTATGTATAAAGACACTCCGTTTTTTGCCCAAATTGAAACATTGCATGTTGAATGGCAGGGAAATGAAAATAATTCAATCCCCCGTGTGGAGATCGAACCCACAACCGTCGCGTTTACGTTTAGTCAGACGCTGTCCCACTGCGCCACGATGGCATCAATCAAGAAAGAAATGATTTGGTGCCTTTACATTTTTCTTCTTTCTTAGAAATAACAGACTACACCTAAATTTTATTGAGTGTGTTTTTTATATTTTATAACGTATAATTAAACCACTTATTTTAAGCTTTCAGGATAGGCAGAGGAAGCCCAGTGTTAAGACTCTCCGGTCTCCACTTTCCGCCGAATTCTGGAGGCATTGCATATTGAGACGCGTTCTAAAGGCACTAGTTGATGCGTAATGGAACTTAAAGCCACGCTTTCCCTCGACACCAGAGCGAAATATATGAAAATATTAAAGATTTCATTTTCTCAGTCACTCTTCAGTGGAATCGAAACTACAACCTGTCGCGAAATCTTAAGTCAAACCATTTATGTAATGTAAATTTACTTTTTTTTAATATAAGGGAACAGTATCTTAATTTTAATAATGATTAAACGAACATACGATCTGTAAAATTGGTAAAACAGTTATCCTTTACCTTTTTAAATGTCATATACCTTATTATCTTAAGAAGGTAACTTTTGTTTGTGAATGCCGACGAAGTGCATGACAGATTTGCAATTGTTGAGTTCTGTATTATTTACATACATTTATTTTTTGCTTCATACACTATCCCGCATAAAACAGGGTAGGGAGAAGGATCCTGGGAAGCTGATGTTAAGACACTCCGTACTCATTCAGACAATTTCGTTCTCCACTTTCCGCTGAAGTCTTGAGACAATTAAATATTTTATAATCTCGAGTAGGAATCGAACCCATGATCGTCACGTTTACAGTTGCACGCTTGTGCCCCTGCGCCACGACGGCCACACCCATTATCTTAATTATGTCCAATTTTTCTTATCGCATTCGCAGCAGATTTTATATTTTGTCGTTATTTAATTTATAATCTATATTAATAAAATAATTTGATGAAAGGTAAAAGTAAATAGCAATAGGAAGCTGAAGGTCCGTGACATAGCGGATAAGTTCGAAGATCTTTGAAGAATAAAACTAAAGTATGCCAAAACGATATTGTTTTCTTACATATTATATCTAAATTAATTAGATTGTATATCCTGATGCAGGATATCAGGACCAATGGACGTTTGTCTATAAATAATGTTAAATATCAAGAAAAATGCAGAAGCTTGATTCGGAAGGCAGACTATCAAATATAGGGATTAACCCTAGGTAGAATAAGATGATAACAAACTAAACACTACTATAACTAACGTCCTTCACACCCAAAGGAACCCTAAAAATGTCTCCCGTGTCCCACATAATTAAAGTTAAGAACATATTAAGCCAATAAATTATGTATACAAGTGCGCTGATCAGACGGAGATATAAATTATATTTTAATTAACAAAAACAGGTTTAAGCACACGGCCGCGTTTAGTTATTTGGTTAATTAAGCGAAAATTATCTTTGAAAATACTCAAAAACTTATTATTTTACTTATATTTTATTATAAAATACGTACATTCGTACAGTAGTACGTTTAATGAGTGTGTAATAAGTGTAAAATAATAATTTGAATGTATATCGTGTTAGCGTTTTTGATTAAAAAAAGCAAGAAAAAAAAACAAACGCGAATTAATTAATTTTGTAGTTATTAGGTTGGTATTTACATTTTATTAATAATACAGTGTGACGAAATACCTATTTTTTATATGTTCACAATGGATTTGCTAAAAATTTGATAAATAACTTATTATCTATCTATCTATTATTCTTAATAATTGGAAAGAAAATATTATTATTTAATGTAATATAGATAAAATTGTATTTATTTTACTATTCTATAATTAAAATAATAACACTTATCATATACAGGGTAGGTATATATGAGGTGAGTGTAGTATAACTAAGTAATCGACATATTTGTAAATATATAAATCATATTATTCATATAAAAAAAACATCTCGAAAACAAGCTATTTTCGTATTTCTCGAATATTTATAAGCCAAAAGAAGTACGATAACATTACATTAACTAATTAAAAAACGAAAGTAACAAAATTAATTAAATAAAAAGGCGGGAAACCGACGCGACGCGGGCGCACGCAATCTTTGCATATTGATTAGAAACGAGGATCCAACAAATGCAACTGTAGTTTTGCAATATATATGTACTTATATATAAATGTAATATGCAGTAAACAGTAATTTATTATGGATTTAGTCTTATGTTGTGTTAAGCATATAGGGTGGGTAGAGGAAAATATTTAACGAGAATTGGGAATTAAACCTACATCCGCCGCTGTACCTATACTGTTTACCTGACGCTGTACCATTGCGTATATAATTTAAGTATGTGTGTATATAGTGTTATTATAATAAGTAACAAATACATATATGTATGTTAAAATTAAAAAACAGCTTTACCGTTTTTTTCGCAGCAGCAGGCATAGCAGGTTAGGCAGAAACAGAGAAACCTAGTGTAAAGATATTCCTTACGGCCTTCCGCCCGAATCCGACGTATTGATTGAGGTATTGACAAAGCACAGTCTTGAGATTAGCTACCCGAGTGGGAATCGAATCTATAATCATCGCGTTTACAGTCAGACGCTGGCTCCCTACGTAACTATGGCCTCTGTACTATAACATACATATATTTTCACGCGACATTATGGTATACCTACGTAGGCTACCAATGGAATATTTATATTTATTTTTTTAAATTAAAACTTATATATAATATATAAATTTAAAAAAATACAAGTTACATTGCATTATTATATATTACTGAAGGTATTTTTTTATGTTAATAAAATGTTTGCATGTTTACCTTAATAAAATTGCTAATTACAAAGTTTTATTTTCAATATCTCAAGTACGGCAATTTCAATATCGGTTAGTTAGTTCGTAATCGCATGTTGGTATACATTAATGTCGTTCATTATCTAATTAAAATTAAGAGTTCTCGGTTCTGAATTATTAAGATTTTTTTATGAATATCGATTGGTCCATTTATTTATTTTATTTATTTTTTATTTTTAAAAAGGAAAATTTCTTGTCAATAAATTTGCCTTTAAAATATTACAAGTTGAAATCAAACTTTGCGTGTCGTGCGTGCAATTTTTTTTTAATATTTTTTTCTAGTCTCCGTAATCAGGAAGTAAATTATTTGCATTTCCTTGCTCTTACAAGCCGAAACGAGCGCCGCTCGCCGTCCGCCACTCAAAACACAAAATCTTGAATTCAGACGGATATGGAAGACAAAGGAGTGTCTTAACACTAGGTTCTGTCTACCAAATTAGCTATATATGCGATACAACGTGAAAAAAATCCAATTAAACAGGAATAACAATCATTAAAATACAGTAGGAAGATACGGATATTATTAGATTTACAGACGCTTACTATTATAGCGTCATAGATTACGATTGCGAAAATATCAATAAGAAAAACGTTACTTTGACCGTTTCAAAATAATATTCCAAAGTAGACTATTTCAATAAATGTCCCAATATTAATAGTTATTACCTAAACCTCTATATATTTAGGTACATTCTATCTCATTTATTGACAGGAAACGTATAGACGATTACAGAAAAGCGTGGGCTGCTTTTATGATACTAGATTATGAATTTTATAAACATTGCATCAGCTATGACAATACTTTAGAATATAGCGTCAGTATTAGCCTACTATAGTTGAAACGGTGGATAAATTAAGACAAAATACGTAATAGGTGCTTTTAGCAGTGGCTCATTTCTTATCGTTACAGTACTACCACTACCAGTGGGTGACTATCTGTTTATTAGTATGAAAGCTTGCTGTGAATATTCCTTAATATATATAAATATGGTATTATATTGTTGAGAATTGTGGTGTTCCTCAGGTTAGTATTAATTTTTTTTGACTAGAATTTAATTTAGTTGAATGTTTTTTTTTTTTTTTAATTTGTGTGTTTTATATAGAAATTCTTAATTTTTAGTCATTGCTTCATTCGAAAACTCAAACAATAAGAAGTTTTATCTATTATTTTTCGCTGTTTACTAAAATTTTAAAAAAAAATATCTATGTATAAGTATAAAATTATACAATTTCTCATTTACAATTATTTCAAAGAAAAAAAACATCTCGTAACCAAATCTGAACCTACTACAATCAGGTAAAACTTCCTATAGCGCCACGTCTTAACCTACAAAGCGACTCAGAGTAGGCCCGGTACAATCTCACTTTAATTGCGTGTAACATAAATTACCAGCAACTTATTACAATCCGCTCCCGTTCTGATACAAGAATATAGATTATTATAGATTATTATGGAGTCCGTGACTCTTATTACGTGATTAATAGAGGTGCTAATGCAACGGCACCGAGAAATTGTGACAACGTACATCCTTTTTGGCTTCCAGCGAAAATTTGAATATAATTATTTTGAACTAGCTATTCATCCTTAGTCTGCCTTCGTTTTTTTTATATTATATTAATTCGATTTTTATTAATAATTTATTAACACTATTTACTCTCTTAAAACTTATCTTTTTTTTTATCAGCTTCACGCTGTATCCCGCACACAGCAGGGTAGGCAGAGGGAACCTAGTGTTAAGACACTCCGTTCCCCACTTTCTGCCGGATTTTGGAGGCATTGCGTGTTGAGTGGCAGAACTCAACGCCGCGCTTTACCTGACCAACCAGAGCGAAGAAATGAAAATATAAATTTAAGTAAATATTTCATCTCCTCGAGTGGGGATCGAACCCACAACCAGTCGGTATTACAGTCACACTTTGTGGCCCTGCGCCACGACTGGCCTCCGTTACAAATAGACAAAAATTTTAAAATGTATTATATATTTAACCTTTTTTTTTATATTGGTTAGTAAGTTATTAATAAACTTTTTAGTTTTACAGAACAACAATAATATTTGTAATAATGAATGGATAGTGTTGATTATTTAATTCTTAGTCTATTCTGCGGATTGTCGTGACTTTGTTAGATAGTGACTTTTAAATGTCAAAAGCGACTTAAGTTAGTGAACTAACCTTTCTTTAATAATATTATATGTATATTTTTAATTATTTCCGTATATTATGTAACTATCAAGCTGTTTTTGAACATATAAAATGTACCTTGTTTTAGTTTCACGCTGTATTCCGGGACACTGGGCTTCGGGATAGGGAACCCAATTAAGACACTCCATTCCCCATTTTTTCAACTATTAAAATTTTTATAACAAACAAAATATATATTTTTCATTTAACCAAACTAAAAATGGTTAAAATGACTAAAAACTTAAATCAATTTGACTCTTACAAAGTAAAGATTAACTAAACGCGTATACCGCATATTCTTAGAGTTATCAACCGTGTTTATCTCGAAGCATCCTGTTTAGGCTACTGTGGGCTGTTGCCAACTCATCTGGATAGATTAAATTGTCCGTACTGAAAGTATTTTCTTAATATAACATGACGAAATTGATATTATAATTCATTTGACATTAGATTATAGTAAATCATATTTTTAACCATATAAGGCTATATGAAGGCTAATTTCATTTGATAAAAAAAAATATTTTAAAGAATTGTTTTTTTGCGCTGTATTTTTTTTTAATTTTCATCTTCCTTATTTACCAAAGCTGATTACTGATCACATCACTCCGTAACGTTAATCTGTACAGGATATTTAACAAAATTAAAATTGTCCAAGAAATCGGAGAAAACCAAATAAATTATCGTCCAATTAGAAATGGAATCTAAAACCATTGCGTCTAGTCCAAAACTTTCTCACTGCACCACATTGCCAATTTCGTCCACAATATTCATTAATCACATAACGACGTAGCGGGCAAGGCATTTGCTTTACCTATATATAAATTATAATTAAAGGTAGAGTAGGGAACTAAAACTGATCTGGCCAGCAAAGACTGCGCTCGTATATCAAAGGCTTGCAGAATGGCCGTTCCACAAATTATTCATAGGCTCATTATCATAAAATTAACGATAATAAATCATGGCGGTCCAATTAAGCGGCTGATACGGGACAGGGCTTAGGAACGCGGAAAAATTGTTTTAAGTAGCCAAGTTACAAGTTTGTACTTACTCTGGAGAACTGTTGTTGGTTATTTGCGAAACGAATTTGTTTTATCAGCTTCAAGCTGTATCCCGAACACAGCAGGGTAGGCAGAGGGAACCTTGTGTTAAGATACTCCGTTCCCCACTTTATACCGAGTTCTGGAGGCATTGCGTGTTGAGTAGCAGAACTCAACGCCGCGCTTAACCTTAAGCGAAGAAATGGAAATATAAATTTAAGTAAATATTTTTTCTCCTGGAGTGGGGATCGAACTCACAAGCAGTCGGATTTACAGTCACACCTTGTGCCGCTGCGCCACGACTGGCCTCAGAACGAATTTGTTAGATAAGTAAAATAGTGTTGTTATGTACCTGCTTTTCTGCCGTAATATTTTTTATTTTGTTTTTCATTACACGCGTTTTCCCGTAAATCAGGGCATGTCCGACATCTCAACGCCGAGCTATGTCTTTTTATATTTTCAGAAATCAAAGATTAAGACATCACTTATACTTCACTTTAAAGACAGGAAAATAAGTTATAATTAAACTAATATTTCCTCATTACCGTCAGGAAAATGTATCAACCACAAGTTGCAAAGTACCTAGTGGAAAATTTTAATAAATTTACATTAGAAAATCCACCGCTGACTTCATATTTTAATCATAAAATAACTCGTTATTTATTTATTTAAAAGTTATTTTGGCTTGATTTTTCTATTCATAAAAATGTGGCAAATTTTATGATTTCAGCTGTAATAGCCGTATTAGGTGTAAGAGCCTAATTCTTTTATTAATAACTAAATATCAATATATTATATCTAACTCATCTGTTACTAATTTACTGGACAGGTTACGGAGTCCAAGGTTGTCGGTATAAAAAGTAGAAATATTACATGTAGATTCTGTGGAGAGTAGAGGAGGACTTAGACGGAATTTCTTAAAATTCTTACGGGATCGAAATTCAACCAAATTAAGTTTCTAGTTACTTAACGGACTCGTTTTCAAATCTCGTTTAGATGAAATATTTTCTAAATACCAAATACATTATAAAAAAATAAAGATTAAATAAAAACTTAATTTAAAGAAAAATAAAAAAATAATTTAGAAACTAATTAAAAAAGCAGACGATAGTGAACGTAACTGTATCCTGGTAATGACGTTATTAGGCAGATTAATGTAGCGCATTTATATCGTGGTTACACTCACCAGCCATTTGATGCCGCCCAGAAATAATCTATCAAGCCTTCTTTGTCTTATGATATTTTATTTGTTTATTTATTTACAAATTTATATATAGAGATAAATAAATAAAAAGAAAGAAAGAGGCAGGTGAGTGTAGATTTAAGAAATATAGATAAATATCAATTAAAAGACAAAAATTTTTAAGATTTTACAGTAAACAACTGAGCTCTTAATTAAGAAGCGTATTTTAAGTTAAACTCGGAAATTAGATATACAGAACTGAATGTCTACTTGATATTAATATTGGTTAAGTTACAACGGATAATTACCGTTTATCCAGATACGTCTATGTAGNTTAAAAGATTAATATATTATATAATTAATAGATTAGAAAAATTTTTAAGATTTTACAGTAAACAACTGAGCTCTTAATTAAGAAGCGTATTTTAAGTTAAACTCGGAAATTAGATATACAGAACTGAATGTCTACTTGATATTAATATTGGTTAAGTTACAACGGATAATTACCGTTTATCCAGATACGTCTATGTAGACGCTGGATAAGTAGTAAAGTAGTAGGATAAGCAGTAAAGTAGCAAATTCGTATATGCCAACATTTTAAACCTATAAAAAAATTACTCAAAAAGTATACAAAAATAGTACTCAAAAATTTTCAATAAACATACAAAGGTGTTTGGTATTAACGTACATTTTTGTTTATACAGACCGACACAAGCACTTGTAAAAAATATAAAATCGCTTAAAATGATATTTTATAATTATTTTCAGCTGTAGTTAAAGTAAACTTAAAAAACTACTAATTTAGAACGAACTATTACGTTTATTGAAAAGAAAGCGATTCAAAAGGAAATAATATACATCAAGAGCTAGAGACACTCAGAAGAACCTAAAATTAAAACATCTAGCATTAAAATGATACAGTAATGAATCATTCGACTTCGAAAGTTTCTAAATTACATCATTTTTATTATAGCCTTCACCATACATTGACTTACTAATACAACTCGAGTGCTCGTCACTCTCTAGCGAGCGCGTAATTTATAACGCGCATACACAAAAAGGGTTATTATACGATAGCGACAATAGTAAACTAACATAACTTTACGATCGCAGCTTGCATATATATTTAAGTAGAGTCCAAATGATATTATCTTTTCGTTTCGGAATGATTTCTTTGTACGTCTCTAATTACAACTTACGTTTTAATTATATAGAAGGGCGCAAAAGTATAGCAGCCTGAGGCGGTAAGAGAACGGAAGCTAGTATCTTGTAATGACTGCTTACTATTGATAATTTCTTTATTAAAAGTTTAATATGTTTTTTTTAATACATTTTTATATAAATACATACATAAATTCTTATTATATATGTATTTAAATGACATATTATTACGCCCCCAAGACTAACGCTCGGTCTCACGGACCTCCTTATGATTACCCGTCGCCGCTTAATAATCGTCTTGGTGATATTTATTGCTTTTGCTGGCTAATTATCAGGAATTTTGATACTTGAGTTATAGGTCCGCTCGAGTTTATTTGAAGTACAAATTGTGGTTTAGAAAGTACAGCCTGTATAAGGGTATAGCGGATGGGGCAGTTTTTAATTGTAGGTTCTGGAATCGATAATTATTTTGTTATTTGATATTATAATAACTGTGTTGTTAATAACATATAGGTATCTCAATTTTCTTAAATTTAAAACATCGATTTGCGGCGTAGATTTCGTCCAAGTATTATTATAACTATTACTCATATATTATATTAATTTAATAAGTATACGAATAAATTAAAAAAATATTTTTAAATTACTTCATAGAAGCAATGGAATGTACCATAACACTTGTATGAACATAAGTTTAGATAGAAATAAACCTCTCATATCGTGCAAAAGAATGGTAAACAAGCGAATTAAGCAAGATCAAGTACCCTCACCGCTCGCGAGGTATACGAGAAAATCCCCCGACTCGAACAAATTTTTATTTTACACAGAATTTAATTTCCGGCGCTCACGTGTCACGAGCCTCAAAAACTATTGCGCATCGCTCAGACGGTAATACAAAGCAATCTAAATTGGAAAATAGGCAATGCGCAGTGTGTGCTTACCAAAAACGACCATTCTGAATGCGACGCGATTAAAAAAAGAAGTCCGATGCCGATCGCGCCGCGGGGGGAGTCCCCGTCCCCACTACCCCCTTTTTCCTATTTTTTTCTTTTTTTCGGGAGGTGGGCGAAGCACGGGTGCATGCAGCCAGTGCCCACCTTTGTTTCGCATAAACAAATTAATTTCGGCCGCTGTTTTTGATGCCTAATTCGTCGGGTGATCGTGAGCCAACAATGCGGAATAAGCCACAATTATAAGGCTGAATTAACTTCTATACCGATTTTAAATCTCACATCTAACAAAAACTCTCATGATTCACGTAAGATTGGCAATTATTTTGGAGCAATCTCGCTAGATTCGTGGCCGAGTTTCTTTCAATATCTCCATATAAGTAAAAATACTACTATACCTTTTTACATACATACCTAGCTCTCGATACAGCGAACTCCAAACAAAAGTAATATTATTTAACAATAAACATTGCGAAAGAGCATATGAACTATGCCCAATTTACGTCGGCCAGTACAAAAGCCGCGAAAAATATGATACTGATTGAATCAGGTGATAATCAGGTACTTCGGGCACACGTCGCAGCGGGCGCCACCACTCATTAAGTGGGCGGCAGGACAATGCATGTTTGTACTGCTTTTTGCCCATTTTTTTCATTATTTCATTTCATTTCCCCCACCGCCCACACATCCGCGCTCGCGATTGTGCCTCCGTTTTTTTATAATTCGTTACCTTTTTTATCGGCCGCTCCATTTTCAGAGGATGGGCTGGGTGCCCCGCGCAAACGGGCGGGCGGAACGCCGCGGGTCGAACGCTTAAAACTTGATTTATACGCAAATATCAACTATAAACACTTAAAAATATAACAATATAATGTCAAGTGAATAATAAATTTAAAAAGATTTTTAAAGGAAAATAAAAACACTGGTAATAAGTCCAAGAACTTTACTAAATTTCTAATACTTATTGTGACAAACGATAAACAAAAACCAAACCCAAAACGAATACTCTTTAATATGAAAAAAAAAACATATTAAAACCATATTTATTAATAGAACCATAAAAAAAAATCAATAAAACTAAAACCCGCCATTTACTCCTATATTATTTACATTTCTAAACGTACGTCTAAGCTCATCTGATTATTGCCTTATTGGGTGCACTGATAGGTGACAAGCCATTATCTCGTCCTCGATGAGATCTATTGATTGGAACTCTTTTTATTCGTCAGATGTTCCTAGCGTACGTTCGTTGTTTGTACTTTATATCAACTTTATTATTTTGTACTATTTCATTTTCAATTGGATAATCTAAAAAAAGCATTATATATCAATGTATGCATATTGTAGATTAGCTTTCAGTATGATACATACATCTGTTTGTGTTTCTAATATTTTTTTTGTTTGTGTTTGTTTTGTTTAGAATATGTGAATGTATGATTATATTATATGCATTTATATGTATGTGTGTGTGTACTTTATTACAAAACTATGTAGTAAAGAGTTAGAGACCATTAGAACGTCGCTCTTGTAAATGTGGTCGTAGAAACGTAAAATATAATTATTAGGTGAAACACGAACACACTGATGTTTTAAAAGATAAATGTCAAATTTATCTTTTAAAAAAGTATGAATGTGGAGACTATATTAGAGATTTATTCTTTTTTTTATCTATTTATTGTGTTAAAAATTATGCAAATAAATAATAATGTCACATAAATATTAGTCTTTTATTAAAAATACCAAATAATATTTTCTTTGTGTTGATACTACAACTTTTTTAATACATTATGATAAGAAAAATAAAGTAAATATACTTCACACCTACATCTAATATAATAAGCACCTAATCTGTTAGCAGAATCAAATATGAAATGTTTTATTTTATAAAATTAGTAAAATATATCCTCCGCCTTGTAAAGCACTTAAGACAAGCTAAAATAAACTTTCTGAAAATTTGAGTTTCACATGGAACAATTTTACGGCAAGAAATAGTGTGTGACATGTCATGCTATCCAATTGAAATCTTTATTAGTTTATCATATATTATGATAAACTAACTGGAAACTTATTTATTTAGAAAACGTATGAAAAATTTAATAGTTTCGACGTAGCTTGATGAGAACGCATGGCTTAGTGCTCAGAGCGCCAGGTTAGTTCAAATTTTTATACGTTTTCTAAATAAGTATGTTTCTTTCCTAAATGTTAAAAATAACTGAAAACGTTAAAAATACCTGAAAACTTATTTAGTTTATAAAACATAATAATAAATGATCAATAAAATGCATAAATAATGTCAAACAATCTCAAAAATAAGATTTAACATTAGGTTCCCTCCGCCTACCCGAGGGCTGCGGGATACAGCGTGAAGCTAAAAAAAACCACAATATTTAGAACCAAAATAAGACCCCGGATATCTTTATTGAATCTCCATCAAGGCTACACTTGATTACAGAGCGCAATCGGAGGGTTGAAAAACGTTAATTGAAAAGATCTTTACACCGCAAACGATCTATATACCAAGACTAAGTATGGAAAAATACCAATACAATATTATGAAATGTACGTGATTTCGCATTTTAATAACAGTTACTTTGAATGTTTATTGTGGATTGTTTTATTATTGAGTGTACAATTTTTTTTAATATTATCGGACGAGGTATCGATTGTGAGGAAATTGTTTTGTTTTTTTTTGTTAAGGCCAGTGGTTGCGCAGGGGCACAAAGTGTGACCGTTAAAACGACTGGTTGCGGATTCGATCCCCACTCAACTTTATTTTTATTCATATTTTCATTTCTTCGCTCCGGTGTCGAGGCAAAGCGCGGTGTTGAGTTCTGTCACTCAACACGCAATGCCTCCAGAACTTGGCGGAAAGTAGGGAACGCAGTGTCTTAACACTAGGTTCCCTCTCCCTGCCTTGTTGTGTGCGGGATACAGCGTGAAGCTGATTTAATTTTAATTGTTTGTTTTTACTTGTCGTTGTATTGTTTTAGAGATAAGATTTAAAAGGTATATAGATACATTCGCTCAATCAATAATACTATATTATATAAGGTCTATTATCTAAGGTCATAAGTAGGTTCTGTTAAGATTAACCTATCTACCTAGAAAGATGCTAATCTTAAAGCTAGAAAGAGCGGTTTGAGCGGTTTTAAAAGTTATTAGAAACAAGCCTATACCCTTTTCCACATTATTTTTACATTCATATTGCAAATTTCCAACGTTCTGGCAGTTATTTATAATATTATGGGATTTTTCGTTCTTTTCTATAGGTATTACATCACTGTAATTACAAACTATTAGATAACTATTTTGATTTGTAATATTATCTCACTGTTTCTTACTATCTCTTTTTCTTGGTGTCATAATGATGTATTTACTTTTATTATTTTAAGTATAAATTAATTTGAGTATAAATTAATATGATGTTTTTATTAGTGTTTGAATAAGTTTTTTACTTATTCAATGATGTTATCTACCTATGTTCTAAATCAAATAAAAAATTTTGTTAGAATACATTTTTACACGTTAGTGTATATATATATTTACATAATCTTTTCTATAAATATTCAATTTTGCTTTATAGATCGATTGAAACAGAAATAAAATAAAAATTAACAACATAACTAAAGCTTCATCATTTGAACTTTGATTTTTATATTTTGAACTTTTATATTGAACACCATCATGTTACAAAGAACCTACTTCTAACTTTTTCTCTTATTTCTACATCATATTATTATATACAGCTTCACACTGTATCCCGCACACAGCAGGGTAGGCAGAGGGAACCTAGTGTTAAGACACTCATTGCGTGTTGAGTGACAGAACTGAACGCCGCGCTTAGCCTCGACACCAGAGCGAAGAAATGGAAATATACATTTAAGTAAATATTTCATTTCCTCGAGTGGGGATCGAACCCACAACCAACGGTTTTACAGTCACACTTCGTCCCGCTGCGCCACGAATGGCCTCAATATATATTATATACCTAACAAATTTAAATATAAAACAAAACAAAAACAGCCATTACTATAGTAACAATGTAATTAAAACTAAATTCGGTCGCATTATACTTAGAATCACGTGCTAATAGCAATGCTTGCAGCCGCGTCGCGAACCTGACAAATTACTTTGATCAATCACCGTCTCTGACCGGCCACTAGCATTTGTTACCCCCTAGATATAACGATTCTAACCCCTAATGCAATATCATAGGGGTTACCGTACTAAAGTGGTAAAAGTTAGTTTTGGGCGTTTTAGACTTTTTGATATACATAATATGGATGGGTTTTTTGGTGATATTTATATGGGTCGTTTCAAGTCTAAGTTTAGTATGTGAAATATGTTATGTTAGAACTAATTTATGTTATTATATAGGTTTGTTCGTTGATCTGTCCGTTCGTCATAAATTAAACGAAATCGTTATAAATTAAACGAAATCTACATTTGTTACGGCGTTGAGTTCTGCCACTCAACACGCAATGCCTCCAGAATTCGGCAGAAAGTGGGGAACGGGGTATCTTAACACTAAGTTCCCTCTGCCTACCCTGCTATGTGCGGGATACAGCGTGAAGCTGATTTAATTTAATTTTTTACATTTGTTTTAGTATGTTCGTTTTTATAATGTAATAGGATAAGACACAATATTTGTAATGAATAACTAAAGTTATATATAATATCTAGTTATTAGAGACGACTGACAATAAAACCAAACGTGACCTACAAAAGACTATATATTAATATTACGATTCATATAAATTTATATAAGTATAGAAAACTTAGTAAGAATTCCTTTGTTTTGTTTATCGTAACAACGAGAGCCTAGCTCTCGTATACCGTATTAAGCACTAAGTGAGTGATTACACGGTATGTATGGCGACCAGCCAAACTACCTTATATTAACGTGAGACTAAACGCGACTGGTTGTGGGTTTGATTCCCAATTGTTTCGATGATGTTCTTGGCCTTTCAAATAAAATAAGAGCAGCCTTAAAATAACAAAATATACAATTTAAAAAATTATCCAAAAATTCGTGATTTTTAAAAAAGTTTTTAAGCCTTAACAATCATGATGTGAGCAAATTTAGCATACTATTATTATAAATAAAAGAAAAAAATCTATTATAATATATTTAAAAAAAAAAAAACTAAAATAAAAAAAAAAACCTACCCAGATTTAATATATATTTCCAACAAACTATACAACAATATATATTAACCGTGCATTTTGCTACTAAAAGGCACGCAGTGGGGAATGGACACTCAATTGCGTTGTTCACCCTCCGCCATGAAAGATAACTCGTACGTTTAAAAAAAAGTATCAAAAAAAATGTAAGTAATTAACGTTTATTTTCTGCTATAGACAGTTTTGTTCGTACCTTAAGGGATGAATTGGAGACACGGTGTTGCTATATTTTTATGCAAAATATGATTTATGCTATTATATGGCATTACAATATTTTTTTATTATTTTAAACATGTGATTTTTCATTTATTGCTAAAAAATATTTAAAACTATTTTTTTTTGCTATACAAGGTTAAATAAAATAAAATTAAATTAGCTTCACGCTGTATCCCGCACACAGCAGGGTAGGCAGAGGGAACCTAGTGTTGAGACACTCCGTTCCCCACTTTCTGCCGGATTCTGGAGGCACTGCGTGTTGAGTGGCAGAACTCAACGCCGCGCTTAACCTCGACACCAGAGCGAAGAAATGGAAATATAAATTTAAGTAAATATTTCATCTCTTCGAGTGGGGAACCGAACCCACAACCAGTCGGTTTTGCAGTCACACCTCGTGCCGCTGCGCCACGACCGGCCTCGGCTATACAAGGTTAAATGTTTCTAAATCTATCTATTTTAGGAAGTAGTTATTATATAGGTATAATGTTATGGTACCGAGTTATAAGCGATATGTTTGCATATTGCCATTTGATTTACTTGTTAAAATTTACCTACAGTTAAAACTTTGTTAAAATCAACACTTACAGATTATCTAAAAAACATGAAAAGCTCGAAATATCTAGCTTCTTTTTTTTCATTTCAATACTACGACTCTAAGGACACCAGCTCTTAAGACTATGTGCTTTCAAATAGTCTTTTAGCTGTTTCTACAAAATTACTTTTCGACTATTTTATACAAATTATTTTTTATCAATAACTTTTATTTAAATGCAATAGTGCCGATGTTCATTAATTTTCTTCCTTTTGTAATTGAAACCTTTTTTTAAAAAAATTTGGACAATAAATACTGAAATATTCATTACATGATAATTTATGAAGTACTTTTTCTTTATGAAGACACAGATGCTTACGTACTCTAGAGCTACATTCAAGATAATTAAGGTTACAATGCAAAAAAAAGTTGAAAAAAAAAACAAAATCTTCGAAACAACAGAAGTATATTTTTAAAATTAATTAAAAACAATAAATATTTATACGTATATCATGATCATAATACGAATAATTCCAATTTGTCGTCTTTATAATAATAGGTAGACCTCCAGTGCAATATATGAGTGTGTATTGAATAGCCCCCAAACTATAGCCTCTCGGTTGAGCAAATCGTTAAAGTGCGCAACAGCAAAAGTCAATGGGTACAAAAAGAATTTATTTTCTGTCCAAAATACGTTCGTAACATTAAAATACATAAAGCACTTTGCGTCACAAACAATCCGCGGTACGGCTAGAAATACCCAAACCGCATAATGTACATGGAAAAGAATCGCCTCGACATTTTCACTATAAGTTTGTAAATTTACAAGGCAATTAAAATAAAAAATGGGATGCACCCCACCGCCACCCCTTTAATTATGATTTTTTGCATTTTTTAATGATAATAAATTTGCCGCGTTGCAGCGCGCTCATAACGTTAATTTTTTGTAGAATTTGATCACCTTGCCTTTGTGTTTGCTTCTTTCTATTTAATATCGCACCTAAAAACTATTTTAATTATATTCGTTATTAGCTTAAGTATTTAAATGCAACCAATATCGAAAATACTACAGCATTAAATCACGTGTATATTGAATATATACGAAGCAAACTCCTTAAGCAGCTTCAACAAGTTTCGCGGAAGCGTTGCGCGTTGGCGCAAACCGAGCTGATGCTCTTTATACTACACGCTAAAGTAAACAGGCAGACAAATGTACACACGATACAATGGATGGATACGTATATGGATGGATGGGTGCGATAAAAACATTGTGTACTGCATGTGCCACTCCGCCACTCGGCTTTATACATAGCGCGAACTGCACACCACTAACTTTTGAAGGTAACATCCATAAAAATCTATCTAAAAACGCAACTAATTCATTGAATTTTACAAATTAACGATCCAGGTATTTGAAAGGAAACGCTGATTCCAATTGATACTGTATCGAAGAGGAAATCTCGCAAAAAAGCCCACCGGTTAATGAAAAAAACTACACGCAGTCAATATTTGATGAGAGCCAATTTAAATGTTCGTCCACTTGTAGACATCGCATAGTTCGCTGTAGCTGTATCGCACATGTGCCCCCCCACAACGCCCGCCGATTTCCCGAAAAAAAAGAAAAACGAAGAAAAATAAACATGGCGGCGCCTCCGTGCGCGGGAAAAAATGCAGATATAATGCCAGTAATAATAATAATAATAGGCGATCGGCCGCCGGACCGCGCCGCCCGCCCCCACCCAATTTTCATTCAAATGTGCTTGCGTTTTTTTCTTCTTTTTTTTACAATTTTTCCCGATATTTTTTCGGGATTTCCATTAGTAAAGCGTCTGTCGGAATAGTTGCGATGTCGAACTTCGATTAATGCTTAAAGGATTATGAAATCCAAGCGCGATAATTGCGCTTGTCGAGAGACTTGACGATTTAAAGATGCCAGATATTTCAATAGGATCTTTGAAAAGAGGGATATTACTAGATGCACTTTAGTATTTTTCAAATAAATAAGACAATTATAGCAAAGAAAGTATGATTAATATTTCATATCAATACAGCTCTTCTTATTGGCATTAGATCAACAGAAAAGAAGCAAAAGAAAAGACAACGTTAATTCTAGTTCATTGATAACTCGATCTAAAGAATTGGCGGCAAAACAACAAGTACGTACAGGAATGTTGGGAGTGCTTAGCAACTTGTACTTCGCTCCATGTATTTGTTTTGTTTTGATATTTCGTTTTTTTAAACTTATGCGATAGGGGTTAGGGGTTGGTCGGGTATCTTTATTTAAGGATTTTTTCATTTTATATTAGATTTTCAAATTGTTTTACAAAACTAAACATGTGACCTAATTTCATGGGAATGGAAATGGCGAATTATTCGGGATTTCTAGGTGAATATATATATATTCAGTAGGCAACTAAAAATTCCGCGCGCTTAAATTTTTAATGTTGATAAGAAAACAAAAAGTAAAGTTAGGTAGTGTCACGGCGTCACGGCGACACGGCGACAATGCGACATGACACTCAATTCGAACCCGGAGTACCTACGGGCCGCGTTCAATAATTAACATAATGTACTTTTTCTCGTTTTTGCACTTCCCGTTTGACACTCCATCACTCATGGAAATTCCATTTTCAATGCCGCTATACGGGGGGAGGGCTGCGGGGTGGTCTTTGCATCCGCGCGATGGACATGGCGGTTTCGGGGGTAGAACGGGGTGGTCGAAAAAAAGATTGTTAAAAAGGCTGGCCCCCGCGACGGTGGTGTGTGTGCGTACGGGTAAAAAAGCTCACTAATCGATACTATAGATTCTGAGGCAAGTAGGTAGCCGATTGGTCGGTTTCGAAAATTTTTTTCCGGGAGCACTAACGAAGCGGTGGATGTTTAGTCTTTCGGCGCATTCGTGAGGACCTTTTGAGCCGACTCGTCTTTTTACCGCCCGAGCCTAACTCGACGGTCAACACTTGAAAATTAAGCGTGCATATTCGCACTTAACTTTGTCCTTGTTCGTACTCTTTCAGCCACGTGCTTACGAAGAAAAACATCGGGGCCGTTTGTTTTGAGGATCTGTTGGGGTGTTTTGTTTGGAATTCTTCTGATTTGGTGTTAAATTGAGCTTTGAGCCGGGCTTCTAGCAGCTGCTTGGGTTGATTAGATATTCTGATTCTTTCTTAAATGAGTTTATCTATGCACATATTTTTCACGCCGTTCGTTGTTACGTTTCACATAACAAGAAATTAAGAAACGGTAATTTGTACATAATTTCTTTTTATTATAACCTTAACTACTATAACGAAATAATAACTTGACAAAAATTAAAAACTGATAAAACTATCCTTTTTAAAAACCCAATATACGAAAGCAAAGCCTATAAACTAAATGATCGGCGTATTCCTTTGACGTAGAATGGCATTGTCTGGCTATTTCACACTAAAGTGAGCCTCCGGTCGCACCCCAGCCTTCTTTTTGAGATCGTTTGTGTCGCCCTTTTGCGGATTAAAAGTGTTTTTATTACTTGTGACAGATTTTTGTTCTAATGGTTGAGAAGATTTTAAATCGTTGATATTTTTGATCTTGTTTCTTATTTAATTTACTTGTAATATTTTAGGCAGGAGAGTAAGAAATAAGCAAAAAAATAATAAAAGATTTCCTTTCGTTTCCTTTGTTCACTTTCACCTATAATATGTATGTTACATTTAAGACTGTCTTTATTTTAGTAAGAAAATAATAATGTTTATCTATTGTTTAACGCAATACATATACATTGTTATTTAAAACATTTTTTTTTGTATTTTTCAATTTCCGCAATCTAAAACCACTTTCATTCGAGACATACGGTGATGTGTTGTGAAGTTGAGTAAGTTCCGTTACTCATAGCAATATAACCAAACTTAACTGATATCTGATAAAGTTTACGGAAAATGCTATTTATTATTTATATATTATAATAATATTATAATTTTACTGTTTCACAATTATAAATTTTTTTTACATATATATATATATATATATATATATATATATATATATATATATATATATATATATATTGAATACAATACATTTGGATATAAATTGAACATACAATACATTCATTCTAAAAATACTTTCAGAACGAATGTAAAAATAAACTAATTAGTTCTGCTATAATTCTCTAACAATTTTCTCAAGACTTAACAAAGAAATATAAACAATGCATCTTAATAAAGTGAAGAGGCAGAATGTCAAGAGGCTTGACTCATTTACAAAAATAAAATTGGTCTTGAAAGTTCAACCGTGACAATCTACTTTACTTTAGATTTGTACTAACACTTGTACGTGTTTATCTGTTTCGCTTAGATGAGTTGGTAAAACATTTCGCGTCATTTTTTGCCTTAGATAAACATACCAACGAAAATTGACTATAAAATATTGTAGCTTTGGATACTTTTTAGGACTTTATATACTTTATTTGAAATTTAATCATTGACTTAATAGTATATTAAAAATATACAGATTATAATATTTTGATGTATTTGAAGAATAAGAAATCTCTTTCTCTTTTTTATCCCTCTCTATTTTACTCACTCTGCACACACTTTCTATTCAAAATTATACAAAGAATATACACTACAAGGTGTTGAAAGACAAAGCCTTCAAAAATAATCTCCTGAAAAGCAGACAAGTATACAAATGGAAATAATCAGTTTTAGTAGGGTTAAATTTAGCAATATATATAAATTCTATCAAAGTAGTTGAAAAAAACTTAAAATGCCCATTTTGAAAATACACACATAAGTAACTTCAAAAACTTTTAATATAATCTCAAATATGGACAAGATTAGATTATACTATATCTATAAGTGTAGAAGTGCTGACAATGTGTGACAATAAGAAATTATGTTGAGATATTCATGAGAAAGACTCTTTCTTTATTCCCTCTTTCTACTCACTTACTCTGTTCCTGTAGAGAGAAACAGAGTAGTGCTAATATGTTAGAGCCCTCTCAATATTCAAAAAACTTATAAATAATTATGTAATTTGAGTTTACAAATCGCCATTCAAAAGGCAATGTCTCAAAAATTCGGCAGAAAGTGGAAAAGCGTCACAACAATAGATACCCTATGCCTACCCTTCATGTGGGATACAGCACGAAGCTAAAAAGAAAAAAATAAGTAGTAAACTAGACAAAGCCTTCTAAAATAATCTCCTCAAAAGCAGACAAGACTTCTATACAAATCCATAAGTACGTGTATAGTAGGAGTGTAGAAATGGTAACAATGTGTTGTAATAAGTAAAGAGGTTAGGTTAAGAGACTCACCTCATTCTTGAGGTTGATGGGCTCTTGCTGCGGCCGGGGCGGCGAGTGCCGGCCCCCCTCGCCCTCCAGCATATCAGCCTCGCATCCCGACTCGTCTGTAATTTATATTAGAATTAGTTGTTTTATTTAATTTGAAGATTATAAATTAAAAATTAATTCAACTTTACAGGGTTGGCAGATTAAGACACTCCGTTCCCCACTTTCCACAGTTCCATTTTTTCGACGCATTGCATGTTGAATGGCGGAACTCTACGCCGGGCTTTTGCTTTGGTGTCAGAGAGAAGAGATGAAAAACATTCTCTCGAGTGGGGATTGAACCGACAATCATCGCGTTACAGTCACACCCGTGTTACCCTGTGCCACGATGGCGACCTTTTCGTTTTTAATTTGGTAATGAAATGTACAAATTCTTTTTGATTTTTTTTTACTTTACAATTTTAACGTTGTTTTATATAAGGAATACTGTATATAAATCTAGATGTTTAAAGTCTTAATATTATTTAAAATCATTTGATTTCTTGATTATATTAATTTACACTTAGAAATAGCAATTTGTTTTATATAAAATATTGTAAAATGTTTTAGATAATTTTAACTTCTTTTTTCAAAAATAAATACTTTTCTTTAATAAAGACCAATAGTAAGTATTGATATAATAATAGAAATTAAATAGACCAAGAGCTAGGATTGGCCTACTAAATGTTCCGTAACAGAAAACAAAAAGCATATAGTACCACCACCATCACCATTATTTTTAACCGACATCAAAAAGAGGAGGCACAAACTTTTAAGACTTCAAAAATAAGAACCTAAATCATTGTACAGCAATCCACGTCACACCCTCAACTGAACAACAATGGTGAAATAACAACAAGTAATAAGCTGGCCACATCCCCTATAGGCTTAAACGCAAATAAGGATTAGAAGTCGATCGTACGAAACACACAAAAAGGAGAACGATAGCTCGCAAAATAGCAAGCAGAGCTACAAAAGAACGTAAACCGTGACCCACCCCAATGAGCCTGCAAATAGATCCAAGTCTCATCGAATTAGAACGGAAAACTCCTTTTAATTTTGAATGAGACGTGTAAAAGCTCTTTTAAATTTTGTAGTGTGTATTTTTTTATGTATGTCTGCCTATTTTATAGCTTCACACTGTATACCGCACGTAGTAAAGTAGGCAGAGGGAGCCTGGGAACCTAGTTTTATGTTACTCTCTTCCCATTAGGACACTTTCGTTGCCCACCGAACTGAGTGGCGGAATTCAACGGCGCACTTTGCCTCGTTACCATAGCGAAAAAATGAAATTATTAAATATTTCATTTCCTCGAGTGGGAATCGAACACACAACCTGTCGCGTGTACAATCACATACTTATACTTCTGCACCACTTGTGGCGTTATATACCTATATATTATAGCTTAAATGGGATGTACCTACATGTTATTAGATAAGGTTCTCTTTTATACATTAGAGAAATAGAATCTATATAATAAAAGCAATATTCTTCTTTAGTATACACATAAGTTCATCATCGTCGAGCATCTCACTCAATTGGGTTTAAAGATATTACTATTATATGTCTTTTAGTGAATTGAAACGGAGTGTTAAGACACTCCGTTTTCAGCAACTAACACTAAAATCTCTCTGCCTATTATCTCAGTGTCTTTTAAAGTCACAAAATTTAAAAAAGAAGACTTTAACTGCGTTCCAGTACTAGCAAATTATTTACATACATTTTGTCGACGGCAAGCAATTTTAGAGAAAATTCAACACGATTGAAACGAAAGTAAGTTAAAAAGGAAACTGCTAGAAGAATGCAACCATGACCCAGGCTCTGCATGTAGGTCAAACTATGATATTTTCTCATTCGATAATAAACTGACACTATTTACTCAAATTCTTTAAGTCATATACACTTTAAGACATGAACGTCAGAAATTAAAAATAAATTTTCTTAAATACACTTAGCGCGCAATGCCTCCAGAATTCGGGAGGAAGTGGAAAAGCAGTGTCTTACACTAGATTCCCTCTGCCTACCCTGCTGTGCGCGGGTTACAGCGTGAAGCTGATTAATTTTTTTATATAACAAACACACATTTAATTGTAAAATCATTTTTTCCTATTTAATTGGGTTTTTCTTGTAGAAAATTGCAGTCAAAGAATTCATTCATTCATTTTTCTAATCTAATAAATATGTGTGCTTAGCAATAAACAACTTACTGCTTGTGTAGTTTTATAATAAAAAACAATATTTATGGTTTTAAAAAAGTTATCTGTGACTAGTTACACAAAGTACTCGTATATAATATCTTTGTAGCGAAAAATAGAGTACAAAAGGTTTTCTTACTAGTATAAATGTGCCTAAACTATTATATGCATAACAAAAACTATAAAAACATATAAAAAGTTCTTAATAGTGACCCAAAAAAGCTCCAAACACCTTAAAAAACAATTCAAAGTCAATAGAAAAAGGAAACAATCCAAAGCAAATCGACAAAAAGGGGAGCACACATAAGGAATGTGGAAAGAACGCAACCATGACCGTCCCCAACGCGTCTGGAAGTAGGTCAAGCCGGTCCGGGAAGGAATATCCCGCCTACCTGGGGGAACCCCCGAATATCGACGAAACAACTTTGCGGATTAAGGATTTCATAATACGTTTCGCTTACTTAGTTTGTTTCCATTGTTATTTGGTGCACGTTAAATTAGTCGTAATGAGTGAGCCATTTTTATGTGTTTATTTTGTAATTCACTATAACATATGATTTGTTAAAGAGACTTAATCTTAAAATGAAAACAAAAAGAAAAGAACGATTTTGTTGCTACATTTTCTTTAAAAAAAGGTCCATCTGAAGTGATAACCTATTATACTAAAATCAGAATAAAAAAACAGGCAATAATATATTCATAGTAAGTGTAACCCTAGCACTGCATGCATTATTTATTACACTCAGATCACTTAGCTGGAAACCCTAACAGTACGAATACTGGGAAAGTATTACCGCATCCAATAATGATCTAACGATTCCGTTTATAGTTTTGCTTGTCAGTGATAAATTGAACAATATAATGTTACAATTAAGAATCTGTATTTTAAATATTGTATATATCTTGTTGTAGCCTACAAGAGAATAATAGAATGCGAGAAATCTATCAACCGAAAGCAATAGTTACACCTGAGCGTTGTATAAAAGTTCCTTCACAAGAACTATCATGTGATATCAGAAACCTAAATACACCAATTCTAGGATGTAAGAACGGTAAAAATTAAATCTTGCTTAGGTTAGCCAAGCAAGCCTTCATTATCACCAATCTGCAACCGACGGGAATATTAAACGAGAACTAACATGCGGAACCCGGACGAACCACCAAACAAATCCCAACCTTAACGACATTAAACAATAAGACACCACAGATCATTGTTCTGCAAATAGCTGGCCGTAAGCAATAGGAACTGATGCCAAAACGTAGCAGCCGTCGAATATGATTGCTCCTAATGCGGCAGGGGGATGGGCCAGGGGGTAGGGGGAAGAGGGCATCCAAGGGGGTTACTGCGTCGCGCCGAGTTCCTGACCGAGCAGTAAGTCTGGCTTAATCCTATCGGAAACGCGGACCCCCGTTGAAGATCGAGGACTGGGCCACGATGCATCGATATATCACGAGATATCCATTTAGTTTTGACTTTGAATCTTGTTGTTTTATAATATTTAATATAATTTATACACAATTTGATAGTAAAAATGAAATGTTGTTGTAGAATTTCGAAATTACATTTTCATTCATAAATCCACCTCAGGTTGGTGTTGTGTTATTTATGTAAATAATAAAATGTAAATTTAAATGAACAGACGTGTTTATGCAGACAATGAAATAAATAGTTTTACGTTTATTTTAAAACATCACTACAGTGTGATGTAGTTATTATTTAAATATTTAAAAATATATTTTACACTATAGTTCACAGCTAACTGTTCAACATATTAATACTATTTTTCAGCTTCACGCTGTACCCCGTACACAGCAGGGTAGGCAGAGGGAACCTAGCGTAAAGACACTCCGTTCCCCATTTTCCGACAATTCTACAGGCATTACATGTTGAGTGCTGGAACTCAACGCCGGGTTTAAACAAATAAAAATAAATTCAAGTATTAAACCTGAAATTTCAAATAAAACTAAAACATAAATAGATCTTTCCATACAAAATCTTAACACTCGAAGCTAAGCCACATAACCGATAGTCGATAGCCATCAAAAGCCTCGACTCATCCGCCTTCCGTCCTCCATGTACAGGGGGGGACATTACAAATTAATAGTACAAAGACCGGCCGCAGATCGCCTCCGAAAATTTACAGGCACCAGACACTTATAGTCCACTGCAGAATGTAGACTATACACACGTATTATATAATAAGGTGTGGGCTATTTTGGCACTAGGTTAGGTGATCGTCCTATCGTACTGTTAACACCCTGTACCTTTGTGGTGTAGTCTTTTGCCTATCTAGACGACGACGGTTCGTTATTAGCTTTTAGGGTTGATTATGTGTTTTAATGAAGTTTAGATTTGGGCTTTTTAGAATTTTTTTTTTATTAAATGTTTTTTTTTTGAGGTCGGATGTTGAATTTTGTTATCTTACATTCAGACTTCTTCTCTACATATATACATGTGCGGGATACAGCGAGAAGTTAGAAAAAAAGAAAGAATATACTGACATATTGTCAGTATGGATCGTTATTCGTTATATTTATTCGTTTTCACATAAAATTTTTCTTTAAATACCTACTGGTATATAAAAATTAAAACAAATAATATTAATTTTAATATGGCATTACAATATAAATATAATAAAAGTCTTAGCACATTGTTACTACAATCTTACTCTTATTTAATAAATCTCGATAGTTCCAACGCAAAAGCTCAAGACATTTATGGCTCACTGCGGACAATATCGCTACGTACAAAGCTGGATTATATATAGAGGCTATCATAGCACTACGTCGTCGTGGTGCAGTGGGATTGGTCACATCATGTGCGATGGATGAGAGTTCAAATTCCACTTATCTTAGTTTCACTAATCTAAGTCTTATATATATATTTGCTTTATCTACCAATTCATGATATAATTTAAATATTATGTTATTGACGAACAAGCAGTAGAATATAAAAATAGTTCTGATAAGTTGAAATTAAAAAGTTTTTTTCGGGCTATGTATCATCATATCGTATATTCGTTTGGTGGGTATGTTTAGTCTACGTAATTTTGTCACGTAGTACTTTGTAAATCTGACGGCGACGTCGTGGCTCAGTGAGAGCCTCAGTGTCCATACTACCACCCTACTTAAATCTACCTGAATGTGTGGATAGTAGGCAATTGAATGATAAATATGATAGAATAAAATCTACAAATATAGACCTCATTTCTGCAACTTTCAAAGTTACTTAAATTAATTTACTAAGACTAAGAGAAATAAAGATTTATGGAGAAAGAATGAATGAGTATTCGGTTGACCTTTGAAAACACAGTATCGATGATTTTGGATTCGTAAAAAGCAAGACTAATTCCAGAGGAGAGGAGATATGAAGTGGTTGAAGACAGTGGCCGAAGTGTAATAGGTGTGCAGAGACCGTTTGGCGCATCATTTTCTCCGGCTCCCTCGCTAGTAATAAAGCGTAAAGTTAAAAAAAAGTTAAGAAAAATATTCATACAATTGAACCACCCAAAACACTAAGATGTAATAAAGTTTTCTTTTGAGTAACATTTTAGTCATGTAGTACAGGTACAAATCGTCGCATACATAAAATTTTAGATTTCACAAACAAAAGATGAATTTGTATCTTAAACTTTTATCTTTTACACACAACTACCCTCATTTAAATCTACCAATTTTAACCAACCACAACATCAAATATACTTAGATATGTAATAAGTACAACAAAACCAACCCCGTAAATTCTGATTATCATTATAGACATTGATAAACGTCCCAGTTCCATACACAATGGATTTGAGTCAAATGCATCGAGCTCGCAAGAGATTCGGAACTCGCCAACACTGAATTGTGGACATTACTTCTCACGCATGGCTTGCGTAGCTACACGGGCTTATACTGAGTAGTCTTAACATAACATTTACATTATACAAAGCCGTTTTACTATTACATTTTAAACTGTTTCAATTATTAATTAAACTTAATATTTGTTTGCATGTCTTAATGTCTGTTTGAAATAACTAGCTAACTGTTGGTGTGTAGTATATTTTGTTTAAGCGCGCGTTAATTTTTTCAGTTTTTATAGTAGATTCTTAATATTTGAGACTAGTCGCGGCGCGACCAGACCAGGGGTATACGAGTGACTGTAAATCAACAGGTTATGGGTTCGGCTTTCATTCGAGAAAACGGGATGTACGGGTTACATCGAGAAGCTAAAAATATTTCAAGATTTTCTATATAGTTTGAGATATTTTTATCTTGTAGTCTTTTTCATTTAAGTTTAAGACTAACCTAACCTAATTCATTATCTAAATTAATAAGCCTAACGATATTTTTAACAACTCATTTTGGTGACTACCAAAATTTACTTATAACATTTAGAATTAGCGTTGGTCATATTAGAAAAGTGAAGATACTTTTTTTTAATTCAAATTCAAATTAAAATAATTTTATTCAAAATAATAAGTTAAATGCTTAATTTTTTGAACGTCAAATATTTTACCACCATTTCACTAAAGTTAATGCCTCAGATCTGAGAAGAACCGGCGCAAGAAACTCAGCGGGACTTATTTTTTTTTAAATCAATTTTAAACAAATACCTATTTAATTATCTGTGACAATGATACCTTTGAAACAGCGCGGAGCGAGCATTTAGACATCTGTTTTTTCCGGTCTTTACCAATATAAAATATTAGTCCTGCAAAAAACTGCTAAAAGCTTGAATACAACTTAAAAGCATGTTAATATTTATAAGGAACGGGATTCCTTAGCTACCACCAACTTTGGTTCGTTTCTTCCGGAAAAAGAATCTAAAAGTGGAGTAGTCAGGGCAACTGACACCCATGCAACTTTGTTAATTCACAAAAAGTATAAGAGAACATATGAAAAAAAAAGTTTAATATAATATAATCATGCTACTAACTCAGTTTATTGCATTGGATGTATTCTATTTCTTTTAGAAAAGTATTTAAACACAAAAATTTAAAATATAAAATATAACTCAAAACCATGTCGTATTTTTTAGTTAACCAATTAAAAGTTCTTGACCATCGGCTGTGACTCAAATAAATCTGGACATTCAGTATGAAAATGTAACCGATCTACGTTGGTCTTATATAAAACATCATATAAATTTATTAAACTAAAATTAAATAAATTGTCCTGTATATCTACAGGATAAGACTTAAGAATAAGAAAATGTCATGTTTTTAACAATTTTAAAATGTTATCCACACTTAGGATTTTTTATACGTTTTCTAAAAAGAATTAAATGTCATATTATTCGACAGGTCCGGCCGTCTTATAAAATGACAACTAAAGCTAATCTTATTAGACAGACAGAATTACATAGATATCAGAATTATATAGATATCTAACTGTTCCTAATGCTATGATACTAAATCACCTACCAGTAAACAACTATTTAACGTGCTCTCTGAAGCACGCAAGACGTCAAACGCACACCCATCTGTCCATAGTGAACGTTACTTAACCTAAATGATATAATTGATAATGTTTGTCACCACTAAGTTAATAACCCCTAAGTCACACAGCAGGGTAGGTAGAGGGAATCTAGTGTTAAGACATCCCGCTCCCCACTTTCCGCCAAGTTCTGGAGGCATTGCGTGTTAAGTGGCGGAACTCAACGCCGCGCTTTGCCTCGACACCCGAGCGAAAAAATTAAAATATAAATAAATATTTTATTTCCTCGAGTGGGGATCAAACCACAACTAGTCGATTTTACAGTTACACTTTCTGCCCCTGCGCCACGACTAGCCTCCAAATCTAGACTGGCCTGTTCTTTTTTTTACATTTGTTCTTATTATGACCGACACCTATGTATTTTTAAGAATCCACAGTCTTATATCACTTTGTTTAATACCTGTCCATCTGTTGAGACCACTTATATCGAGATCACATGGAGGTATCAGTTTGATACATAGATCAATCAGTTCATAAGTTTGTCAAGTTTTTAAAGTTGTACTTCCCGTTGACCAACTCGTACTTAATCGTTTTTTATTTAATATTACAACTATTTTATTAACAATAATCGCGTGCTGTCAAACAAGTGTCTGATAAAGATATATAAACGATGCCGCCATTATTACAATACATAAAATAAATTAATATAAAAAGAAACATTACCTTTAGACATATTCATAAGCGTGACCGAAACAGTTTTTCGCGAGTTAAGCGCATCCATCCTCCATATACGCACGATACCTACATACATAGATAGATATAGTACAGACAGCATAACAACGATCCATTAGTACGGATTGCTGAATACTTAACCGAGATTATTTTAACAGTATACCCTTTTCGCTTAATGCTTTTCGTTCTCGAATATCATTCGTCGAAGCTTTAACGAACGCTCTACAAAAGAAAGCGGACAAATTGCTTCTAAAACAACAAAAGCCGACCGGAAAAATTCACAATCGCACCGAATCATTAATCTCAGAAACAAATGGAAATCGGCCGACATCTGCTGTACTGCTCGAAAAAAAATGCCCCGCCATCGCCATAGTCGACAGTTGTCACGTTATTCTCGACGGGATTAATTAGAAATGCGATTAAAAACAAACAAAACAGGGAATGGTGAACTTAAATTAATGAAAAATTACCACCCTCTGAGCACTCGTCAACTCTTTTTTTTTTTCACCGGGGTCGCTCCCGCGCATTAAGCGGCTTTAATTTGAATTCGAAATTAGAATTACGCGCGCTTTATAATTATTGTGTTTTTTTTTTTATTCTTTTCGGCCAGCGCTTGATGTCTAATTCTAAAAACTGTTGATTGTACGCCATTATGTGTTTTTAATGCTATGTGTTTATGTGGTTTCTGCGAAATATAATGGTTCATAAAAGTTCGACGTAAATGAACGTCTATACGTCTAATTATTCTTATATTAATGTGAATGTGAAATTATTCTTTAATGAATACACAATAATTGTAGCGGAATAAAAATGGCAGACAATTACTTTATACGTCATTAGTATTCAGTTAGTTGTAACTTTATTGATTATAGTTTAGAGCTTTTAACTGGAAATTTGTGTTCTTTTTTAACTAGAAACAGTTTAAATATAAATTTAAATACAGGTTTGAATTGTAATTTGTAATAGCATATATTTATTATGGATATAATGTTCTCATCAATATTTTATACCTACTACACCACTTTAGTTTCTTTATTAAAAGAAAGAAATTCTTATTATTTTATTCATAATTAAAATACAGCTAAATCATCACAAATTTAAGCCTAATAATAATTTTAAAAAAATAATGAAAAAAAAAACATAATGACGTATACGCACGACTTTGTCGCGCAATTTGAGCTTAGAACAATAGCGTTCGGAAATAATAAGTGATCGGAACACGAAGGGCAATGATAAGTGCCTTTATGCTCGAGTGCGGTAAGAGCCCTCTACGTACGCCCGAGATATACATGTTTAATTTACATCATTTCTACAAAAAAAAGCTTTAAAAACAATTTCTTTTAATGGAAATGTATAACTTAGTATATTGAAAACCAAATTTGAAATATTGAAGTAAAATTTTAAAGGAAAATAATTAGTTATTATATAAATTTGAAAGGTAGAAATGACTAAAATATAATAATTAGTGGTGTATAATTATAAATACGTTCGTATATTATAAGTGATTTTGCGAAGGGCAATGTTGAGAGCTTTTGTGTTCGTGTGACAAGGACCCTTTGCGTACGCCCGAGGAATCTACATTTTTATTTATAATATAAATTTATATTTTTTACTCTATATCTCGTTCTTGTTTTTTGGATTAGATTTTTGATGACAAGCGTACATAAAATTACATTAGGATTTAATTTAATATATATTTTCAAGACTTCAAAAATTGAAAAAATTGAGTGGACTCCAAAATGTTTTTTTTTACACTTTCACTGTATAGTTTAAATCTATCAATCAGTCAAATCATCAATCAGTGATATACAAATTAATATATTGAACATAAAGACAACAATGATATAAATAGATTTATATATAAAAAAAAACATAAAATAATTATATTATATAACTAAAAATAACTTAAAAAAAAAACAAATAATATTCAGCGTTTGGATAATAAACACGGTTGTTACAATCGTTTGAACTATAATAGCTTAGTAGCTTAAAACTTTACAGCGACATCAAGGGACATTATGAAGGAAACGCGAGAGTAAAATACTGTAATGCGTGATTTACGGCCACATTACACGATGCAATTGGAACTTAACGCTAAAATAATAAACATTATGAATCGTTTATTATTAAGTTCAAGCAAAATTTCTCAATTTTTCTGTTTTAATTTCTATTTTAGTTATTTGTATAACTAAAATACTACGTGTCTCCAAGAAGAGAAACAAAGTGATAAAGCCACCGGAGGATACGTATGAAAAAGTTGATGACAGTGGAAGAGACCGTGGGGTTTGGTGCTTCGTTCTCTATGGCTATCGTGCTAAGGATAAAGCGTGAAGCGTTAAGAAGATGTATGACTCACTATAACAATAAAAAATATGTCGTTTTTACATAGATATGTGATATATCTTATAGTTTATTAAATTACGCCTTTTCATTTCTCTCTATAAACTAATGAAATAAGGAGAGGATTTTTGTCATAATTATATTTGCTATGTATAAAATTTGACTATATAATTATCCAGCTGCCAAGGAACTTAAATATATATTAATAATATTGTAGTCCATAAACTACATCTTAACATAGAGTCTGTAAAATATTTGACAACAAAAACCCAATTCCAATATTATAGCACGTTATGGCATCAAAGCTGAACTACGCCTATTTGGCAGCGCTTAATTTTTAGGAACTGTTACCGACATCCCTCCATTCAGAATGCGCTTTAAACACAAAATTAACCCGCGAACATTTACAAATATCGGTCAATTAACCGCCAAGCGAGATAACAATTGAAATCGGTTTCACTTTCATCGAGGCCCGGTTAACGCGCTAAATATAATAATAGATCAGTAGATACATCAATGGTCCGCGGTGCATACCTCTTTATTTTTGTTGCATTATAGTCCCTATTCGCAATACGCTAAGAGCCACAGATAGCATTCACTTTCAATTTTCGAACGTCGGCACAGATTAAATAAATGTTCGTATAGTCTGTTGACGCGCGTTTGACCACATGTTTTGTGACGGAATACTTACGGTTTTAATAAATAATAGACAGCCGCTTTGGTTTGTTTTCACTTATCTGTATTGTTTTGGATTCCAGTTTAATTTTAAATGTACGTAGATACGTGTGTTTTTGATTAAGAATTGATTTAGCTTTCCCTTTGAGCTATTCATTCGACTTTCATTAACAACTGCGTATAATTAGTAAAATTTAACGTCAATTATATATTTATCTAAAGTATTTCTAAGTGGTTTAGATTATTGTGTACATAAATAATAAGATGTCAATTTGAAACCTTGAACTTTAAAATTGTAATTATTGATGCAAAACTGCAGGTAATACGATCGAGCTTTTACAATCACCTTCAATAAAATACGAAGCGAAATTAAGATCGACGACTCGTAAAATTCAGAATTACAAACAGTAATATTCCCATACATTTAAGATTATTTAAACAATAACATAATTAATGAACACAATAGAGCTACCGACGTATTCGTGCTCCTGACTAGCATAGAAAAGATTTTACCATTTATACCGACAACATCGGTACATACAAATACAATACGTGTACAATCATAAAAATTGCTCATCCATAAACGTTCCTTATAATAATAATATAAATTTACAAACAAATCGAAGGAATAACAACTCTATTGTGCAAGTATAAAGTTGACTTTTGACATTAAATTTGACTGTTCATTAGTGATTTGAATGAAAGGGTTGGCAAATCCAACTTCTATTGTTAATAGTCACGCGTCAATGTATTAAACATAATTATGTGTTTTATTATATCGACTATAGTACGGGTCTGAAGCTATCAAATTGTGCGACTTAATTTTTTTTTATTGCTATTCATAAAATTCACTGAGATTATGTCCATGTGCTAACACTGAAAGGGAAACATCCTGCTAATATTGTATTATGATTGTAAAGCGTTTGAAATACGTTTTTTTTTCTATTATGAGCTTCACGCTGTATCCCGCATATAGCAGAGTAGGCAGAGGAAATATAGTGTTAAGACACTCCCATTTTTCCTTAAGTTTTTGAGGCATTTCGTTTCTCTCACTCGGAGGACTAAAATATTTAATATTTTCATCACCTCACTATGGTCACGAGGCAACACCCCACTCAATACATGTCTCAAGAATTCGGCGGAAAGTGGAGAACGGTGTCTTAATATTAGTCTTAAAACTACAGTTTTCAGGTTTCGCTCTGCCTACTCCGTACCGCATATAGTGAGAAACATCGTGAAATCTCGATAGAATATAAGAAGCACATGACACAGTCGGTAGCTTGATAAATTTGACATTTTTTAACTTCACGCTGCATCTCTCATACGGCAGGATAGTCAAAGTGTCTAGACAGGCCGATCTACTTGCACAGCCCAATTTTCAAGACATTGCGTGATGAGTAGTGGAACTTAACGTCGGGCTTCGATTAGACAAATAATACTGATAAGATATTAAAAATATGTAAAAAATATAAAGTAATAAAGACATGTGTTCATGATTGTAGTAGATTTGAAACGCATAATGGTCTAATATTTAAATACATCAGAAAGTGGCGAACAGAGCCTTGGGTCACTTCCGCTTTAAAAAAGTGAATAAAAATAAAAAAAAATAGAAAATTACATCAATACATAAAAAATATTAGATACGTGCATATTATAAACATTGCTGGTGCATATTGCATGACAAGCTTTTTTTATTGTTATTTGTTATTTTATGTTAACGTCAACAGTGTCTATTAAAATAAAATAAAATAATATACTTGAGAAATGTTAAATAACTATGAACGTTATTAATAATTAATTAAGAATTATAAAAATGTTAAATATAAAAAAATATATTGTAACTTTTTACCAAATTCATATACTTTAATACTTCCTCGGTTGCATCAATATCCGTTCAGCAATTTCTTGGGTCAGTTTGTCGCGGATTTAATATATATTAATAAAAAAAAATTCTTACTCTTATCCCATCGGTGGTAACCTGACAACAAAAAATTTTTTATAAGACTTTTGTTTGACTTTTAATACAAATTTAGTTTAAATTATTAATTATGTTACACTAAAGTTAGTTAAAATAAACATTTATTAGGTATAATATAATTTTATCACAATATGAATAATGATGCAGTTCTATAATTACATAATCAATGAACAAAATTTAGATATGGCGTTGTACTCCACCGAATAGTAATAATCTTTGTGTAAAAGAATGGAAAACGTGGAGATGTGATACGGAAATGTAAAAAAAATCTTGCATTATAAGTACGCAAAATTATAATTTGTGTAAAATCTCATCTTTTAAAACATACATATATTGAGACCAGTCGTGGCGCAGGGGCACAAAGTGTGACTGTAAAATCGACTGGTTGTGAGTTCGATCCCCACTCGAGGAAATTAAATATTTATTTAAATTTATATTTTCATTTCTTCGCTCTGGCGTCGAGGCAAAGGCGCGGCGATGAGTTTCGTCAATACGCAATGCCTCCAGAATTCGGCGGAAAGTGGGTAACAGAGTATCTTAACACTAGATTACTCTAGATTATTACACTAGATACTCTGCTGTTTGAGGTATGCAGGGTGAAGCTGATTTATTTATTTGACTTAATAAATAAATGTGAATGGTTAACAGCATTTAACAATTATCATTACAAAATATAGAAGTTTCATATAAAAAAATATATATCATATTTTTTATTGCAATATAAAGAACAAGACGATAGACGTAAATAAACAAAAGATGTTAATCTCCAAATGTAAGTAAAACAGCGAAATGAGTCATTCCTTAATACGATTATTTACCATAAAAAAGCGCGAACGACGGACATCTTGTTATTTCGATTCTAATTATATTTAATGTGCCTGTTATTTTTTGAGTTTTAATGCGCACCCGCTATAAAAAGATAATCACAAAAATAATTGAAACGAAATAATAAAGGGAGTAGGGGAGGCGATTAATGACGGGGGGAGGCGCGGGATAGTCGGCGCATTACGACCTAAATAATCAACATAATTACACTTTTTACCCCGACTTCCTCCTTACCCCCTAAGTGCTAGTAAAAGGATTGTCTATACAAAAGTTTTTTTAAATGACAGCTCTGCTAAATGTAGTTTTTAACGAGCATTCTCTTTGCGCTTTACTTTGAATGAATCTTTATAGCAATCTGTTGAACTAATTTAGTGTAGATTCTATGTAAAAAATATTGAGTTAATTATCTTGGTGTTAAAAGAATATTATTGGTAATTTATTTTCGGGATTTTTTAAGGTAAGATTGATGATTTTTTTTATCTAAACTGATCTTTTACATATTTCATACATATAATAATTCGGAAAAACGCAAATTATATTTAGGTCTCTCAATGTTCCTAAATACACACACATACCGCAGAGTTGAGCTCTGCCCCTCAATATGCAACATCTCCAAAATAGGGAGAAAAAGAAAAAACGGAGTGTTTTAACACTAGCTTGCCTCCGCTTACCCAGCGATGCGGTAAAAGTTTTAAATTTAAAAAATATAGAATTCTTGACTTGGCCCGAAGACAAGTGAGTTCGAGAACGTTACAAGAAAAAAGGTTTACTCAAAACCTTTTTTCTTCCTACCTAATCAATGTTGTAATGATTGCAAACTAAGTGAAAAATATTTTTTTGGCTTCACGCTGTATCCCGCACTTATTAGGGTAGGCAGACGGAATCTAGGAACCTAGTGTTACGACACTTCCGTTGTCATTTTCAACCATAATCTTGAGGCATTGCGTGTTGAGTAAGGGAACTCTACACCCAGATTTGTCTTGTTACCAGAGCACGAAAAAAGAAAATATAAAATATTTCATTACTCCGAATAAGAATCCAACACACAGCCATCGCGTTTACAGTTGCACGCTTGTGCCCTGCGCCACGACTGCCTAAATAAAGATAATTAATATATAATATTTTTTAAAGTACCAGTCGTCAAAGTCAAAGTGACTGAAAACCGACTGGTTGTGGGTTCGATCCCACTCGAGGAAATGAAATAATAATTCAAAATTTATATTTCCATTTCTTCGCCCTGGTGTCGAGGCGAAGGGCGGCGTTGAGTTCCGCCACTCAACACGCATTGCCTCCAGAATTCGCTGACACTTTCATTAGGTTCCCTCTGCCTATCCTGCTATATGCGGAATACAGCGTAAAGCAGTTTTTTTTTTGTTTTAATATTTTTTTTATTTCTAAGTTTATTTCGTAGTTCATATAATGAAGAAACAGAGAGACATACATACATATGTAAAGAAGAAACAGAGAGAAAGAGTACCGAGTGTTTTCTGAAGAAAATCGCGACACGGCGCTCTTTATTTTGCTCCTACATGCAAATGAAATACGAGTATGTAATTCTCAGTAGCTTTAGAACCCACAACCATCGCATTAAGTCAGATGCTGTTGCATCGCACGACGGCGCCATATACATACATGAAGATCTATCATTTGTTATTGTTCCTATATTTAGCATTGTATCGTAACTAATAAAATAATAAATATAGCATGTACATATATATATACACATAATAATTAATTATTAATTATAACAACAAATTCCCAATAGATAGGATTAACCCACGCGACCACATTAAATTAGTGCTATCTTGCCTTGCACTTGTTTTCCCTAATGTATTAATACAAAATAATCACTTATTTATTCAATGTTCGTGTACAAATAAAAGAATGTATGGAAAAACTGCAATTTTTTAGATTAATAATTAATACACTAGGGTTTTTCCAGTTATTATTTAGTGGGTATCTGTATACAGAATAAACTTTTGTTATAAGCACTTTCTTTTTATTTGTTTCGTATTCGGACAGAAAGCGGAATACGGAGTGTTTTGACATTAGGTTCTCTCTGCCCTATCGTACGGGAAACGAGCGTGATGATTCTATCTCGATTTCTCTGTACGTAGATTCAAATATAATCATTTTTTTTCTTCCGTATACTATAGTAGTTTAACTCTCTAAATTACATAAGTATGCGTAGAATTCAAAAAGTTGGAAGTACATCATTTTTGATTAGATACGAGTCTTAACCCATCATTATCCTAGGATACTTTTAAAAACAATATCTATACGTACATACATACATACATACAGTAACACAGAGAGGAGGCCAATCGTGGCGCATTGGTACAAGTGTGGGACAGTAAACGCGACAGGTTGTGGGTTCAATTCCGACTCAAGGCAAAGCGTTTCGTTGCGTTCCGCTACTCAACACGCAATACCTCCAAAATACGGCGGAAAATGGGGAACGGCAGTGTCTTAATGAGAACCTAGTGTCTTAACACTAGGTTCTTAAGTTCCTTTTGCCTAGCCTGCTTTGTGCGGGATAGAGCGTGAAGCAAAAGAAATATTACGCAAAGTGTATTTTTATCTTTCTTAATCAATTCTTACAAGATACGTTTCAGATGAAGTCGAGCTGAAGAATCGGCATATAATTAGAGATAATGAGACGCCATTCAAGTGTCCGTCTGGATACTTGTGGAGTGGATCTACGAATATCTCATTGGATGTGCCAAATATAAATGTTTACGTTTATGTATAAAAGAAAGATTATTTGAATGTGCGGCGTTGTGTTCCGTTAATATAATATGTATTATTTCATATAATATAAAATTTATATAACTAGCTTAGTCTGGGGACAAGTCACTCCGACTTGTTTAGTCTATCTAAGCTGGAGAGTTTACGCACATCCTACAAAACGTGACAAGTATAATATGATTTTTTCTAAATAATATAAAGTGTATTTATATTATTCTTTATATTTATGCGTAAGTGCAATATATTTATAAATTGAAATATTTACTATTTTCATTTTCTAGCTCTGGCGCCGAGGCAAATCGCGGAGTTGAACTCCGCTTAATATGTACATAATAAAAGAATAACAGAAGAAAGAAACAAACATTTTTTCCCCTTTAAACAAGCTTCCAATATTTTCGTACCTCCTCCATCTCCGACTAAGACAGGGACCCTAAATGAATGGGTTTAATTCGCTTAAATTTTATATTAACAGCCTGTATAATTTATAACTTCTACAATAATTGTATTTGGAGTTTTAAGCTTATTTATTGGAGTTTATATTAGAATATAATTGCCTTATTCCAAAGGTTTAATCAACTAAGTTTTTCGAATAGCTTTCGATCGAAATTGGTAACAAACTTAATTAAAATTATAATTAGGCATCCTTGAGGCTCGATGTAGGAGCTCTATAACATGTTTCGTATTTTTTTTTAATTTTATATTATGATAATTTTATAGCAGGTAAATAATTATATAGTTGTATACAAAAAGTTCAAATACTCTTTAATATTTTCGGTTTTTTTTTTTTATATATTATGTATATCGAAAGAAATACTTCTATAAAAAGAACCGACTTCGAGAACTAAAAAGGATAAAATAACTTAGTAAAGATTTAATTTAGAACATTTCGTTTACATTAATATTAATATAATAATGGTATTAGTATGTGGTCCCTAATATCTGTCGGTCTGTCTGTTCGATTCCCATTCGAGGAAATAAATTATTTTTAATTACTTTTTTTCGCCGCTACGGAAGAAGAAATGGACAAAGTGCATCGTTGAGTTCCGCCAATCAGTACGCGACGTCTCTTGAATTCTGGTAAATAGCTCTCTGCTTTACGGAGTGTCTGTACACTATTCTATTTGCATTCAGTGCTATATGCGGGTTAATGTGTGAAACTGAATCAACATCTACAAAAGAGATTTGGACCCACAAATATTACAGTAATCAAATATTTTACAATTCCTACTCATTATTACTATCAAATATATTGACTATACTATATATCACTAATATACATATATAATTTGTTTTTTTTTGTGTTTCTTTTTTCGAATTTGCGTTATTGCTCTTGACCTGGGATGGTCTTGACAGCGTCGCCGGGTGGGGAGGGACGAAAGTAGCTCGCCCCTAAAGAAAATGTACGAGGGATTTTTTAGTGTCCGTCACTCTGTCTGTAATTCTGGAGTTATCGCGGGTTGAGTGGCGGAACTCAACACCGCGCTTTGCCTCAACACCAGAGCGAAGAAAATGGAAATATTAAATATTTAATTTCCTAAAGTTAGAATCAAACTCACAACCTGTCGCATTACAACCACGCTTTGTGCCTAGCCGACTGTCTCAACAGTAATAGTAAATATATTTTAATAGTAATACAGCGGCTTACCTGTGTCAAAGAAATTCAATATTTATTCTCATTCCAATAAAGCACAAAATTCTAATAGTACATTTATTATGGCTAATTTAGACAACTTACGAGTTCAATTAAGCATATTTTTCTTTCTCAATATACATTGCTGATTCTCAATATTATTTTTTCTTACAAGTCTCTCAATAAGCGCAATGGAAACCAAACAATTAGGAACATTAGAGAAATATAATATACTAATAATAAACTGAGTGTTAGCGAAAAAACTCCAAACAAACGAAAAACGAACGCCAAGTTCTAATTAAAATGATTAACTTAATGGTTTCAGTCATTAGCGATTTTAATTTCAAATTACATGTTTTTTTGAAACAAAAATAATATAAAACGTTTTTGTTTAGGCTTTTTTTTAGGTTTTCTTAACTGTTGACTATAACATTAAGTTAAGTTAGGCGTTTGGCTATATTTATGTATGTAATTCACCCTACTAGAACATATTCGAAAAATATTATTAAAGCTGTATATTTATATATTATACTATTTTTATTACTTTACTTACTACTTGGACCATGTGGTTAAATATATATGAATTAGAAACATTTACTGTGATTTAATATGTATGTATGACCTTTGCTTTGCTTAACTTTACTTATCGAAGGATAAATTGACGTATATATATTTTTTTCAATTCGAAGCAACAGTTCCTAAGATTAGTGCGTTCCACCAAACACAAATTTATATTAGATAGATATATAAATTTATAATAAATACGAAAATGAAATACATAAAATATGTCCAAGTAAGATTTTCATGTTCATTTATTTTATTTTATTTTTTTTGTTTTAATAGTGGATGCAAGTAGCTTGTAATTGCGTTTTGTAAGTATTGAATTCATGCCATTTTCCTGGATTTAGTAGATGCTTTTTAGTAGATATCTACGTATTAATTATTTCACAGTAGTCATTTTGCCAATTACTTTTGTTTAAAAAATGGTTGGTTCAATCTCCCTTAAAAGATGTTCAAATTATCTATAAGCATACCTATATCTATACTTAAAGATAATTTGAGGAGGCCAGTCGTGGCGCAGTGGCACAAAGTGTGACTGTAAAACCGACTGGTTGTGGGTTCGATCCCCACTCGAGGAGATGAAATATTTATATTTCCATTTCTTTGTTCTGGTGTCGAGGCAAAGCGCAGCGTTGAGTTCTGCTACTCAACACGCAATGTCTCTAGAATTCGGCAGAAAGTGGGGAACGGAGTGTCTTAACACTAGGTTCCCTCTGCCTACCCTGCTGTGTGCGGGATACAGCGTGAAGCTGATTCCTATAGGTATATAAGACTTTTCAATTACTGTGTGACTGATAGACAACCCATATACGAAACTGCTGGACTGAACGAGTTGAAATTTGGAATGTTTGTTCGATAGAGAGTGTACAGGAGCACCAAGAAAGGGTTCGGAGGAGGAGCGGGAGATACATTTTGAAGTCCACACATACATAGTTGGTGATGATGATTAGAACATTGTTTTTGAGTATTAATCAAAGAGTATTCTTGGGTCCCCACTCTTAATGGACGCCACTAAGTAAGAGGTACCTACTTGTTCTTCGTTCAAAAGTAGAATATTTGTGAAAATTTACATAATAGTAAAATTATTATCATATTTGCCACATACCTATTCTCTCTTTCTTTTATGTGCAATATAAAATTATTTAAAAAAAACTTTGAGGTCGTCGTAGCTCAGTCGATTGGTAGAAATGATGAAATGCAAGAAAAAGGGTTAAGCGCTAAAGAATTAAATTACAGTTTTTGGATCTATTCATAATAAAGACGACGAAATTCAATTGCACTTCTCAAATAAAAACGACTCTATACTGAACTGAATTCAATATAAAAAAAACTTACAATCTCAATTTAATGACATTAACCTAATACAACATAAGCTACTACGATCTAGCTAGTATATATGAGTACATACGTAATATACACAGACGTACATACATTCCTACAATTATAACACTGGCAAACAGCATCACGAATATTAATAGAGATTTTAATACGTAATATGCGTTTGTACCAGCATTGGGTGTCGCTAATGAGCTATTAATTACTTAATTAACCCCGTTATCGTTATAAACACCTTAATTAGAAGTTAATTTTGTAGCACATCACGTACAAATGTGTATACACCGTGCACGAATTCTTATACTTTCTAAGGTTTTTTTTATAGCTATTTTGTACACGTTTTATGGTTCGGAAGATAAAGTGATTCTAGCGGCGTTAATTGTTTTATATTCTTATATCAGCTTCACGCTGTATCCCGCGCACAGCAGGGTAGGCAGAGGGAACCTCGTGCTAAGACACTCCACTTTCTGCCGAATTCTGGAGGTATTGCGTGTTGAGTGGCAGAACTCAACGCCGCGCTTTGCCTCGACACCAGAGCGAAGAAATGGAAATATAAATTTAAGTAAATATTTCATCTCCTCGAGTGGGGATCACAACCAGTCGGTTATACAGTCACACTTTTTGTCCCTGCGTCACGACTGGCCTTATCTATACTCTAATATATTATAATTTATACTAGTTGTTAACAGCGGATTCGCTCGAATGCAGCTCGAAATAGTAATATTTAAGAGTTGTTTGATACGTGACATTTTCTAAGTGCTTAAGCTAGCTGTGATCGCAGGTAGTAGATTATATCAAATAATTAACGGCATATAATATATTATAATATATTATATTATAGTATATATACTATAATATATTATATGCCCTATAGGGTATACCCTACCTCGATATTTAGTTTTCAATTGCAATCATTAGTTCTTGTTATAATCAGTAAGTTCAAACAAGCAAATTCGTCAACTTCATAATATTACTATGAGAGATGATTAAAATGAATGTTTTTATCTTTCCACTCTGATAAGATAAAGGCTGACATTGAGTCCCGTCACTCAACACCCGATGTCCCGAATTCGTGTGAAAAATAAGCAGCAGTGTCTTATTACTAAACACGAGAGATGTGTTAAATAAAAAAAATAGAGTTTCATATTTTATCATGAGATTAATTTAATTAGTACAATAATAGTCTTTAGTTTAAATCACATTTAAAAATAATGATAAAATTTTCTTAATCAAAAAAGTTGCCTTTAACAAAACGAGACCGAAGGACGAGCCATTACATAACATAATAAACGTTATATGATTCTTTTCAATGAACTTTCCTTAGTGGAGTAGTAAAAAATCATGATACGCTTATTTTATAATATTTTAAATATTAAAGCATTTCCGGCTCTTCCGTGTGCTCATTTTTACTAGATATTAATTATGCACAATGAGAATCCGTCCCCTACTTTCCGTTTTATTTACCGGATTGCGTGGCTTGCATGCTGATAGTCGGAACTCAAAGTCGCGTTTCTACCAAATACATACAATCCATCCCCCGAAAGAAAATTGAACCATCGTCGCCGCGTTTACAGTGAGACGTCGTGCCACTGCGCCACGACCGCTTGAATAAATTCATATTTATTATTTGTATATTTAATTTAATATAAGGTACGGGACGTACGTGGAGTGTTTTTTATAGTTCCGGACCTCAAAAGAAAAAAACAGAACCCTTATATGATCACTTTGTTGACTGTCTGTCCGTCTCTTAAGATCATTTATCTCGAGATTGCGTAAATAGTATCAAGTTGAAACTTATATCAAATATTCTTAGTCTCTTAAAGAACAAAAACTAAGCTTCTAAGTATTTATGCACAGTTTTTGCCGCATTTTATATGAAATTGGCCGCATAGTCAGAATGTAGGTTGTATGTGTAGGTTATTTTCTGTAGACCTACTTTAAAAACATTTTCCAAGAAGTGGGAACGTACAGTAATGTAATAAAGGGAATAATGTTAAAAAATGGAATTTTATATTTACATTAAAGATAAAAACTATATGCATACTTCCGCAAACTTACATTTACTTAATTTTTATAATTTGTATAATAGTTCCCGTTGACTAACAACCCTGAAATTGGTACGGACCAACTCACATCACCAAACATCTCCAGAGAATTTTGCAATTTTCCCTATATTTTGTATGAAAATAAATGATTGTATAAGAAATAAACGAAAAAATTATTTTAGTAGTTCAAAATTGCCATATAATTTTAATAACTAATTTAATAAAACAATCATAGAATTCAGCGAACGCTGGTCGTGGCGCAGCGGCACGAGGTGTGACTGCAAAACCGACTGGTGGTTAAGTTCTGCCACTCAACACGCAATGCCTCCAGAATTCGGCAGAAATTGGAGTGTCTTAACACTAGGTTCCCTCTGCCTACCCTGCTATGTGCGGGATACAGCGTGAAGCTAATTTTTATTTTTTTTTATCATAGAATTCAATATAAATATCTATAAATATCAATACCTAACAACAAATTCTTGGTAATAAATTATGAATTTACATTTGTCTTTTTTTATAATAAAGGAAATAAATTATTTTAATAAGACGAATGTTTTATATTAAAAACGTCCAATTTAATTTATTAACTATACTTTATTTTAAATAAATTACCATAAACTATTTAAACATGCAACAATCTGTGATGCATTTGATTTAAAAAAAACACCAATGTCAAGTGACAGATTATAACAGATTTATAAATATATATTTTTATAATTCACATTTCGCATTCTATGACATTGACGTTACATTTTTTAAAATTTTCCACAGCTAATGTATGCAATATTTTTATTTAAAGCTCTCCAATTATAAGTCAAGGACCTCAACTAGTATATTATATAATGAAAATAAAAGGAAATAACCTCTTGTAATGATTGTCTAAATCTGGCCCCCTGATAGTTAAAATTTAATCAATTTATTAAACCGAGTGCCTCCTTCCGCGTAGTTAGCTAATTGTAACATTACAAAAGTACAAAATAAAATTACCATAGGGGATTTCTATTCTATTCATTGGGAACCATTATGATTTGCGAATCATTTGTAATGATTTCTTATTCATAATTGATTTAGAGAAACGAATTTTCTTATAAGAGGGTTGTTAAATTTTGAGAGTAAATTAGCCAACAAAATAGTATTAAGAAGCAATCATTTAATATTAGATACAGATTAAAAATATATAAAATTATTATTGTGATGTATTTTGACAAGTCGTGCTCGTAAGTTAAATAACTGATTTTTTTTTTAATTAACATAAACAACGAAGCTTAAAGTATCTATTTCATAATCATAGACATCGCGTTGACAGTCTAAGCGGGTGAATAATAAAAAAATGCTAGTATATTTAAAAGCCAATGCACTTTAGTTAATTGAAAATACAAAATACTCTATTACAACCAAGGTCGCTCCGGATGTAGCGACAGCATAAATGATGAAACTATTTTTTTAAATATTTTTTTTATATTGACAACAACGTTTTTTTCGTTGATTTTATTGAATCTAGTTGTTATTATTATAATTAAATAATTTAATTTTGATTTTAGATACATAATTATAAGAATAAATTACAATAACTATTACTAAACATATACACATAACAGAAATATAAAAAAATATTTGTCTAAATGATCATGAAAAATAATATAAAATTTTATATATAACAGTTTATTTCTTAATACCTTGTTTTCAGGCTGATAGTACCGCCCGAGGCGATATTCAACAGCCGCGTGGAAACGAATTAGCGAAAACTGATGCACTATTTTGTTCGAACGTAATAATTGCGCGGTGTATTACTGAGGTATCTTATTTGATATATTGAATGTTTTAACATTCTTTTTATAGTTTAACTATTCTTTCTGAGATTATTATTATTATATATATTATTAGTAGTATTTTTTTAAAAATATACGTTTTATGTTCTTACTTTAAGTTAAATTATGGAGATATCTTGGATAGATGAATAGAAATTTATTACAACCATTATAATATAATTATAGTCTAAGCAACAGAATATAAAAAATTACTGTATATTGTATAATTAATTGTAAAAAAACATCTAAAATATTTAAATTATTTTATAACTTTTGATAAACTATAACTTATAAAGTGTCAAATTGTTACATTAACTTTTTCGATAGTCAGTACCGCTCGAGGCGACGCTCAACACCGGCGCGTGAAAACGAATTAGCAAAAATTGTGAATATATTCTCACGTACTATTATACTTTCTTTTTTATTACAATATTTTGTGATTTTTTTTTTATTTCAAAATTATTTGAACTAAGTCTAGATTAGGCTTTGTTTTTACTTGAAGAAAATTTTTGTACTAAATGTACTACAAAATTTCAAATATAATATTATTTATAAATCTACAATCATTGTAAACAAAACCTCAGTTTAGATAACTAAACGATAATACAAATTAAAAAAAAAACCTAAACAGGTGCCATTCCCCCATTTACCATAATTCCACAAAATTACCAGCATCTAATTTGCAAATTAATCAAAAAAAAATCTCAAATCAAACTTAAGTTAGCCAAAAAAAGCATAATTATGCACGCGCTAAATCGATCCCATTCATCAACGTCACCGCGATAATACTGTTTTCATCGAAAAGTAGGCTACGATACGTTTCGCGAGCAGTCCCACGGACTAATAACAGTGAAGGGTTGCAAACTGATACGAATTTTAATGAAGTATTTGATTTATACCCACCGAGAGCATGAGGTAGCTTTAAAAAGAATATATTATTAAACATTACCTATATAATTAAGCGCCGACTTAGCCTCCAGCTACCCCAATTTGGCCGTTGTAATTTTAATAAAATTGCCCCGCATCGTTCGTTTAAAGAAAACGGAGAAAAAGAACACAAAAAAATTATAACACATCTGATTGATGTATTATTTGGTAATTTATTGACTATAATTACATCGTGTAATAGTCTATAATGCGAAGGTGCGGTAGGAATTTATGATTATTTATTATTATAAAGTAGGTATGAATTATATTATAATTACTGGGATGGGTCTAACCTGAACTGGATGTTTTAGGGTTGAATTTATGGCCGGCTCTCGAAACGATTTAAATGTACCTACACCGTCTCGATACCACGCTGTAAATCTAATCTATATAAACAAAGATTTCTTAATAACACGAACTGCTCACGCTCAGGGATCCGCGGGTTAGTGAAATTGACTTTGATTATATGTATATCGTGCGTTTTCTTGGGAAACCTATATATTTAGATATATTTAGATTTTGAAGCACCTTGGTTTAGTTGTTTGAATTCATGGAATTTTGACTATCGATGATTTGGCTTTATCATACTTGAGATACTGTTGTGCAAATGCCTGAATATTAGATTAATATTGTGGAATTATTAGAAATTTATGTTTTAAGTTGAAATATACATAGCACGAATTGAATTTTTTATTGGAAATAGAATAACATACACGTTTACGTATAGAATATTACTAGTAAAGCGCTCAAGACAAAATTAATAAAAAAAACTAAACTATTAGTATTGTAAATAGAAATAGTTTATACGATAAGCGCATATGATTTAACCCTCTATTTTTCGTTTAATCGCTCCTAATAGTCAATTTAACTAACTACATAAAAAACAAATATTTCTATTAGATTACTCATACACACATTTTTCACCTATAAATAATACAACATCAAATTTTATCGATCTTAAAGCCCTTAACTATTATAGGAACGATAACTAAAGATTAAGTGGAAATATTTCACAGATGTGGGCCTATCATTATAGCCGGTTAATTTATGCATTGACGTTATAATCACTGTTAACATGTGTTCTTGGTACGGTCAGCAATAAAGATTTGTAAATATATATTTTTTTAAAAAAATAGTTAGCTTTTTTAAAACTGTTGTGTAAATATTTTTTTATTTACGTTTATTATCGTTTTGAAATGGATAAATGGAGGCAGTATGAGGATTATATATAATAAATTGTTTTTTATAAAAGAAATTGTAATGGTATCTTTGAATCTCGAAATTTTAAATAGACCACGATTCTAATATACCTATTCCTCAAAATCCAAATGATAAAACATCCAAAAATATAATAATTTAAAATGTTTTTTCTATTTTTTATAGTAAGATTGTTGTGTAGTGATACAATTAAAAGTATTTATTATTTATAAATAATTGAATATAAATAAGATTTTTTTAAATTCAATTATTTATATATCAACGATAAATCTTCGAGGCCAATCCTACTGCAGGAGCACAAGCGTGCGACTGTAAGCACTAACTGTAAAAGATTGTGGGTTGGATTTCTACTCAAGGAAATTAAATATATTATATTTTAATTTCTTCGCTCTGCTAACGAGGCAAAGCGCGGCGTTGAGCTCTGCGACACACCACGCAATGCTTCCAGAATTTGACGGAAAGTGGACTACCGAACTGTATTATTGGGAACGGAGAATCTTTTAAACATGAAAAAATCCCATATAAGACCATTCCCATAATTTATCATACAAATGATTATTATTTAACAATAAAATAAGCTTAAAAATTATAAAGTGAAAAAATCACAATAAAGCGACTTACCAGAGCCACTGGCAAATAGGAAATCCCTTTGTAGGGAGGACGTTTTCAGGTAAGGGTAAAACAGCTTGCCGCCGTCCCGGTACTAGCGCCCAGACTGTCACAGATAAGAAAATATTAAATGTTTACACATCAATTTCATTAATATTATGATGTAGGTAATTTTTTTTATTGATATATATTTTTTTACTTTACGCAGTTAGCAGGGTAGGCAGAAGGACCGTGGGAACCTAGTGTTAGGACACTTCATTCCCTTTAAGACACTTTTGTTTCCCACTTTCCGCCGGTTTTTGCTGGCATTGCATGTCGAGTGGCGGGACTCAACGCCGCGATTTTCGTCGTTACGAGAGCGTAGAAATGAAAACATGAAATATTTCCTGCATGTTTATTAGTTTCATAAAAAAAATCTTATTTCTCTCAAATAATTTTCTCTTTACAAAATAATTACATAGGTACATGTGAAAACAATAATTTTCTCAAGTAATTTAACAACAAATTCTAACTAACGTCGATTTAAAAATACATAATTTTCAAAATACAAATATCAATTCTACATGCCATACAATAGATCTAATAAATACAGAAAATTTGAATTAGTAAGTTTTCTTTTGTGTCCTTTTAATTCTAATAAACAGTTTTTTACATTTTAACTACAAAAATATCCGTAGAAATATTTGGGTATTATTGTTTTAGCTTGTAAAAGTCTAATATTTTATTTATATATTTTGTCGCTAATTAGCAATAGGAAAAATAACGTACCTACAGCAACAATTACGTGCGTCTGGGTGTATATTCCAGGGGAGAAAAGACGAAAATCAAACTACTTATTACACTAGGTTCCCAGGTTCCCTCTGCCTACTTTGTTAAGTGCGGGATTCAGCGTATCTATGTACTAAATAATTATTTTTGTTAGCTTTCCGCATATGCCACACATAAATCTACCATGCGGCTCCGTTTCCCACTCTCCAGACAATTTCAAGATATCGCTTGTTAAGTGACAGAACCCAGCGATACGCGCGATTGAACTCTAATAAATTAAGAATATTTTTTATTTTTACTACTTATATTTATTTTAATACAAATATAGGTTTACAGCTGTGTATCGATAAAAACCGTTATAATTATTAAATTTACCACATATATACAATAAAAATATTTTTATTGTATTTACTTGAGTTATGAACCGAAGAATTTATATTGTAGGTATCGATTGTATCGAAGTTTTTATAATTATAAAAATAAGAATTTTATTAATTAATTTTTAATATCTTTAATTATAGCGCTATAATGGGAAACAAATTAATTTTTGAACGCGAATCTAATTTCAAATCAATAATACCTATAAGATTAGGTTAATTTTAAAATAAAATTTAATTGTGAGGTCACAGAATAAAAATAAATGCTTGTAATTAATAATTATCGATTTTGTAATATAATCTTTGATCGAAAATTTTTCAATTTGCTGTATGTATTTATTAAAAAATTGATTATAAAAACGTATTTATTTTTTATAAAAATATAAATCTTGATTATTTTTGTTTCCGCTGATATGTTTTTTATTGTAATTCCATGTGGTTAGTTAGAAATACCCAAGTAATTAAAAAAATAGATTTTAATATCAATATTTTTAAATATCTACAATTTTAAAATTATAGCTTTACTTTCATAAAACACTTATTTTATTCCACATAATAACCGCAAAACGAAATTCATAGCTAAATATTGCTTAAAAATAATAAACAAAAACTAAAAAAAAAGCACAAAAATTAAAAAAAAAACTCATTTCACTTCATTTATCTCTCATGTTTGAAATTCGGAGTGGAGGTACAGTACGGTCGACGAATCGTGACCGCCATGATGCTAGCTGTAGGTGGTTGCGTAGATTTGATTTTAGGATTTATCTTACTTTTATTATTTTGTTTTCGAGTGAAAAATGCGCGATATTTCAGAAATATTAAGTTCAGGGCGGCCACGACTCGTCGACCGTACTGTATGAGGGAGCGGGCGCGAGGGGAGGGCGCGGGGCTGCGCGTTTTTCGCTAACCACGTGTTACCCACGTGCGTGAAAGTTTCGCAAAGTTCTACCCAAGTTTTTCCGACGCGATAAACTTTGATTCCGCTTGATTTTTACTTGTTTTTTGTTTTGGATAACCATTTTGTGTGTTGTTTTTCAAATTACGAATTAAACTACCTTTGTAGCATAGCCAAATAATATTAAAAATGAAATTTTATTAAAATACTATTGGAGATGTTAGGCTTTAATTTGATTGTTCATATAAATAAAACAGAAAACAACCACACATTTTGATCGTATATAAAATTATTTTTTAATTCAGCCAGTTTCGTGCGTGACATCATTATCTAGAAAATCTATTGGCCGTTCCGAAAGATTTGTAAATTATGAACATTAAAAACTTTAAGCCATCGATTAGTTCCATTATGTACTGATCATTAATATTGATTGATATGATGCGTATCTAAAACATACAATTTACAAGTAAAATTGGATTCGAAGCCGGACTTACCTATAATAAAACGCGGCTCTCTTAACAATACTAGTATATTACAATCAACATATCAACTAAACCGTGTCTAGAAAATTCTTAATTGAACTAATGAGAAGTAATTACAATTTTTATTGCGGCAATAATAATTACGATGCCTTAAAATAATAAAAGCAATTAGACATTGATGGGCGTAACGGAGTTCGTACGGTTGTCTCGTTCTTTTGTATATCAGAAAAAATGGTGGGAGCGAGAGATGAGATGGGACTGATTAGAAGTAATTGTTCGAACGGTTATAAAACTTGATGTCAGAGACGGTATTCACTTTGTCGTAAAATGGTAAAATGTTCCACTGCTAACTTATTTATGTTAAAAAATAAAGGTAGGACAAGTGTAGGAGTGCCATTTTTCAATTCAACTGTTTTCTTTTTCAATTTTACATTGTATCCCGCTTATAACAGGGTAGGCAGAGGGAGCCTAGTGTTGAGACGCTCCGGGTGGCAGAGACGGACTCGGATTTTCCTCCGAATTCTGGAGATATTGCGTGTTGAGTAGTGAAACTCAACGCCGTGCTTTGCCTCGACATCGGAGCGATGAAATGAAAATATTAAATATTTTATTTTCTGAGTAGGAATCGAACCCACAATTGGCCTCACACATTCACTTATATGACGTTGATAATAAAATAATATGATTTTATCAACAAAACAAGCCAACTTAATACTCAGTTTATAATAATTTTTAATTATATTAAATTTTGACGCTTAAGTTAAAACGAAAGAATGAAGATAAATTTGGCACCAATGATATAGATTCACAATTTTTTCTTTGTTATAAAAAAATCTAGAAAACAAATACGACTCGTTTGTTAAATTGAAAAAAAAATAACTGAAGAAAAATATCCAAATTTTTACAAATAAGTATAATTTATGTTAGAATCATATACATGTATAACACACATTGATATCACAAAACACCCTAAATCGGTTATGGATTGTTCGCAATCGCAACCCTTCTAAAACGCGTGAGGGGAAAGTCACTTACAGAATCCACCGTTCTGACCTGAGCCTGTGCCTGTTATTTTAGTACATTCATTAGGAAATATTCTAAATAGGATATTATTTGAAATAAGAAATATACATATATATTAGTATTATATTTCTGTTATAACATTTTTTTACGGAATTCAATGTTTTTTTTATTGCATCTAAATACTTAGAGTATGACATCAATCTGTCACTATTGATTTTAATGTAATTTTTTGTATTTTTTCACATTTTTTGTTTAGTTTCCCATGTATTTTATTCTTGCACCATACTTCTTCATTTATATTTTAAAATGACTAATATTTTTATAGCTTTTGACATATACATGTTATTCTACATTAATACCGTTAATACAATCACCGTCAGCAATAGTATCGCGTTGTACAATTAGTGATTCAGAACAATATTCTGTATGAGTCATGTGTGTTATATTAATTAAGTGCAATGAACGAAGAATTTAGAAGAATAATGATGTGATCTGATAGAAATAGAACTTGCTCCTATTATAAATCTACCTATTAATTTGTCAATAAATTTTAGCATCCAGTTGACAATTTTTTGTCTGTATTTTACAATAAATATGTCGTTTTTGCGTTTTATTTTGGAGAATTTATGTCAATAAGCCTTATATTTTTTAGTTCTACATAACAAGTATATATTATTAATCTTGTAGAAAAAGGTTAGAATAAAAAAAATATTTTTATGATTTTTTTATTCTGGCAACATTTCGTACGTAGTTTTTCGAATAGTACAATCATAAACAATTATAACACCACGCTCAATCGCGTTTTCTAATAGAGATGCACTTTTTGTAAAGCATACCGACTGAACGTAACATAGTATTTAACATTCCTTGAAACAATGTTTAAATTTCAAATTTTGTAGTCTTTTCTTGTTTTTTTATATCTTATTTTCTATATAATTTAAAAACAATATCTTTCGTTTAATGTGTTTAGTATGAATATTTGAGAAGAATGAATGCTGTTAATTTTTTTGTTCCTCATGTACATATATTTTAATAAAGTATTTATTTTTTTTAATCGTTTTTTAAAAAACATATTTATTCGTGCTCAAGTTAACCTAAATTTGACCTAAAAATGTAATGGGGTTGAAATAAATGTTTTTATTTTATACAGCATACATTAATATTATTATCTAAATAATTTTAATACTTACATTTAATAATAATTTGACAGAATGTATTCTAAGAGATTTTTTAAAATGTTAAGAAATTAAAATTTAGCCTTCACTAGGTCTTTATGTTAAGAAACTTAAATAAAGTAACAAATATTATATAAAAAAGTGTACTTCAAAATTAAATGCAATTCAAAAAATTAATAACCTTTCATTAAATTGTAGATAATAATTTATTTCCTAAATACATTTTTATCAAAAATATTGCCAGCCAAAAATATGTTTAAATTAATAATTTTAACATTTTTTACTTACAAATGGACTAAAATAATTAATTTTAAACTTATTTTATTGCGAGTTTATCACTTAGTTCAATGTTCATTTCGAAACGTTAAATAGAGATGACGTGTTATTTAATCTGACCGCTTCATCTGGTGTCGAGGGTGCTCTTTTTGCAGTACATTAGCATAGCTATTCAACAGGGAACGTGTAGAGAATTTTTTTCTGATTTTGATTATATATTTTTTATTATTTTCCTTGTAAAATAAATTGTTTTATTATTTTTTTTATTTACCATTACATGTATCGTAGGGTCAAGACATATATTTCTACCCTTTCAGTTTTAATCCGAGATGTTATATGTTGAGCAGCGTAACTGAACGCCGTTATTGTTTTTTTTTTTTTCAATAATATTTTTCATATGATAGCTTCTTCTTGTGAATATTAAAATGTAGGTCTTAGACGTAAGGTATTTTTTTTAAATTATTTATTTTATTTTAATTTTGATCGGTTTATGATTATTTCAAATATTACTAATAAAAATATTTTCTAAAGGAAATTCGATGATATCTCATATTGAAATGATTTGTATAATTTTATGATATTTTTAAAATATTTATTTGAAAAAGAAAGTATTTTATCTATTTAAAAAAATATTTATACAAAAATTTTTCAGATACCCCTACACCATAATATTATTGCGTACATCTTATTAATATTATTATAAATTTTTAATTAATCAAATAAAAAATATTAATTTAATCCTATAACTAAAATTTCAATTCAAAATAAAATCTCACATTTCCTTCTATTTTAAAATATTTATCATCTTAAAATAAAAATAAATTTAACAATACGAAACTTAAAAATAACATTTCAAATAAAAGTAACTAGAAACCAAACGAAATTCAGTCAGTATACAAAATTCTTAACATACCATATTTCTATAGAACACAATCATTAATACGTAAAATACGTACGTACGTATGTATGTATGTACATAACGTTTATATACGGACACGCTCTATATTAAAATTTGCACTACGTAGATTTCACGTGAAAACAAAAACAAGCAAAAAATACCTACGGAAAACGTTGAACACATGACCGAACCAATCAGCTGTTGCCGCGTCGCCCCGCCCAGAAACTTTTCCGAATCGTGAAAAATATCGCTTTTCCTTTTTCACGACGAATTATCTTTTGTGCGTTGTTTTTTTTTTCGACGAAATTCGACGAACGAGTCGAAACTTTTTTAAGAGACGAAGCCGTTGAGTTAAACGTCACACGGTTATTAGCGCGATAATTATTTTAATGTGACGTTAATTGGTCTATAACTGTTTTTTTTTATTTTGTTTTTTTTTTTGGGAAAAAGTTGTTGGTTACTTTTTTTGGAAAGTATAACGTAATAGCATTAATATTTTGATCATGAAGGTATGTACAAAGTATCTGGAAACTTGTAATGTCAAGAAGAATAAAAAAAACTTTTTTTAGGTTAAAATAATTTTGTATTTTTTATTAAAACTTAGTATAAAATCATAACGAAGATATCCCTATGTATAAGTAATACTATCTTATAAATGCTACTTACAATTTTCAAGTGACAAGACTCGGGGCCACTTAGATTTGTTTTCGTAACAGTGACGTTGTTAATTAGCCGGCGTCCGCTGATTCATCACTTTATATCGTTCCAACGGCCAAAGCGAGACGAGCGCACTGCAATACACCTCCGTGTTCAGAAACCAACAATCCACACTTTGCATATATCTCAAATGTAGCTATATCACTTAAAAGTTTCGTTTAAAATGTCAAAAGACGCGCGAAATATTTTTTCTAGTGTATAACAGGCCGAACAGATAAACACGGCCATCCACGTCAGAACGCTGACGTTCACTAGCGTGCCGTAAGTCGAGGAGAAGGCAGCGGTCTCGGCCAGCACGCCTTCCGTGCGTCTCTCTCTGGCGCGGCTCGCCCGGAGCCCGCCCGCGCCCGCACTTTTTTACAGCTCAACCGACTCAATTCAATTCAACTCAACTCAATTGTCGTGGCGCGAATGCCTTCGCACTGGACGGTAGAGCGAGATGGCGCTCCTTGTTCCGATATTGCCGTGCAAACACCATTTTTTAAATAATAACATATTAGAGCACGCGTCTCACGCTTGACGCTTCCGGCCGAATTAGGTCTCGAAAGCAAATATTGATGTGCGATGCGTTCCAGCAAGAATTTATATTCGGAATAGAGCCTTAATCTTGGACGGGGACGCAACAGCGGGCCGGTGGTGCCGTTTCGCTCGCGCCACTATCGGCCGGCGGCGGGCTGGAAGGCGCGCGAGAGAGAAATCCGAGCGGCGATAGGCGTTACCGTTTCTGTTCGCTCCACTACTGGGTGTGTAAAGTTTTAGGCCGAAACATGTAAAAATGCATCTTGAAAAAAAGTTATGTATTAAAAAAAGAAGCTTAGTGAGCGGTGGGGGACATTAACGCGGGGGTGGCGTGGGTTTTTTCGCTATATTTTTGGGGGTGCTCGCGTAACTGGACAATGCATTATCGGGGCGAGCCGGCGATCCGGGCGCATCACCTTAGTGGGCCATTTCCACTACAAACTACTCGATTTGAATACATTCTACGATGGATGGCCTGTGTGCAAATAAGAGAAAACGTGTTAAAATTTAACATTTTTGCTCTAAATTATGATTGTAATAGAGTTAATAAAATCTTCACGATATTTTTTTTATTTCAAAATAACAATATATTTTAAAATTCGCTATATTAATTTTAAAGTAATTTAAAATTAATGTCTATTTTAAAATATCTATTTTTTTATTTTTAGCAACTTTAGATGTTAAATAAACTAAAGTATAAAATATTAGAAGTAACTATTACATAAATAAAATCTAGCTTAGAAACAACTATGGACGAACTTTCTCCAAACGTTTCTTAACAACTTTTTTGTTTTAAATTATGTGAAGTATCTACTGACTTCGACTAATCTACGTACATTAGCAACTCTAAAACTGTACTCTAATTGTATTTTATTTATTTTAAAGTCATGTTTATTTTTATTATTCTTAAAATAATCTCAAGCCCGTATTTATAAATCGTCCTCAAATCTGAGATCGGTCTGAAGATGTCATTTCCATACCTAGATATATAGTGTATGAATGTAGCCGGCATCTCAAGATCGATCTCAGACTTGTGAGCATTTTATAAATACGAGCCTAAGAATTCATATTTTTTATTCAATTTTCATTTACACATTCACTTTTCAAGCAATGAGGCTACTTCCGTAGTTCTTTTTTCTTATTAAAAAGTATCGAATTTAAAAAAAATACCAACACCTAAGCAACAATCAAACAACACAGATTTTCTATTTACATTTAAAAATAATTCCATATAATATAAGACACGCTTAAATAGAGAAGAAACAATTTATTATGTTACAAGTTTCGAAGTTAAAACTGTCAGGTCAATGGTCTCTTGCGTCTTGAGTTCGATGTATCTTGAGATTATCGAGATATGTTATTTAGGAATTATTCTAATTGTAGAATATACTATATATTTTGTTAAAATCTTTCGGATTTGATGAAAAATCCCTTTTTTTAATTTATAGCCAAGAAAATTGTCAAAGTTTCATACATTGACAAAGTTAAAGTAATATTTATATATTAAAAAACTGACTTTTATTTTAAAAATATTTAAAAAGTAAGACTTAAACTTAGGCATTTTTCGTGCATGTAAAATACACGAATCACAAAAAGTATCTATTGACTTCTAGTGAGAAGTTACTATGTAATCTAAAGGTACTAATATTATAAAGCTATAAAGTTAGTTTGGCCCAACTCGTTATAATCTCAGGAAATACTTTAGACTGGTTCAAACTGAAAAAAAAAAACTATTTGTGTTAAAAAAAAAATTGTATACATTTATCGAGGAAGGCTATAGGATATACTACGTCATCCTAATCACTCAGATGCAATCCACTGTACCTTTTACTTCGAGTGTGTCATACACCACTTTCGTTAATAGTTATTTCAATACGACTATACGAGCAAAGGCGCAGGTAAAACTTAATGTAAAATATAGCAAGTTTAAAAATGTTTGTTAGCTTCACGCTGTATCCCGCATGGGAACCGAGTGTTAAGACACTCTGTACGCATTAAGACACTTCCGTTTCCGGCTTTCCGTCGAATTCTGAAGGCATTACGTGTAAAATACAACTTACAAAGGGACGTAAAAAATAAAGGTAATGATTAAATTATAAGAAAACGTTGATAGTTAATTCGTAGTATTCATATTTAATTATAACTTTACTTTCCTGTTATAGTCTCAATATATTAAATATTATATTAAGTATCACTTTCGATAGACTTTGATATACAGTTGTATATACATAGTGTAATATTTTTCCTCCTATTCTACGTTACGTAGTAAGCTTGTTTAGTTTGATGGGCTATAACTATGTCAAATGTCACAATTTACCTTAGAGTATTCCAAGAAATGCTATTATAAATAAATAAAGAATTGATAAATAAAAATTGATATTATAAAGAGATCATTATTATTTTTTTGTATGGAATCATTTGTTAATTGTGTCATTTTCTGGTGTGAAATAAGGAGTTTTTAGATTTACGTTAAGTTTTACTTTAAGTTTTAAAAAATAATAAATAGAAGTCACTTTATCTACTTATAATTAATTAAAGATAGATATATCTAAATATATCTAAATAATGTATCTCATCAAGATACATCCCAAATAACTAAATGACGTCACAACTTTAAATCGGACTAACTTGGAGCGTCCGAAAGTTGCCTTTCGCTAAATAATTGATCACATTCACCTATTACGTGTATTAAGACCGATAGATTTTAAAACAATAGTTTAAATTTATTTGTATTTTGTAGAATTTAAATTGGGATATTTAATGATGGAGAAATGAAAATATGATGCGATATTATAATTTCTCGTGTGTCGTTTTTGTTTTCTGTGTAAATTAATTGAATACAAGTATTACAAAAAGTGTTAGTAAAATTTGATTTCTATATTTAAACAAAACGATAACTGCAACTAGAGCAGCAGGTTAATTAGTTTTAGATGTTTGTAAAATACTAGGTAAATCTCATGTGAAAAACGCGGCGTTGAGTTGAGTTCCGCCATTCAACACGCAACACTTCCAGAATTCGGTGGCAAGTGAGGACAAAAGTGTCTTAATGGTAACGGACTGTCTTAATGTAGCACTATGTTCCTATGTTCCTTATGTCTATCTTTCAATATGCGAGATGAAACGTGAAGAAGAAAATTCATGTGTAGTTTCAAAATATATGATATCTCTATATTAACGAATATTTTTTGTCATTGTGAACACACCAATAAATTTTAAGTTTAGAATAACATTTGTGAAGTATGATATTTAAGCTTAGATTTATCTCAAAATTTTAGTCTTAATTATATTCAAATTATGTTCCTGAATATTGACATTTTGTTACGCAGCTGATTTTAAAGCTTTTTTAAAAACGCTCTATACGCTAATAATGATATTACCAATGCTTATAATATTTTAAAACTTAAAAATAAATTTAAAACAACTAAAATTAAATCCATTGTTAAAACATAACACGTAATAGCACCTCATATTAGACAACCGTCTGCCATATCTGTTTCTAAAAAGTAACAAATCCAGTACATCGCAATTTCTATTTGTACACAAAATTAGAACATTCGAGATATACTCGTGAAACAGATCGATCGATTGTGAGACGGCTTACAGAAATAACTTCTTTATATTTGTACGAGAGTAGAAACAGAATTACTTAGTTGTAAAAGGTTTATTAATAATTATATACATATATCTCCTTCGATTTAAAATATAACTAGGTACTTCACAATTTCTCTGGATCAATTGTTGTAAATAATTTAATAAATGCGTGACTTATAACAATCATCATCAGTCCAATTTAACACGCAGTCTTTCTAATTTGGGCGGAAAGCTGAGAACGCAGCGTCTTGGCCGGAGTATTTTTTTAATTCTTTTTTTAGCCCCACGCTGTATCTCGCATATAGCAGAGTAGGCAGAGAAACCAAGGAACCTAGTTTAGTTTAGACACTCTTTTCCCACTAAGAGAAACTCAACGTCACTTTTTGCCTCACGAGCGAGGCGAGCTCCAGAGCTTCAGAGCGAACAAATAAAAAAAAACATTTCCTCAAGTGGGAATCGACCTCACAACGTTTACAGTCACATACTTGTGCCCCAGCGCCACGACTGGCCTCAATACTGACTGGCCCTAGTACTGCTTAAAGTAAAGCCATCATCTTTTGGACTCTAGCTAAGGCTTCTTTGAGACATAGGTTTCTCCAATAGCACCCCACTGACCTCGATCTTCGGCTTTTCACCTTCAATTCTTGTTAACTTTGCATGTGTTATAATTTCACCTATCTAGAGCAAGTTAACTTTTTAATATGAAAGACTGGACTGCCTACTTGTAAAGATATCGAGTTTGTGTTTTAGTTTTTTTGAACTATTAATTATTATTAATAGTTAATTCTATAATGTTAGACAAAACTATTAGAATGCCAGCGTTAAGTTCAAACTAAAACAATTTAAAATGACGCTGACATTTATTGTTTTGCTATGAACCTGAATTAATTTTATTAAGTCTAAAGAATTTTAGTAAGTAAGAAAAATTCTTTGTTAAGTTTAGTAGCAGATTAGTATCTTAATATCAATATTAAATTTTGCAATTCAAGGGTTTCAAAAATTTCCTGCTAAATGGCTAGAAATATAGGATTCTTTATTAGGTAATAATATGCTATGAGTTATAGGTTTGTTTTGTAGTATTTTGAAACTTTTTTTAACGGCAAAGGTGTATTTTTTTTCCACTTATTATGTTTATAGTCACAAAGATTATTACATCTTTTTTTTATATCAGAAGCAAATATATAAAATGTAAGTTCGAACAGCTCGCGGCGGGAAATTATTTTCATTCCCCAACACCCGGGAACAAAACGTGGAACGTTGAGTTCCTCCATTCGTAACGTAGTGTCTCAAATTCGGGCGGAAAACAGAGACAAGACTGTTATGACACTAAATTATCTCTGCATACTTTGCCTTATGGAGGCCGAAGCTTAAAGCCGAAAAATAAACATATCCCAAAATATTCTCGATACAAATTTCTATTATAAATTTAATAATACTTAAAGTACCAGAAAATAACAACTTATTTTTCTGTTCGTCTAAGCCATAGTAAATAATATAGATTGGTCCACATTGCTGTACATTTATATATCTCTTTAATGTTTTTATTTTCTAACAGCCATATTATAGAATGCGATGGAGCGTTGTATGAGCTCGATTGGTTTTTAAATCGTGTTTATAGTTAGTTTTGTTTAGTTTCTGGTAACATATTTTGTTTAAATTTTACCAATCTTTGAAAATAACCTTTTATATAATATCAATTGATGTTTTTAGCTTGAAATTGATGTGAATAAGTTTTTATAATCGTTTTATACTATTCACCGTATTTTTAAACCTAAATAGATTAAATATTTTTTTTTATAAACAAGGCGTTTATTATTAAATACAATATAAAAACACTAAAATCTTTTTATTATAGCTACATGGCGTAATAAAGGCCAAGTTTAGGTGTAAAATTGCTTAAATTCATATGACCATCGGAAAAAATCACGAGATTTAAATATGAAGATTAATTATACTACCAAAAAAAAACCTATAAAAACAAGCCAAGTCTCGATGAAGCTGTTTATTCTTCTATAAAAAATAATGAAATCTCTAGGTAAAGCCAAGCCAAGTCTAAGATTACTACGATTTTTTTATTAATATATTAAGTATATACTTTAAAATTTAATTATATTTTAATTTTATGAATAATATGCTTATACGAAAACAAAACTCAAAATTCTCTAGTATATACTAACAACGAATGCGTATAAAGGTGGTTCCATAGTAATATTGCAATAGAAATATCTATTGGAGGTACGTGCCTCCCAGTGCAGACCCGATGGACTCATCGCGTTCGTTATTTTTATAGTAACTTTGACGACTTTTAAGCCTTTATGAGTTGGTTTTTGAAAATCCTTTTACGGTATTAAGGAATATTCATATTCGAAATATTAAAAAAAATCTTGAAATATTTTTTTCAGAGCCGGTGAAATTGTTTTGAATAAATATATATAGTTTTTTATTTTAGTTTTTTTTTTATTTCCAAAATAAAATTGCAATTAATATCTGTCTATAACGTAGATAAAAAACAGCTTCACGCTGTATCCCGCACACAGCAGAGTAGGCAGAGGGAACCTAGTGTTAAGACACTCCGTTCCCCATTTTCTGCCGAATTCTGGAGGCATTGCGTGTTGAGTGGCAGAACTCAACGCCGCGCTTAACCTCGACACCAGAGCGAAGAAATGGAAATATAAATTTAAGTAAATATTTCATCTCCTTGAGTGGGGATCGACCCCACAACCAGTCGGTTTTACAGTCACACTTAGTGCCGCTGCGCCACGACTGGCCTCAACATAGGTTTACAATAATAATAAGTTTAGCATATAGTTAATATATTAACTTTATATTTTAATATAATAAAAATGATTATTAATAAAATAAAACATCACAAAATCTAAAAAAAATCTTGCGACTCCATACATGTATGTGAAAATTTACAAACGTATCAGATCAGATGATAATACAATATTTTTTTAAAATAAAACCTAACAATATTGCATTGAAGAGATCAACATATTTGGCGAAGTATTTGTTATAAGGTGATAGTATATAGGTGATGTGTATAGTCTAAAACTATAAAAAAACAGATTAGAACCACTAAACATAAATTTAAATTTTGATTTAGGGAAATTTTTAATTAATTGTAATAGTTTCCTTGATACAGTAAAATAAAATGAAACAATGTATACTGCCATCACTTATACAGTGTGAACGGATAAAAAGTGAAGATAAAAGTTCTTATATTTAGTTTGACTTTGCTCACTCTATAAAATTCTTTTACATAATGTTAAACGAAGATTGGTAACATTTAAAATAATAACGTTGAACACCATCATGGCGTAATAAGACAGTGTATTACTGATAAAGGCGATTGTTATAGGTTCCTAGGAACCTAGACACTCCGTTAATTAGTATTCGCCGAATTTTGGAGGCAACAGGCCGCTACTTGCCTCGTGGGCTACGGATGTATCTTAATGGGTACAGGATGTCTTAACACTAGGCTCCCAGGTTCCACCTTCATACCCTGCCAGGTGCGGGATAGAAGTTGAAGCAAAAAGAAATCCTTATAAGATCAGTTTGTTATCCGTCTATCTGTCTGTCAAGAGCCTTTATCTCTGGAACTCTTGAAGATAGCGATTTAAAATTCAAACCATTACCTAGATCTACGGGCCCATGCTTTCCTAAGGGAACATGTTTCAACGTTTACTTAAAAAAAGATATGGCATGTATAAAAAAGATGTATAAAGGGAATCGACATTAATATGATACATCTGGTTAACCTAGAATTATGAAATTCTTAGCTGGCATTTACAGATAGTACTGACTTAGGAAAAAATCTGAAATTATACATTTGTGGTTAAATCTTAAAAAATAATAACCTTAATGGGGGGAGGGGGTGAATTTGGTATTAAAGCCGTTATTTCAATTAAGGCATCACATGAAAAGGCTCTGGCTAAGCCAAGCCTGAATTTCAGAAAAAGCTCGAGACCTCTAATTTTTATACGGAACCCTCGGTTGGCGAGCCCGTCTCCCATTTGTTTCATGAAGCAGTAACTTATAAGGATAAATGCAATAATTATAATTATAGCTTTCTAGTAGTTTGAAACTATTTAAAATTACAATAAGTAAAAAATGCTTTATAACATGCCTATTTAAGGTTATAAGTTTTATAATTTTACAGAAATACTTGTCACTATTCCATGTAAGGAACATTACTACTATAAAAAGATTACACTTTAAACTATTTTATACAGTTAATTAGAATTTCTATGAAATAGTAAAAAAATAAGACGACAGTTCGAGACGACAATTGAATAACAAAAAATAAGAATTGAAAATATGTGTAGGTATTTTACCTAAGCAATTATTTTCTACAATTATAAAAAAGTAATAAAATAAAAAGATCTTTCTTTTATTATTGTCGGATAAACCAAAACCAAATCAGTTACGACATCCAGCTTTTATATTTATTTTATTCACTCTTGTTACACATAATCCAAGCCTATTTATAATTATAATACCTTAATACTAATTCTAATCTCGACTTTTACCTAAAGTATTATAGAATGTAAGTAATGTTTTTTTACTGCTGTTGACCTGGGATGGTCTTTACCACGTCACAATGTAGGGAGAGGCGAGAGTAGCTCACACCTGAAGAAAAAGTACGAGCTTTGATGGACCCTCGTGAAAGGGGTAGTCATCGAAGGGGAATGCCCTGCGTACACTCAGGGAAGATTTTGACGGTTGGGCCCCGTCGCGCCAAGGCGCGCACGTGCCGTGATATATCACTGGCCTCGTCGCTTCTCGCTGCAGCGGAGAGTGTAGTGAGACAGGGGAATGAATCGAATCTAGTACGACGCCTACGTTTTAGCTTATAGGTAAATAGTCGAGAATGTCTCGTAACGCTTACGAGGAAAGTGGACGACTACGTTTTTTCCGAGTTAACCCCAAACTGCCACTTACTTAGTACCAACAAAGAAATTGAGTAGGAAGATTCTTTAGGACTTTGTTTGGCTGATGGTCTATAAAAAAGATCTGGCAAATAGACACTTCGATGTTATCAAGTGCCGCAGGTGGGACTAATGCTACACTGTGGAGTGTCTTTTTATTGTAAATGACTGTGCCTCTGCCTTAAGTGGCGAGTCTGTCGTTACGTATTAATGTATAGTTCGGTATTTTCGGATCGCGAATACTAGATTTTAGGAATAACTTCTGTACGCACAGGATGTCAAGATGCGTGGTATTGAAATCGGGGATCAGGTCACGTTAGCTGGCGACAATATTTGCGTTAAAAGTTGCGGTGCTTAGGGCTGTAGCTTTAATACGCGCGAGATGCGAGTCAGCGGGCAATGGGCTATTGCTGTTAAAAACCACCATTTAAATTTAATACACTTGGTAGCCCACGATGGCTTTAATTATTTATTTAATTAGTTTGGTGTGATCTTGTCTGGCCTCTAGTCTGGCCTGAGGTTTGCCGTTCGATAGGTGTATTTTATCGGCAAATACGCTGAACTCATTTATCTCGGCGGCGATAGTTCAATGTGGCAGGGCACTAGACCTTGATGCCACCCTGGGTGGCTCGTGCAGTGGTAAAATTCATCTTCTATGCAAACATCCAAGTTGACAACCTGCTTGTCCTGAACAATAACTGGAGACATAGGTACGCGTGGTGTCGTGGTTGTGGGAGCATGAAGGACCGTCGGTGATGGCGCGCGGGCCAGGACCTGAGGAGCCACGCTTCCCTTATCCACGGGGAGCGGAAAAACAGTATTGCCACTGACGACACGCGCGGCAGTTGCGGTGGCAGTGGCCGGCTTTTTCGGCATTTTGAAGGGAGCGGTCTTCTCGACGACCTTCGCCTTCCTATTTGCCATTTTATTGACAATGATCAATACGAATGCCGTTCGTTTGTGCTTTTATTTAATATGATCGCTAATCGGAAACAAAATCAAATGACGTTCTCTTAATTACAGTGACACCTTAATACAAAGCGGATATTAAAAAATAATGTTATAAATATATAAAGCATATATTATGCTAACATAATTGGTTGAAGAAGTCAATTCTTTGAATTGATGATGATGAAATTTGAAGATTTCGTAGCATGCTGCTGGATTCGCTCGCTAACCCACTCTCGCTTTACTCGCTGCAATGAAAAAAAATTTTTCATGAAGGACAATATTTTTCTGTTAGCACATATCTCTAACCACAACGCTTCTTAATAGACGATATTCTTGATTTTACATTGCAATAGACATTTTAAAGACCACTAACACTATTTTTTTATTCAATAGAAAGATTAAGAGAATATGATGTTGTTCATATAATTTTACAGTGGAATACTTACTTACTTGTAGGTGCGGTGTTCGGTTCCGCCACTCTAACATGGAAAGTCGAAAGAATTCGGCAGAGTAGGGTACGAAAGTATCTAAATTGGGTAACGGAGTGTCTTAACACTATTTTTCCATACTAATGTCAGTGAAACTGAAATTAAAGATTATTTAAGTTAATTTAATTATTCAGATATTATGCATATTTTTATAAGAACCTACTGTATTTAATAATAATGTTTCTTTAATTGATTAACTTCCTCGTGGCACAGATTGATAGCCTCTGACCGTTAATGTAATGTGTAAGTGTGGATTCGACTCCCATTTGGGGGAATGAATATTATTAAATTGCTATCGAGCAGAAGCCCTCTAAGTATCTTAACACTAAGTTCTCTCAGCTTATCCTGGTATTCAGGAGGAACCTGGGAACTTAGTGTTAAATCATTTCGTTCTTGTAGTTTTCTTTGCATTATTTAAGTAAAGAATTTCTTTTATGCAATTAAAAAGAAATTATAACAATGTATATATAACCTGTACGATCAAATACACAGATAATAAATAAATTATGGGAACTACACGACTATTTTATATCAAAACAACGACCCAATAAATAAAATACGAGATCAAAACACAATCATCAATTTTCAAAGTTGTGCAACTCCGAAACAAAAGTAAGTACCTAATGGCAATCAGATAAAAGTTGATTAATCTGCGAACTGAGTTCCGCTTCTTATTATAATAAACTAATTAATGATGGAACGAACAATTCATTATAGAAGCAAAACTGCCTTCCGAACAATAATGATAATGAGTGTAATTAATTACAGGAAGTTGGTTCAAGACGTACGGGAGTACAGTGTTCGAATCTTTTGTGGGGCGGAGGAGGTATTTTTTTTGTTGTTTTGAGTTACAGCGTTTAAGTTAGCAGGTTGATAGTATTGGCTTGTTATTTTTTGTAATAAGTAGCCATAACGAGATCAGGTCAGAGACGAGGCGTGTCGTGGCGTAAGGGTACAAGTGTGTGAGTGGCTGTGAGTTCAATTTTCTAATGAAATATTTCATATTTTTTATTTCCTCACTCTTTTCGTTCTCGTTTCTTTTTTATTTATTTCTAGAACTATAATTAAATTAAATATGTAAAACACGGCGTTGTGTTGTTGTATCCGTCACTAAACACGCAAAAATTGAACTCGAATATTGCATTAAGAAATTAGCTTCCCGACACTAAATTCTCTATGCCCACACGCTATATTAGATAACAAATGCAGCTAAAAAAAATGTAATTAAAACCTCACATAATATTCCAATAATTTTATTTTCTTAAAGAAATATTTTTGTTATACCGCATCCACTTAAAATCACTTGACGTGACAAAGGGTGCGAGGAGGTCAGCCCGTTGTCGTGCTACTGATGGCTTTAATCATTATTTCTTACTACTAAAATTAAATTTAAAATATATAATTCAAAATATAATTCCACCCATATGATATGTATCTAGAGGCAATTACAATAAAATATATTAATTTCCTTACTCTGGTGAAAATTCAAAACGCGACGTTGAGAGCTGCCACTGAACAACCAATGTCTCGAAAATTTAGTAAAAAGTGGGGAACGCAGTGTCGTAACACTATGTGATCCGTTTATCTACTATGTGGAGAGAATCGTAAAGTTGCCTTTTTCTCTTTGTATAATAGTAGTTAACCTTCTTGGTACAATTGTGATAGTTTTCACAGCACATGATGGTTGTGTATTCAAATTTCGCTCTTTAGTCTCATCTGTTTGACAAAATATGACATCATTTCAACCATATTTTTTTTACCATGGTCGAAAAACAGGAAATTGATTACTAAGTTCATTATTTCTTCCTTGCAAAATGCAGGAATTCGGTTCTATATTTGAGAAAACGTATTAAAAATTTAAAGTAACGTAACCCGAACCCGCGTCCTATTGGAAACCGTCAAAGTCTGAAATTATATTATGTTGTCTAAAACATTTTCCCATTTATAGTGTGGAATAATACTTTTGAAATGTTACAAATTTGCAGCATGTTCACCGCTTAAAGTGTTACTAAGTTTTTTTAAGGACTTACTACAATGTTTAAAAACTTACTACTATACGAGTATAAGTTTTAGGAGGTAAAACTAGGTTCCCTCTGCCTACCCTGCTGTCTGCGGGATACAACGTGAAGCTGATTTGATTTTTGATTTAAAAAGTTTTTTTTTTGCTGAAATTACAATATGCCAATATACGTTTTTTTTATTTTTATATTTTTTTCAGCTTCACGCTGTATGTCATACACAGCAGGATAGGCAGAGGGAACCTAGTGTTAAGACACTCTGTTCCCCACCTTTCGCCAAATTTTGAAGGCATTGCGTGTTGAGTTGCTGAACTCAACGTCGCGCTTTGCCTCGACACGTGAGCGAAGAAATGGAAATGTAAATTTAAATAAATATTTTATTTTCTCGAGTGAAGATGGAACCCACAACCAGTCGTAGTCGTACAGTCGCACTTTGTGCCCCTGCGCCACGACTGGCCTCCAATACTATATATAAAGATATAAGTAAATTACACATAGCTCTCCGTTATGTAAAGAACAATTAATAATGCTTATTAATGATGTAGACTCTAGCTAATGATCACGATCTATAAATAATTACGCACATCCTTATTAATCATCAATATTGTATTTGAGAATCAATTACTAATTTGAATGCTCTCAGTTTCTGTTCTCTGCAAATAAATATATTAGGTATAGGTAGGTTTTTCTAGGTTCACGCTGTATCCCGTGTGTAGTGGGGTAGGCAGGGGAAACCTAGTGTTACGACACTCCGCTCTCCACTTTCCGCTGAACTTTGGTAGCCTGTTTAGTGGCGGAACTTGTCACTAGAGCGAAGAAATGAAAATGCTAAATATTTCATTTCCTTTAGTGGGAATTAAACTTACAACCCGTTTTGTGCCCCTGCGCCACTGGCCTCTATGAAAATCTCTACGTAATCAAGATTTATAGGATACTTCCCATTGACCTTATATTGACAAGAAGTTAGAAGTAGTTTTGGCTAAACAAAGAAAAAAAATAAAAAATACAAGTAATAAATATATCGCAGAAAAACTTATATTTATGCTTTATTTCATACTATATTAGTGTACGAGTACGAGACCCATATACTTAAATTTGTCCGTTGTAATTCACGTCTACCTAAATTGATGAAATGGGTGCGGAACCCTCGGTGGTTAAATCCGACTCACACTTGACTGGCACTTGTATCTTTTGAAATACGGATGCATCTGGAAGTTTGTGATAGTATTCTCCCGCATTTACCATTTTTCATTTCGTATATCAAATGTGTAAAGATCCCTCTAATGTTATAAGAACTGATGACTTTAGTCATTATTATTTCAAATTAAAGTGAACAAGTAAACATACAGTGCCCCAGTTCCAAACTTTTACTTTAATTAATAATATGATATCATTGCGAAAGGGTCACTGGTTCAATTTATCTTAAATTATATCAATACTCAATAATGTGGTCCCAGAAATATTGAGGGTCAATTTAATCATTATTTATAGATATGAAATGATAGAGGCCAGTCGTGGCGCAATGGCACAAAGTGTGACTGTAAACGCGATTGGTTGTGTGTTCGATCCCCACTCGAGGAAATGAAATATTTATTTAAATTTATACTTTCATTTTTTCGCTCTGGTGTCGAGGCAAAGCGCGGCGTTGAGTTCCGCCACTCAACATGCTAATCCTCCAGAATTCGGCGGAAAGTGGTGAAAAGAGTGTCTCAACACTAGGTTCCCTCTGCCTTGCCTGCTGTGTGCGGGATATAGTGTGTAACTGATTTTGATTTAACTTAATTTATAGATATCTCGTTATAGTGCCGCAGCACAGCGAGTGAGTGTAAAGTCGACGATCGTCGGTTCATCTCTAACTCGGGCAAAGCAATTACACAATATTTTCATATACTGGGTCTGGTAACAGAGCATAGGACAAAGCGCGACGTTGAGTTCCGCCACTCAACACTCAACATTTCAATAATTTATTCAATGCTGGAGGCATTCGGCCGAAATTTGGCGGAAAGTGCGGAACGAAAGTGTCTTAATGGGTACGGAGTGTCCTAACATTAGGTTCTCTCTGCCTACCCTGTTATGTACGTGTTACAGCGTGAAGCAGCACAGCGTGAACAGCGTATTTATAATCCATAACATAAAATCATAAAGGTATTTAAAACTGAATTGCAATTGTGGGAATTTTGTGAAATTCTACAACAATAGACAATGGTTAAATACATACAACGTAAACCTTACGAGTCAAGTCGACTTGAGACCGACTTCAAAATTATAAAATTATTATATTTTTTTAATTATTTTTGTTTAATAAAATCAAAGTACGTTTCACTTTATGTTAAGTATTTTGTACTTGTTAGTTTATTGTTTGAAATTGTTATTTTTGTTAAAAGTTAATTTATTTAAGAAATTAATTTATTTAAGTGATGGGTAGACCTTAAAAAGATGCTTCTCAAACGAGTAGGTGGTAGTACAACCACCACCTACTCGTTAGAACTTCAATTTTTATTAGGTATTTTTGTGTAAACTAACATATTGAAAAGAACATTCATAAAAAATATTCGGGTTAATTGGGAACTTGTCCATTTTTTGAAGTTGGTTGATAAGAAATACAACGGTTCGGCGATTTTAACAATTTCTTTTCCATGTAACGATTACAGTATAATTATGTATTGTTATTTAAGATATTATATAAAAAAATTGTTCGACCAGATCCCACAATCAGAAGCTAATCTTGAAGTGTGTCATTTCCAAAAAAAAAGAATCACCCAAATCGGTTCACCCAGTCAAAAGTTCTGAGGTAACTAACATGTTAAATTAAAAAGAAACAGTCGAATTGATAACGTCCTTTTCATAAAGAAGTCGCTTAACAAGTCACGGCTCAGTAGGACAGCGTCTAACAGTGAACACGATGGTTGGTTTTAATATGCACTCGAGGGAATTATTTCTCTCTGGCGAACAAAAGGACGACTCTACTTGTACTCTCCCGAATTTTTTAAAAAATTTGGAACATAATACCTTAACACTAGGTTCCCTCTACCTTTTATTAAAGCTATCTACCTACCTTTTATAAATTCACTTTAAGAGTCCCAACTAGATATGTTTACCAGAGAGAAGTAATAGATTAGATACAATAATTTCTTCGAAGCGGTCTATTACACAAATACTCATAGATAAGTGACAAAATTATATATGCTTATTATTTGGTATGCATATTTACATATACATGTTTGTATAATATATTACGTGTCCTACTTCATCTAAGTTGTTGGTATAATTTCCGTTTTAAGCTTGAAATGTATGTTATATATTTTGTAATATAGGCTGTCGTGGTATGACTGTTAACGCGATGGTTGTGGTTTCGATCCTCAGTGAGTGTAATGATTATATTTAATTTTCTTTTCTTTTAATAGTCGTGACGCAGGGGCACAAATTATGACTGTAAAACGGACTGGTTGTGGGTTCGATCCCCACTCGAGGAGATGAAATATTTATTTAATTTATATTTTAATTTCTTCGCTCTGGTGTCGAGGCAAAAGCGCAACGTTGCGTTCCGCCACTCAACACGCAATGCCTCCAGATTTCTACAGAAAGTGGGGAATGGTGTGTCTTAACACTAGGTTCCCTCTGCCTACCCTGCTGATTAAAATTTTGAATAGAAACTTGGCCGGACTAAGATCAAATTGAGAACGAACCGTGACCGGCACTATAGCGTAAATCCTCCCAGAACATTACATGTGTCATACACAAGTCCTACCTATTTCCACTTGACTACACGACCGAAGCCGCATCAAAAATCTAGTAACCCTATAAAACTGTCAATATATTTACATTTAAAACACTTAATTTAGCAAGCCTACTTCCAGCACAGAAAATTAGATCCCATACCGCCTGTGTACTATAAAACTAATTACCATTGAATATTGCATGAAATCTTAGCTATAAATTGGTAACACGTTAAAAGCATCAGTTAGCAACTACCTACCTTCAACCTACTACCCACTACCCACTACCTGGGAACTAGGTCCATATAAAGAGCAGTATGAACGCTCATTAGGTCCGCGGTATCGTCCATAAATACATTATCGCGGGGGGTTTCGGGGAGGCGGGTTATCGAATTAAAACTTCACCAGCAATAGTAGAGTTGAACACCGTATTAATACACCATGTATAATTCGTGCGCTTGGACAAACTTGGTTTGCTCCGCTTGTTACCGTTTTGTGTGATTATTTTTGTTTGGTGCGAAGAAGAGGATTTGGTTACCGTTTTTTTTTATTAGTAAGACTAACTTGTAAGATATTGGTTGTAGAAATGACAGGAAGCTTTATTTGGCCTTTTTTTTTTAATAAATTTGCCAATCTTTTTTAAGAAATTAACAAATTTATTTTACACAGGCTAAAAATAAAATAATTATTTCTTAAGAAAATTTAAATAGAATTATAAATTAAACATACGGATTTATTGAATACAAGGTTATTATTTTAGACGATATTAGTAGAAACATTTAGCTAACCATACATATTCATCTACTCATTATGGATTTTTCTCCAAATTGTGAAGGTTGACAATTAATTTCGCAAAATTTAATCCTATTCTTGGCTAGATGAACCTGGATCTGATCGGCTTCTGATTCCAGATCATACCTTGAACCGTATACTCCAAATACTCAATTTCATTTCAATTGCAACACAAAAAAGTCCAATTTATATTTCTTCGTACAATTTTGGCTATAAAACACATTATATAGATAAATCCAAACACAATTTCTGCATAGATAAATTACAAACTAACATCAACATCAACTAATAATATAATTTGATCTAAAATATATGAAATGAGGCAAGCTGAGTACAGCAGTGGGCTGGAGGAGGCGGGCGCGGGGCGCGAAGGAGCGATCGAGGTAAGGGTACTGGCTACGTAATTAGATTTTCAAAGTCCGAATACACTGCTCGTACTTGTCTTCATAATAATGTGAGTGGATGACGCTGTTTTGATACTTTGGATTTTGATGGCAGTAATATTGGATTTTTTTTGTCGATTTATTGAAATTTGCCAGAAAGAAACAATCAGTCTCAGTTCTCCATTAAATTTAAAACATTATGAGTAATACAACCAAATAATTTATAGCTGAATCTAACAGCACCGGCCTAAGAACTATGTCGGATGATTGGTGATGATTATGATGATGAGATGATGATTTGCTACATCTGTCTTTGGAGTGATAGAATCTCCCGGACGCCCAAGAAAGTGCTGGTTAGATGATGCAAGATATAAGAGCCAACGGTCTAGCCACCGAGGATATTAAGGACCGTGTAGAGTGGAGTAGTTTGAGCTGGAAAGCAGACCCTGGCGAACGCCGGGAGGAAGAAAAAGATCTATAAAATTTTATTTTAGTAAAAAATAATCATATATCTTACAACTAAATACTAATAGATTAAAACCCACCACCATCCAGCCCAGCACATAACAAACAAAACTCAACTCAACAAAACAAAATAAAAACACCAGCCAGTATCAAAACGTTCCACCAGCAGCTCAACATCGAGGTATCGGATATTTAGTTTGCTTTGGGCCGGCGGGGGGAGGCTAAGTCCAACTATAAATTAGGAAGGGTACAGTTTCATTAATCACCCATACGCCGTTATTATTAATTAACCCCCGTTTCGAACTATCGCCCGCATTAAATATCGACCGGGTACTGCCAATGTCAACTCTTTCGTGTCTTAGTTTCGATGTTTGTTGTAACATTTATTGAATTATTTTTGTGTAAATAATGTCTTGAAAATTTTTATTATATTATATTATAGTAATTTTATATTATAGAGCTGTTAGTTATGGTTGTAAGTATGATTTTTATGATTTTATTTTTTATTTCTTTTTTTTGTATGGTAAAATCTCTAAAGAGGTTATTGTGGGGCAGTGGGATATAATTTGAGTGTAGTCACGTGGTTTTGTGGATTCGACTCCTATTCAGGGGGGAAAATTATTTTAATTTCTCCTCTTAGGTATGTCAAAATAGGGCGTTGAGTTCTGTCAATGTTATATGCGTGACACACACGATAAAGCGATAAGTTTAAAATCTCTCAAATAGGCAAATGTTCTCTATAATACGACAGGGGAAAACAAATTGAAAATATATATAATATATAATTGTATAAAATGTTGCCATATTAAATTTGTTTGTAAAGTTCTTCAACGTCGGTTTACTTAATAAAAATTTTAACTAGGCATAAGAAAAAGAAACTTAGTGACATTATGGCACTTTACAGAACGAAGAAACGTCCGCACAACCGTCGCATTTACTGTCACACCCTTGTGAACCTCCACCACGAGGGTTCAAATTTTATATTTTCAAATCACTCTGAATGTTTCTGGTTTTCGGATCTTTCGCACTTATCATCGACTCTCCGAGTTAAATTTATTTAAACACAAATTAATATCTTTAATTATTACTACATTTAATCAACTAATAGTAATAATCATTTTTAATTATTACAAAAAAACACATAATTCGCGTGGCAAAGGTCAACTCGGTCAAGGACTAGTTTATTAGGAACTCACATATATAAATCTTTATAGCACCCGTGCTATTATCGTATTTCATATTTGCTTGTATTTAACCATTTTACATATAAAAACATGAATAAAAAATAATAATTACCATAAAGCAAGATATGATTATGTTATATGGTTTTTACAATCCACTTAATTGATATTAACTGCTGTTTTAGTAGAATTTGAAATTGCTTAAATAATAAGGTTTTTTATTATATATAAATATATATTTTTATATTTTTAAATATAATCACTCAACTGTAGTGTGTAGTTTCACATTCATAACTATCGAGTGTGATTGAGACATCTTTGAACTGCTCCATGAGATTCCTGCGATATCTATCGTTACTGTGTTTTCGAAGGTTAAATAAGATCTAAAATCTTCGACTCCACAAGAAAAATTTACCCCTCTGGCACGGCAAAACACAGCGTTGAGCTCCACAACTAAACACGCAATATCTCGAATTAGGACGGAAAAGCGAAGAACAAAGTGTTTAAACACTACTCTCTTCACCTTACTGTAAGCCACAAACATAAACAAAAATAGTTATTGGTCAAACACATACTTGTAATGATAGATTCTGTTATTATTTTAACAAATTGGTTCAAGAATTAACAAATACCTCAACTTAATTAAAATTAATGATAAAATTTTAATGAATAGTGAATACCTTCCTATAGATTATATATAACCTATGGAATACAATAGTTATTAATAATTCATACCATCCCGACAATATACCCGGTGCCTAAGGAGGCGAATATCGTAGAAAACCGTCATTAAACTTTTAGTTAGTAACCACAACTTATTAATTATAACTGTTACCTTGTAAAGGAAGAAGCCCAGTGTAAAAACGACTGATTTTTAGTGCGATGGTTGTGGGTTATATTTCAATAATATCATATTTTTGGTTTTCATTTTCAGAATTCAAAGAGCGGGGTTAGGTTCCGTAACCCAATAGCTAAGTTTTTTTTTTCAAAAACTAAATGTCTTAACACTTAATATCTGTGCACTTTTCGCTATGTGGTTGAAAAGTGAAATTCATATCTAAACGCCCATAGTATGATGCTTATATGAGTATAATGTTGAGAAAACAAAGGAAACAAGTAATAAAAATTACACTTATTAATAAAGTGTGAGTATGTGCCTATGCATAAATGGCCGTAAATGTTGGTTCGATTCCCATTTTTGGGAATGAAATATTTAATAATTTCATTTCCTCGTAAAAAGGCAATGTACAGAATCGAGCTCCGCCACTCAATACATAAGGCCTCGAGAAATAGACGAAAATAACGCACAGATAGAAGTATCATAATGGGAATGGGAACAGAGCGTCTTAACGTTAGGTACCGAGGTTCCCTCTACCTACCCTACTATATTCCAGTTACAACGTGACACTAAAAAAAAATATATGCTGAATAGGTACAATAAATATATTAGAAATATTGTAGAATTACATGTTCCTGTCGTCCATGAATCACCGAATATTTTCCAACCCGCATCTGCCATTATAAAAGTGGTGTACTTTTAGACAAATCGATCACATTTTTTTTAACTCGACGCCACCAATATCGTGAAGTGACAAGGAGAATTTAGTGATGGAACATTCCGCTTTCTATTTTGTCTTGGTTGTGTATATATTTTTTATAATATCCGATTTACAGCGTTTATTTTTCATAACACCCGATCTCCACTCGAAGGAAACGTTATTTCTCCACACTAATATGACTAAGCTACTGCGCACTATTCCACATTAGGTAAGCAGGATACGCACAGGGTACCTAATGTTGTAAGGCGCTCCTTTAATCACTTTCAAAATATGAAAGATATTTCTAGACATTGCGTGTTGAGTGGTGGAACTCAACGCCGGGCTCTCTTATTACCAGAGCGAGGAAATTAAAATACTATTCACTCAAATGGGAATCGAACCCACAACCGTTGTGTTTAGTCAGAGTTGTGCCGCTACACCACCACTTTGCGGTAAAAAAATTCGAGATAAAATATTAATGTTTTATTACTATACTAAGTAGCGTAACTCAACGCCCATATATTATTTTCCTACACCATAAAATAATCAACAATTTATAAATATGTAAGTAGTTGTTTGCAAAGTGCTATTAGCAGCTGTTAAATTAAAACACTACATTGTTGAAGGTAATATATTAATGTAAATCATTTTGGCCGTGTACTTTTTTATTGTAAGTCGGTATGTGAGTAAAGAATAGTGCGTGTAAACAGGTGTGTCGGCGTTTCCATTGTTATGGTACGTGATGGCGGCTATTAAATATTTAAATAAAATATTCAAGATTACATCTAAGACATATTCTATATATAAGAGTTGTAGTTATTAGATAATAATCATATAAAAAATTAAGCTTCACAATGGGTTCAGCACACAGCAGGGAACCTAGTGTTAGCACGCTCCGTTCCCCACTTTCCGACGAATTCTGAAGGCATTGCGTGTTGAGAAGCGGGACTCAATGTCGTGTTTTGCCTCGACATCAGAGCGAAGCAATGGAAATATATATAAATTTAAATAAATATTTTATTTCCTCGATTGGGATCGAACCCACGTTTCGAAATCACGTTTACCATTGTATACCTATAGAGAATGGAGATTATTTTTGCCTATGAGGTAATTTACAAGAAATATGTAATGTATGGTAAAGTATTTTTATAGCATAGATATCTACATCTACAACTACCTGCGATACAAAAATGGGTTTTTATAAAAAAAAAAAACAAAAAAAGTGTGTCTATCACATTCAGTGAGGCCAGTCGTGGCCCAGTGGCACTAAGTGTGACTGTAAAACCGACTGGTTGTGGGTTCGATCCCCATTCGAGGAGATGAAATATTTACTTAAATTTATATTTCCATTTCTTCGCTCTGGTGTCGAGGACAAGCGCGGCGTTGAGTTCTGCCACTCAACACGCAATGCCTCCAGAATTCGGCAGAAAGTGGGGAACGAAGTGTCTTAACACTAGGTTCCTTCTGCCTGTGCTGTGTGCGGGATACAACGTGAAGCTGATTTACATTCAATATAAAAAAATTAATTAACTCATCCGACATTTCTAACGTTCTAACAAAAGCAATGGACACAAATCTAATGAGCTTCTAACATCCGTAATTAGATAGGCGTGAAATGAATATTGTTTTATACAAACTACCTTCCAACTTAACTTTCCTCGCATTAGATACTAAAACATTGTACGGCCGTAGATTCCGTATCGATAAGATTTATAGTTTAATTTTGTGGGTAGCCACTTATGGTCAAGGTTAATGTAGTTTTTGTTGGTAATTTAAATTTAATTTACTTATTTTTTGTTTTGTTTTGCTTAGCAGTCTCTTTAGTAATGGGTTCCGTAATATATTTTTTTAAATTTTAGTTAATTTTGTTAGCAGTATTGTTAAAATCTAGATGCAGGAATGCTGTCAATGTTTTTTTATTATATGCAGAGAAATCGGAGAGACTTGTAACCAGACATCGCTCCATTTTCCATCCACTTATAATAAGAAGATATCTATCTTTTTTTCAACTCCGAAGGCAAAAAAAGACTACACAATAGACACTCTATTGTTCACTTTCCTCCCGAATTTCAAATATGTGTAAAATGCCAACCTAAACCTTTATAAATATTTCCTTGAATCACATCTCTATCATCACATCACAAATATCAACATCTTCTTCTGTCAAACATACCTAGTTAGTAGTTATTGAGGTCATCGTGGTGTAGCGCAGCGGCTGACGCTTAACGAAAAGAATGTGGGTTCAACTCCCATTCGGTTCGGTTCTCATTATTTTCATTTCCATATCAGTTTCATGTTAAATATATTTTAATAAATCAACACAAAATATACTTATCTATTAGTAATAGATAAACGTAGTAGTTCTACTTATCTATTAGTAATAGATAAACGTAACACGTAGTTCTTAAACGTAGTAAATTGATTAATTTGTGAATCGTGATTGACACTGTCTACTGCAGTCTAGATATCAGGTTCGTTGCAATCCATACTGGCTCGATTGACAATAAGCGTAAGATACTACACGATAGGTACTAACTAGCATCTTTTATGTTTATCTATATTTCTTTAGCTACTTTTCTTTGAACCAAATATAAATGAATATAATGTTTATAAAGAAAATTATATATTAATATTTTATATGTATTTTAAGCTTTAGACCTACATATATCTATAATAGATTAGATGATAATATCTAAAATAACGTATTGTAAGAAAATTCTTCCAGAAAAAATTCACGAATAACAACTCACATCCTCCACAACATCAAAAACTTCAACATCAAAACATGTCCAGTCCAGTTCCGTTCTTAACAAATCAGCATTACAGAATTAGAAGGTCTAATCAATACAACAAAACAATTTACAGATACGCTTACGTACGTTGCCGGCTGCAGTGAGCAAAGCTATAGCTAGCCAACGATCCGTCGACTGACCCCACCCTTATAAATAATAGTGGTAAGGCCCCATCCCCCCTACACCCCTTAAGGGTAACATCTACCCTCCGGATCTCATTTCCAAATTGCATTTCGAAACTGAATCTCGACTTTACAAGTAAACGGCATCGTTCGATAAACTACCCTAAGAAACAACAGTAAGGTTTACATTGTTTCGTTATTTTAAGAGCTAAATTTAGTGCTTACTTGTAAGGTCATAACCTAAGAAGGGGCTGCTACCCTGTACAAGCACTAACTCGTATAATGAGATATGATAATAAACGCTTCGGTTGAATATTGATGTTGAGAAGTTAGGGATGCACTCAGCTTATTTACGGCTATATCCAGCTAATCATAAATCTTGGCTGATTAAATTAATAATTCAATATCGTTGTCTTTTTTATTTATAATACTATTTATAGTAGAAAAGGTTAGTAGATATTTTCTACTTTGAAGAGTTTCGATAACGCGAAAGGCTATCTGAATATGTTTGGTTGTGTGGGACAGCGTATGACTGTAAACGGGACGATTGTAGGTTCGATGCTTGACTTGATGGAATGATTATATTTTTTTTGTTTCTCTGCTCTTTTAGATAAAGTGCGACGATAAATTCCTGGACTTAATAAGTTATGTCTTGAAAATTGGGAAAGGGAGTGTTTAAGCACTGTGCAAAAGCGTGTAGCAGTGTAAAATATATCTACTTGCCTTCTTTATTAGGAATTATATATATTCCTACCAAATTAACATATGTTCTACTTTGAAGATCTTAGATAGCCACGAAAGTCTATGTCAGTATATCTAAATATGGTTATATGTTTTGTACTGACAGGTCACAGGTTTAAAATCTAAATATCATTTTTTTCAATAGATTTTTATCGTATTCGTTGTTATATAAAATATACTTTTACGCATTATCCCGCAAATAGCAGGGTAGGCAAAGGAAACCTAGTGCTAAGACACTCCGTTCGCCACTTTCTACCCAATTTTCAGTCAGACTGGACTACTGTTTACTGGACATCCGGTGACTCTGTAGGTCTCATTCAATATTATTATATAAAAGTGGCTGTTTTCCTCTAGACCGTACCGTAACGTTTGCGCTGGTGTCAATTTTTATCAAGATTGATTGATGTGTTAAGACTTTAGTAGGTCACTAATACACATACAAATTCACTTTATTATTTATGTGTTTTAATACATTATCCTTGTACGGATGAATAGAGAATATTTAAGTGATAAATGTCTACCTTCTTTTCTTTGTGTATAATAACTTCACATTATTTATTTATCTTTATATCTAAAGAACTCAGTGATTCTTCATTTTCTTCCGAATTTCGAGATATTGTGTATTAAGTGGCGTAATACAACGCCGCCTTACCATATATTTCACAACATAAGTATTTCACTAATAAATTAAGCTGTAAAACATGTTTAATAAAAAACAACAATAAAATAGAATAATTTTAAAATATTGAAAATAATCCCACTATCCTCTAGATATGGTGCATTTTTAACAACACCACTGATCCAACAGGTCCACGTCAGTAAACAGTTGCCACCGTATTCAAATGTTCGCCTCTTGTTGTATTCCAGGGCATACCAATTAGTCTAGAATCTAGATACATTCGATATTTGTCCGTATATAATAATACTATTTGCTTGTTATACTCGTATATGCTATTTTGTTTATTTGAGGCCATCGTGTTACAGTATACGGGACGCTTGTGGGTTCGATTTCCATTCGGGGGAATGAAATAGTTAATATTTTCATTTCCTCGGTTTGGTAACAAAATAATAGCGTTGAGTTCCGCCATTTAAAACGTAATTTATCTATAATTCGGTGGAAAATGGGGAAGGGAATGTGTTAACACAGATTCTCTCTGCATATATGCAAAATACAGAATGATTAGACTCTAATATAAAATAGTATTTAAATTGTTTTCCTTACCCCTTTCTGTTGAGGAATAGTGCGTCATTTGATACTACCACGGAATACCCAGTGTATTGAAATTGCGTTACGAGTAAAGAACGAAATGTTCTAAGTTTTAACTGACTATCCTGGCCACTATAAGCAAAAGTAATACTTAATGTAATTGGTTGTAGATTCGAATTTTAAATCAATTTTTAATTTTATTGAGTTTTAGACAAGATTATATGTTTGATGAAATATAGAAATAAAGAAATCTTTCTTTCCACATATATATATACATTATTCTTCTTTTAAACACTGCCATGTCTAATTTCACAAAAAAAACAAACATAATTACATACATATCGTAAATTAATGAGGCCAGTTGTAGCACAGCGGCACAAAGTGTGACTGTAAAACCGACTGGTTGTGGGTTCGATCCCCACTCGAGGAGATGAAATATTTTCTTAAATTTATATTTCCATTTCTTCGCGCTGGTATCGAGGCAAAGCGCGGTGTTGAGTTCTGCCACTCGGGGTAAAGTGGGGAACGGAATGTCTTAACTCTAGGTTCCATCTGCTGTGTGCGGGATACAGCGTGAAGCTGATTTTTTTTTTATTCGTAATTTAATCACAAATCATCTTATTTGTCCATAACAAAAATGTATATAACTCACAAATTATCGTGTCACAACAAAGCACGTGCCCACATTGGTGCCCAATGACATCACTAGTGTTTAGGCTCTAACGGGGATGAATCATGCTGACATTATTCCTGCGCAATTATCATCGCCGCGCCTTAGCATTATACCAATTAATTGTTCTCAGCTTGTTCTAGTATACGCTAAGATTTAGATTAAACTGTGATAACATAATTTAAATATATATTTCTATAAATGATGGTTAAAGTTTCGATTTTGACACGTTGAAGAAATTATTTACGTTCTAGTAAGGTTAGGCGCGGCGTTGAGTTCCACTACTTAACACGCAATGTTCCGAATTCGTGTGGAAAAGCGGATAACAGAGTGCTTTAACACTCAGTTTCCTCTGTCTGCCCTAGACAAAACATGAAGTTGTTCTTTCCTTCTTGCTTATGGCATAAAGCAAAAAAGTATACAAAAAAGTTACGTCAGTTATTTCAACAATCCAAACCTTAGTCAATTACATTTGGATAAAATTAATGAACTTAGTGAGTTAAATATCATATTTAACATGTTGTAATATAGCCTAGCCTTCCTTGATAAATGTACTATCCTACTAGTAAACATTTTATCAATTCAAATCAGAAGTGTCTGAGTTTAGCACATAGCAGAGGGAACCTGGGAACCCAGTGTTAAGATACACTGTTCTCATTAAGACTTGAATTCTGGAGGCATTTCGTGTTAAGTGTTGGAACACAACGCCGCGCTATGACTCGTTAACAGATCGAGAAAGTAGAAATGGTAAATATATAATTTCTTCGAACGCGAATCAAACCCACAACCTGTCGCCCTTCTATTAATATAACTTAAGTATAGGAATATAGATATAGTTTTATTAAACCATATTTATCATATACTGCAATCAAAATAATAATAGAATTTAGCCTGTTATTAGTACTTTTATGGTGGCGTCTAAACGTGGCACTGACAACACATCTAACAATAAGGTGCTAGGACTTAATAATTGGGACTCCTTTGCTAAACTAAATTGATACACAAACATAGAAGTGGATTATACGATGATGTTAATAGAAACATGATGTGACTATAAATAAACGCAGTCACGTATTTAATACTAATATGGATAAATATGGAACTTTTTGTTTCAACATACTCTTGTAAATTGGCTTCACGCTGTTTCCCGCAAGTAGCAGGATAGGCCTATTATTAAGACACTCCGCTTCCCACTTTCCACCGAATTCTAGAGGCATTGCGTATTGAGTGGCGGGACTCAACCGCGTTTTGCCTTGACACTCACATAATATACAATTTTCAATAGATTTTAAGAAAAATATTTTAAGAAAAGGTGGTTATCATTTCTACTGTATTTTTTATATTTGTTATCTCAGAACTGGGTGAACCGAATATTTTACAAGGAAAAACGTACTTTGATATTCTTGTGTGTGTTTTTGTGGTCCCATTTTTTTAAAATTCATTTCTGACAATGGTACCCATGGGAAAATTACATGAATCTTAAACTTGCATTCGGCATATGCGCGACAAAAGGATGAACAACTCAATATCAGGCCAACCGATTCCGAGGATTCTTTTCTTATTTGAAAGAATACACTTCAAGAATATACACATATGGTAGAGGTTCTGAATATGGGATCCGGTTGAAATCGAACAAGATTGTTTTTTTTTAGTAAAAAATATAATTGTACTGTAATAGTTACAATGAAAGAAATCACTTGCAGTGATAAGGCCGCCATTGCACATATTATGATAAATGATATATGGATAAGTAAAATGAAAACTTGTAAAGTCTTATGTGCAATAAAGTGTTATTTATTGTTATTATTATTAAAGACATTGTTAAAATTGGTGTCGGAAATAAGGTTCCTCACGGTTGCATTTCTTTTCAACCAATTTCGAAAAAAGAATGTTCTCATTTTCAACTGACTTTTAAAAGTTTCCCAATTCACCCGAATATTTTTTTTGTTTGTTCTTGTCAATATACAAAAATGTTAATTTCCACAAAAATAATATCTAATTAAGATTGAAGTTTTACATAGGACAAGCACTACCTCTCTCGTTTGAGAAGCATCCTTTTAGCGTCTACCCATTACTTAAAATCGTGAAATAAATAAATTTTTAACAAAAAAAAACCGACTTTACACAGTAAACTAAAAAAATATATTTAACATAAAATAAAACGTACTTTGAATTTTGTTAAACAAAAATAAATAAAGATAGATTTTATAATTTTGAAGTCTTCTCCGCTTTTTGTCCAAATTAGAGATTCCTACTGTGTGTCGAATGGCAGAATTTAAAGTCGCTATTTACCTTCCAAAGTAGGAAAATCAAAATATTTCATTCCCCGAACGCGGATCGAATCTCCAACCATCGCATTTACATTCAGGTAATATCCCACTGCGCTACGTTAGCCTATATTACGTAGGACTATAAACAAAAGAAAGTATTGTTCTAACATGATAATGTGTATATATAATATGATAATGTGTATATATGTATGCCTGACGTGTGCACAGGGGTCCAAGTGTGTGACTGTAAGCGCGAGTGGTTGTGGGTTCGATCCCCACTCGAGGATAAAATACATATTATCTCATTTCTTCGTTCTGATGTAGAGGTAAAACGCGGCATTGAGTTGGCCTCCAATGCATCTAGAATTCGGCGGAAAATGGAAAACGCAGTGTCACCACATTAGGTTCCCTCTACTTACCCTGCTGTGTGCGGGGTATACCGTGAACCTTCACGTTTTTAAAATGTATCTATTTTTAAACATTTTTAAAGTGTTATTCCACACTTAGGAAAGAAAAATACTTATTTAGAAAACGTATAAAAATTTGAACGCAGCGGGACTCGAACCCGCGCCTCCTGGAAACCGACCAGGTCGGCCTGGTCGGTTTCCAGGAGGCGCAAAATGTGTCTAATTTCTCATTCTAATACTATATAATCGTTACATTAAAGGCCACAACGAGGCCAGTCGTGGTGCAGGGGCACAAAGTGTGATTGTAAAACCGACTGGTTATGGTTTCGATCCCCACTCGAGGAGATGAAATATTCGCTCTGGTGTCGAGGACAAGCGCGGCGTTGAGTTCTGCCACTCAACACACAATGCCTCCAGAATTCGGCAGAAAGTAGGGAACGGAGTGTCTTAACACTAGGTTCCCTCTGCATACCCTGCAGTGTGCGGGATACAGCGTGAAGCTGTTTTATTTTTATTTTATTAAAAATTCAGAGTAAAACAAATCTAAATTAAATTAAATCAAATTAAATTATAATAATAAAGTAAAGACATATTTCCTCAACGGCGTCTGGTCCGCGCAATTAAACGATTCGTCTGCTTAGCAATCGCCTCGTAAAATCTGCATAAGAAGCCAACCTCAAGCCTTTGACTTGAGTTTCTGCTACAATAGGTACCTACTATATGTTCTTTAAAGAAAAGCAATTTAATTTTCTGTAATTTTAGATATATATTATATAATTTTAGGTACTGAATTGTAATATTTATTGACGATATAGTGAAGATATACAAAATAAATATAGAATTGATGGCACATGGTATTGAGTTAGATTGCCATATAATAACATCGTAAGTATACATAAGTACCCATAAAACAGAAACGAAAAAGGTACTAAAAATGTCACTTCTTCATCCTTTTTAAGTTTTCATGAATTTCAAGAGCACGGACGCTTTGTCATTTCTTCAATTAACACGTACCCGACTAAACTTACTTGTATTTTTTCATACAAAAACTTCCCACAAAACTAGGATCGAGTAAAAAAATGTATTACACTTTTTTCCACTTAAACATAATGTAATAACGCATTGAAGGTCTTTTAATTGGTTTCTTGCTACGAACTAAAGGGGACCGACGTTAATTAGTAGAGAAACGATGTTTAATCATGCAAAAATATGTCATTTGATAAAAACAATTGTTGAAGCGTGCTAGTTGCCAAATATAAGCATCGCCGCTTGACAATGCCATATGGTGCTGATAGGAAAAGGTCAAATTAAAATATCACATTAAAATAACCGCCAAAGAATTGTCACATGTAGCCTAATAATGACGAAACGAACGCATTATACGTCAGGTTATATGGAGTTAATCCAAGAAAGTATAAGGCACGCTCTACCATATGTGTAAAAGCTCTTGTATGGACAAATTCTTTTGTTCTAATGTGAGACAATGCATTGAGTGCTTTGACAGTTTTTTTTTTATATTATCGGTACGTGTTACACTGTAATTAATTTGTGTAAAGGTGCAACTTCAAAATATATTACCGTTACTTTAATGTTTTATTGTGTTATTTTATCAAAACCTGAGGCGGTTTAAAAAATCCATAACTTTATTTATTTATTTATTTGAGGCCAGTCGTGGCGCAGGGGCACAAAGTGTGACTGTAAAATCGACTGGGTGTGGGTTCGATCCCCACTCGAGGAAATGAAATATTTATTTATATTTATCTTTTTTTCATGTCTTCGCTCTGGTGCCGATGCAAAGGGCGACGTTGAGTTCCGCCACTCAACACGCAATGCCTCCGGAACTTTGTGGAAAGTGGAGAACGGAGTATCTTAACACTAGGTTCTCTCTGCCTACCCTGCTGTGTGCGGGATACAGCGTGAAGCTGATTTTTTTTTTTTATTTAAGGTTTGCTAGTGGCTATTACATTGTAAAAGATATTAGTATTATTCGAAAGTCTTGCACTTATAATATACATAGCCGGTTGAAAGCAAACACTACATGCGCTTGCTGTGTTCGGCTTCACCACAATTATAATTAAACAACAATTTTAAATTACTTAATACAAAAAATGTAGAAGTTAAATATTTACATTAAAAAACACGGTAAAACAAAACTATTAAAAAAAAATATTTTTTATGTACTTTTACAGCATTATATAGCAGAGTTAGGTGGAGGAAAACTCGTATTAAGATACTCCGTCCACCACGCACCGATCTATTTTGAATACATTGCGAGTTGAATGACGGAAGGCAACACCGCGTTTTGTTTTGTTGCTAGACCGGGGAAATGTAAAAAAAATTTCCCCCTGGATGGAAATCGAACCCACTCTCGCGGTTACAATCAGTTGTCAGACGGCCCCATGTAATTAAAAGAGTAAATATAATAATTATCTGTATCAAATATATCTAAGAATCTGTCACCAATGTAGAACGTCTCTGGCTCGTGGACTCATTATTACAGTTCCAGATCATTGTTTCAAGTCCACACAATGGTACACGAGTTCGCGCCTTGTCTCAGAGATTTCCATATGTATCGACACGCGCTTATATTAATATTGTTACCAAAATTTTATTTGAATATATACTTCTTAGTCTTATGCTTCACTATATAACAATACATAGACAAGACATTTCGAACTCCATTTTCTGCTCAAATTCGACACATTAAGTTCCGACCTGCAGAACTCTGTGATATTCTTTTATAAAAAAGAAAATGTTGTATAAAATTACGTTCTCCGTTTCTTTATACTATAATCTATACTTATATTATAGATTCGAAAGTAACTCTGTCTATCTGTCTATCTCTCTGTCTATCACGGCCAAACCGTTTATACGAAGGTTATATGATTTCGTATAGTGTAATATAATATTTCATATATTTAAGTGTCTTGGGGATATAGGCTACTTTTTTCTCATATTTGTAATATTTTCGATCTATACTAATATATTAGGATCTTGAATAAGTTGCTGCTGTTTTTTGAAAGATGGCGTTGCGGCACTCTGTGCATGGAATTTCGTACGGTAACGAATCACCAAAGTAGTACTATATGTAAACTCAAATTATAGTAGAATAGTGTTTACTACAGTGTGAACTACATATTTATTTTCCCTTTGTGAAAATGTGTACTTTTGTGCCAAATAAAGTGTTTTTGCGGGGAATTTTATTGCACTGCTTTATTCAGAAAAAATCTGCAGCAGAAGCACACAGAATTCTCGTTGAGACAATGCTTTGTCGAATACAACGTGCAGAGACTGGTTTAGGCGCTTCAAAAGTAATGATTTTGACCTTGAAGACAAAGAGCGTTCTGGAGCACCGACAAAATTTGAAGACAGAATTGGAGGCATTGCTTGAAGAAGATCCATGTCAGACGTTAGTAGAGCTCGGGAAAACGTTACAAGTAGATGCGTCAACAGTTTCAAAACGTTTAAAAGCGTTAGGAATGATCCAAAAGCAAGGGCATTGGGTGCCGTATGAGTTGAAGCCGAGAGACGTAGAACGACGTTTTCTCATGTGTGAATTGTTGCTTCAACGGCAAAAGAGAAAAGGTTTTCTGCACCGTATCGTCACTGGGGATGAAAAGTGGATTCACTACGACAATCCAAAGCGAAAAAAATCGTGGGGCATGCCGGGTCACGCATCAACATCGTCGCCAAAACCAAATATCCATGGTTCTAAGCTTCTTCTCTGCATTTGGTGGGATCAGCAGGGCGTAATTTATTATGAGCTGCTTAAACCTAATGAAACTATCACGGGAGCTCGCTATCGACTTCAGTTGATGCGTTTGAGTCGCGCTCTGAAAGAAAAGCGGCCACTATACGAGCAGAGACACGACAAAGTGATTTTATTACATGATAATGCTCGGCCACATGTGGCAAAACCAGTCAAAACTTACCTGGAAACACTTCAATGGGAAGTTCTACCCCACCCGCCGTATTCACCGGACATAGCCCCCTCCGATTACCACTTGTTTCGGTCGATGGCGCACGGTTTAAGCGAGCAGCGTTTCCATTCTTTTGAAGAAGCCGAAAAATGGCTTGATTCCTGGATTGCCTCGAAAGATGAGTCGTTTTTCCGACGGGGGATTTAATTGCTACCAGAGAGATGAGAGGAAGTGGTCTCTAATGATGGACAATACTTTGAGTAATGTTATTGTAAGCATTATATTTGAAATTATTTTTTTTAAACAAAAAAAAACAAAACGATAACTTATTCAAGGACCTATTAATATATATAATATATATATATAGACCTATTAATATATATAAAATATTTTTCTGTTTGATATGCAATTGTCTGACATGTTAATTACAACCGTTGCTAAGCAACAAGGAATTACATTGTTTTAAGAAAAGTTCGCCCAAAATACCTCTTGAACGCTTATATAGCGTGCGCTGTAGCAACCTTACGAGACACATAAAAACAATGTTCTAAAAACAAATTTTATAAGACCGCGATGGTACATGATTATCTCTGAATGTTAAGCCACAGTAACAATTTTATTATACTTAATTTAAAAAAAATCAAAAATTCTTAAAAAATATTTTTCTTTCGTCTTTCGACTTGAAAAATGTCTTCTTCGAAATACTTAATTAAGACATTTTAACTAAAATAGTAAATCATGGCAAAAAAGATTTATGATGGAAAAGTGAGCGGTAAGAGAGGTAGAGGGAGACCTCGGTTGACCTTCGAAAACACAGTATCAAAGATACTGGAGGAAGGTCACGTAAAAAGCATGAGGACCCCCCGAAGGGCATGTATGAAGATGTTGATGACAGTGGACGAGGCGAAAGAGGTATGTAGAGACCGTAGCGTTTGGCTCTCCGTTCTCTCTGACTACCCCGCTAGGGATAAAGCGTGAAGCTAGTTTAGTTCTTTAGTTTTAGTAAGTTATAATAAACACTTGTTTATTCAAACGACCCAGTGTCGATATCTATGGCACAACGCAAACTATTCGTTGATGCGCTATTTGGCGACAGTAAGTAATTTACGGCTACATTGTAGTTGTACGAGAATAATGCCCGCTTTATTACGCATTAACGCTAACAAACATGTTAAAATAACATTCTCATAGAAAAATTGTAATTAAATGCTATTAAACTTAAATGAACTTTAAGTAAATGTAATGTAAATGTATAAACTTTTACAGTTTACAAATTAAATACAAAATAAATTGAAAAAAAAGATATCATAGTTAAGTATTTTAAATTATATACGTATAATTATTTCAGTTATAAAAATAAATTAGGGTAAATCCCTGAGTGTATACAGCCAGAGGCCCACTGTGGTGTAGTGGTCTCTAATTGTAAATATATAGACAAATTAATGAAATTTTCTTTTTTTAGCTTCACGCTTAATTTCTAGTATAAGGATTATATATGATATTTCGGGTATAAGGATATCTAAGGCCTAACAAACAGAAAAAGTTCAAGTTAACTCAATTCTACAGAGCAAAGCGAAGAAGTGTTTAAAACTTTCTTTTTTTATCATTTTTTCAGTAGGGATTCATTTTCAGCTTTAATAAAAATAAACTCGAACTAATTAATAATTCAAAATTCTAACTTAACAAGAAATATAATATTTTAGGAAAAAAACTTCTGTAATTTTGTATTAGTGTATATTTAAATAAATATAAAAAAATGAGTGGATATATTTTAAAGTATTTAATGGATTTTTAAACGTAAAAACAATTTATGTTTGACTCAGGAAAAAACCTATGTGTACGCGTCTTCACTGAACCAGCGGCTCCATCACCCGCGCTTACTATTTACACGACGACGACTCAACCCCCGTCAAATTTAAAAATCATTTGTGGACCATATTTTATAATAGTTGTTGCGGAACACAAGTGGTCCACGGAAAACTGATCGGGAACCAATCGGGAAAGCTGTACATAGTCTAGGTCGTAAAGTTAAAAGAAATAATAATAGTATAAAATTATCATGAGCAAAATGTAGAGAATAGAGTGATGAATCACTAAGTTATGTACTCGTTATTTAATATGCAAACTTCAAAACAAAATAATACATACAATTGCAATCGACAATATAAAGTTATCTTATTGTAAAATTCTAGTTTATCAAATAAAAGTAGTATCATGTATCGAGGAGGTGTATCTGTAAAATATGGGACCACCGGCTTTCTGGAGTCTGTGGTGTATTGTCTGTGTGTTGCTGTTAGCAGTGTGATAGTGAATTTTTTAGTGTGACAAAGTTATTAAATAGTATATTAATATATTACATTGAATAAGTAATCAAATATTATATCATTTAATAAATATTACAAAGATATTTGTAAATTGACGTGGATGACTATTTTTGTATTATGTATACATATACATAATTTATATAGTTACTGACATATTAGTCACCAGACTCCACAGCTATGTAAACTGAATGTGATTTTATACACTATTATAAAAGATTTTCACTTTTATTTACATAGTGTTTACTTGGTACTTACTGTATTTGTGTGTGTTTTTTTTTTAATTTAAGTTTATCTAATGATTAATGTCTATCATTCTATAGGGAGTTTGAGATGTTAATGTCTTTAACGTATTTAACTACTATATTGTATTGTTTACTTTATTCTACAGCTTTACAACTACTTAGCTACTAATATATGAAACTGTCTAATATATATTATACTAGACATAAACTTTCTTAAACTTATTTATATTCTAGCCCAATTTATTTTATTACAGCCAAAGGATAACATATATTTTTTAATCTCTGTCCTTTCCAATATCTCTAAGAATATATATACACAAAGAAAAAAAACATAATAGTCGATGTTTAGTTTTGGAGTAACACAAACAAACACAAATTCATATTAATGACGAACGACATAACGTACAAAAAATAAAACTTACAAATGAACAAATCCAAGAAGCAAAACCACTCTATACACATCCACGTCTCAAGTTGCTTTTATTTCGCCACGTAACCGAGTAGCCGTGCGCTGTCTACATCGAGGCTGCATTGACCGCCTTCGCGACCTTCACCCTTTTATAAGGTCATCCCCTGGACTTTTTTCATTTCATTCCCAAACAGTAAACAACATAGACGCTTTTTTCTAATAAATGTCATTTTATAGTCCTATTCCTTATAAGGAACTTTTATTCGCATAACATACTCGTATGCATATACACATACATACAAACATACATACCTACATAAACGATCGAATTATTATATTATTATAATAAGCTTGGTAAATACCACTAGGCCAGTCGTGGCGCAGCTTCACAAAGTGTGACTGCAAAACCGACTGGTTGTGGGTTCGATCCCCACTCGAGGAAGTGAAATATTTATTTACATTTATATTTTCATTTCTTCGCTCTGGTGTCGAGGCAAAGCGAAGAATTGATTCACTCAGCACGCAATGCCTCCAGAATTCGGCGGAAAGTGTGGAACGGAGTGTCTTAACACTAGCTTCCCTCCGCCTACCCAGCTGTGTGTGGCATACAGCGTGAAGTTGATTTTTTTTATTTATAAACTTGTTAATACCATATTACGTATATATACGTCATATATTTTTTAACTGAATAAATTAACTATAAAAGTCTAAAATAAAATAGTTTTCAGAATTTATATGTGTTTATATAACTGCCATTGAGGTAATTACGATATCGTTTGAGAAATTAAATGTTAATACTAGCTTTCATAGAATTTGGTACAAACAAGGTATGAAAAGTGCACATGTTACATATTATCTTAATTTTTAATGATAATAAAATTAAAAACAAGCTCAGAAACAATTTTTACATTGAATTTGAGACGAGTTCTATGAATAATTGAATGCTATATTATATATCTATTAATAAAAATGTATTTTATTTTTAGTTCCAGTTTAAAATTTAAATAAGTATATTGACTATGGATTAAAAGGCCATATTTGTGTATTATGTATACCTATATTATATCAAATATATATACTCTTTATTGCATTTAATAACAAAGATTGATACGTATATCTATACCAATATTATAAAGCTAAAGATTTTAGTTGAACATGGAAATCTCAGGAACTACTGGTTCGAATCGAAAAAATATTTTTGTAGTGGATAGTCAATCTATTGAAGATGAATAAGGCTTTTAATACACGACGTTAATGGTTTCGATGTAACCCAATTTACCCTTGGATCGGGTTACTTCCGCATTTAAAATGTGTCCATCTCTGAAACCTGCATGCATGTAAACTAGTTATCTACAACTTCACCCGCGTACATATCTCAAACATACCACAAAAACATAAAACAGTAAATTAATACACAACTAATATTAATCTCTTAGCATGGCAGATACCAATCAAATTGAATTTGAAATTATTCTAGAAGCAAATAAAGAAGTCTTGAAGCTATAAATGTTTTTCTCTTACAGGCTACAACTAATGTACACGCAACGCGAGGCGTTAACAAATACTGGCAGCGGCTATAACAATAAAATTATGAAGTTTATAAACACAAAAGCCTCGAAACAAGCTTATATATCGTAATTCAGTACCTTACGTTACAATTTGCACTAAATTTATCATACAATAACTTTGTGCATCAAAATTATTATTCAAATCGATGGCATTAATCAATGCATCGATAAAAGAAAATGCGAGCGACGATGCGCCCGCGCATAGTGATGTTCTGTAGATAACGTTGTGGAGTATTATTATCTTATAATATGTTTTATTCTATGATAAGCATATACATAATCTGTAAATTAACGTAATTCCGCCACCCAACATGTTTTTTTTCTATATAAGCCAAAAATAGTTAAGCACAAATATCGAGGTAGGCAGTAAACCAAGAACGTAGTGTTACGATACTCCATTCTCCACTTTTCTCTCGAATTTGAGTCATTACTTTTGGTATTTATTCTACAATAGTCCTGTGAAGTTGTGGTTAGGTTTGCATTTTTATTTACAATAGGTGTCTTATATATAATGAGGTAGTTGATTTTTTTTAAAGTAAATTTGTATCAGTGCAACATATGCGTAAATATTATTTACAAACATTTATTGCGGCTCCTGCAATATATCAAAAAATAAATACGTCATTTTTGCAACAAATATACAGTATAAACATACTGTTTTTTCTGTTTAATACTTAGAAATCACATAAAATTTCTAATTGTAGCTTAATTAAAGCAAAGTATTACCTTAGTGCAGTTTAAAAAATATTCAATTTGTGCGCCACCTCTCTGTTTATAAAATGGAAAGCAATGTAAATTATAGAGGGCATCGTGGTGCAGGGGCACAAGGTTTTCATTTCTTCGCTCTGGCACCAAGGCAAAAGCGTTGAGTTCCGCCACTCAACACGTCACGCCACGCCACGCCACTCAACTCGCCTCGAAAAATTCGGTGGAAAGTAGGGAATGGAGTCTCTTAACATTAGGTACCCTCTGCCTACCCTTCGGTATGCGGGATACAGCGTGAAGCTGATTTATTTTAATTTATTTTATTAAAACTCAACTCACCCATTCTCTATCAACACAGTACCTCGATATCGATAAAGATGGTAACGTACCTTGCGTGCGTTGTCTTTGTGTGCGAGCGCGAGAGATAATGAAGTATCTGCACTAATATATTATAAAGTTCATTATAAACAATTATTTATTGTTAGCGCATGTTTATTAATAAGGCGACTGGATAGCTACTGCATGTTGGTTAGGGTTGGCTGCTTTAAAATTTAATTAAATTATTAATAATCACCGTCGTGGCTCAGTTGAGTGTCCCACAAGCAATGGTTGTGGGTTCGACTCGTTTCTTCAAAGAACAGTCTTTATATAACCACTGCCACAGAGTAGTAGTTCTAAGAGTATAATATCTTTGTCTCACCTAAAAAAATATTAGACATACAAACACATATAATGTTAGCTCATCTATAATAAAAGTACAACTTTTTTTTAGTATTTTATTTAAGTAAATAAGTTAAGTAAGTTATTCCATTTTTGCAACTATGCATATTAAATAGAGCTGTTCTAAGGTTTGTATATAATTTACAAGCGCTATAAGTTAACCTAAAGATACAATTAAAAAATATATAAAGAAATGGCACGCCGTAGCGCAGCTGCACAACGTCTGACTGTAAACACAACGGTTATAGTTTCAATGCCCATTCGAGGGAATTAATTATTTAATTTTCTTCACACTTCTTACAAAACAAAGCTCGAGTTCAGCCAATCAATACGATATACCTCGAAAATTGGGAAGAAAATAAGGGACGCAGTGTTTTGACACAAGGTTCCCTCTGCCTATCCTGCTATGCGTGGGATATAGCAGGAACCTACCAAAACGACTACAAAATATAAAGACTGATTATTCCAGCGTAGTTACACAAATATATATATATATATATNTGTTACAATTTACGAACTCCTACTTAAATGTCAAAATAACTAACCAATAAAATAAGAAAATCACAAAATGGATAATAATATTGACATAATTAATACAAGCCAACCCTATCAACCTGTCAATGCATTGAATATGAAAGTACGCACAAAGCCCTTCGATAGATCGTGCGGAGATTGCCTCTGTAACGTAATAAAATGTTTACAACCCCTGTTTTGATTGGCCGGGAATAGAATACGGTCCTCTGTTCTGTTAACTTTTTGCGCTTATTGTTCCAAAGAATACAGACTACGGCTATTTACTTGCATATCCTAGGAGAATAGAGGTTTGATACGTATTCTGCGTTTCCACGTTTTTCCTAAGTCGTAGCAAATATTTTTCTAACAATGTCTATATGAAAGATGGTGTGGTGGGTGGTGTGAAACGTTTGTTGATATGGCGTGAAGTTTTGGAAATTTGTCTGATTTTATATATTTGTGTTTTAAATAATATTATATCCTTATTAGATAATATCTCCATGTTAAATTGAAAGTGAGAAGAAAAATGTTATTTGACTGGATTGTCTCTTTGCCGTATTATGCGACAGATGCGTTAAATTTAAAATAAAAATTATTCTAATAGATAGGAATTTTAGTTTTATAATGCTAATGAAGTCCAAATTTAGAAAAGAAGTTGTAAAATATTATTAAAATATATAATTAAACAATCCAATTAAAAAAAATTCTAAACTCCCGCACAAATCAACCATTATTCTTCTATCAACAACACTAATAAGCTTATCCAAATATTAAGCAACCTCCACACTCGAACACTATCAATTAGGCAGAATAGCGTGCAAATTAATTAAAAAACTACTTTTATGAAAGTCGATGTCACACAAGTAGGCCTATATCGAGCGTTTAACCCTACGCTGAGAGGAGAGTGGACCGTTCGATCGTTAAAAAAGTAAGGCGAAAAAAAACGCGCCACCCCTAGGCTCGACGGAAAAAAAACAGATAAAAATGAGTCCCGCTCGTAATTTAAATGTCGAACCAGTTGTCGATAGCCAATGCAACGGTTTTCTAAAGTTTTTTTTATTATTGTTCTTCAGTTTTATATTGTTTTGGCGTTTTATTGGTTTTAGGTGAACTGGTCATTGGTGAGGAAATGAGTAATTTAATTAAATAAATTATGATGATATTATTTAGTAAAAATATATAACATATTTTTATTATAGTAATATTATATAATTTATTGTTTATTCGTAATCTGTAATTAGTTACCGACGTAAATAAATTCATATTTTTGCTTAAACAATCAAAAATACTTTATCTTATGCAATTTTTTTTTATTTGTGACGTATATATTATCTAGTAATAAATAGAACCAACTTTATTTTACTTAATAATTATAATAAATGATATACGATCAAAATATTTTTCTTATTGTTAACATAAAAGCTATTATGAAAAATATTCCAAATTTGAAAAATACTAAAAAATCTAGCTATAAACGTTCCATCCGCAAGATAGATGATGGAATAAAAATAATAAAATCTGTACTTATTCTAAAAAAAAGAAAATTTTCCTTTTATAAAACAAATAGAAAATTTTCATCCAATTTAGGTATCAGTAGACAAAAAAATATAATTAATTATTTCTCTACCTACCCTGCTGTGTGCGGAATACAGTGAAAATATATATATTTTTAAAAAAAAAATTAAATTAAATTAGCTTCACGCTGTATCCCCCACACAGTAGGGTAGGCAGAGGGAACCTAGTGTTAAGACACTCCGTTCCCCACTTTCTGCCGAATTCTGGAGGCGTTGCGTGTTGAGTGGCAGAACTCAACGCCGCGCTTAACCTCGACACCAGAGCGAAGAAATGGAAATATAAATTTAAGTAAATATTTTATCTCCTCGAGTGGGGTTCGAACCCAGAACCAGTTGGTTTTGCAGTCACACCTCGTGCCGCTGCGCCACGACCGGCCTCTTATTTTTTAATATAGTTTATATTCTAAAAAGTACCAAATGTTGCCAACCCCGTTCACTACATATCGTATAGAGTACGTACGTAGTCGCTCGGTGGACACACGCGTTAAAATGATTCCGCTGTTTGTAAAAAGAAACTACTGGTACGTTATATAATATAGTTATTGTGAATTTTCTAAGGATTTACGTTATAGGAGTAGAGCCTTAGGCTTCGAAAAATAGAAATGGCTCAAAGATCATTCAATATTTTATAGAAATGTAGGGCTTTTGTATGTATTTTATCGTGTTTTAGCTCCACGCTGTATCCTAAGCACAACAAGTAGGTAGGGGGAACCAAACATTAAAACATTCCGTTCACCTATTAATATTAGTAAATTTGAATATTACTAAAACTATATATACATTTTACGAATTTTACTCGATACAAAAACTAAAAACGTGTGAAGACAACTCGAAAATCATTTACTCATTCAAACTCCAAATATATACAAAAAAACTTATTAAAATAATGTATCTCAAAATATTTATTTATATTTTATAACTCTATCGATATTTTGTACATAAATCTAAAAGAACCTGCCTAGTGACAGGATATATAAATTATCTACTTTATGCATATTCATGAAAATGTCAGTTTTTGCGTTATACCAATTTAGGCTTACGTCAAACTGTACGATATCTTATATTAAATTTCACAAAATACTGAGTGTCTTCACAGTATAATTCTCCGCTTTCTATCCGAATTTGATATGTTTATGTTAAGTGAGTGTCACGACTCAACGCGCACTATTTTGCCAAAGAGAGAAAATTAAAACATCCCCTAATGGGAATCGAACCCACGACTGCCTCTTTTATAGTCAATCGCCGGCCCACTAAGCCATTTATCCTACTTCTTCCATATTTAAATGAGAATACAGTACTAATTTTAATAAGTATGCATAAATGTTTTGAAAATGTACCTCCTGCAAGCTGAACCTGTACAAAAGGTACATTAATTATGCAGATATTTTCTCGATTTCAATAAAAAAGATCCATGGATTCTACCACCCATATGTATATAACAAGCATTTTAAATATTTCAATTCTTATTATTAATGAACCTACTAGATATTAAGTAGGTATATACTTATTAGGTTTAAGAAAACAGCGATGTTTTAATATTTTAAAAATTAACTTGCTGGTTTTCGTATATTTGTATAAATTCAAACCGGTCGGTACGTAATTTTTTTTGAAAATATTAATTTTATTCATTTATATTAGGATTCCGTACCTAAAAAGGAAAAGTGGAACACTTATAGGATTACAAAAATCAAATCAAATCAGCTTCACGCTGTGTCCCGCACACAGCAGGGTAGGCAGAGGGAACCTAATGCTAAGACACTCCGTTCCCTACTTTCTGCCGAATTCTGGAGGCATTGCGTGTTGAGTAGGAACCAGTCGGTTTTACAGTGACACCTCGTGCCGCTGCGCCACGACTGGCCTCATTGGTACAAAAATTATGTTTCTATTCTATTCTAGTCAAACAATCAAAAGATACGAGCATTTACGCAAAATTTTCGTTGCATTGTTTATAACTTAATAATAATACTTGTGGACCTACGTAACTAAACTTATGAAAATTTATAAGAAGTGAAAACTTACAATACGAATAAAGGAAACATATCGAACGTGAAAATTTGTAGATATTTCCAAAAATAAAATTACAAACTTATATTTGTAGTTCATTTCAAATAAAATAAGTGTAACGCCCAGAACATTAAATTTATTAAGTTTATTCACCATATTAACTAAATTTAAAGGGTATATTCCATACACCTACAGTTATGAAATTTGGCAAGAAGTGAGAACTTACAGAACAAATAAAAGAAAAAGTATTACAAACTTATAATTGAAGTTCACTTCATACAAAATGAGTGCATACGCCCGCAAACTTAAATTTGTCAACTTTTATAAGTTGTACTTCCCACTGACTTTACACTTGACCGGTTTTTTAACTAGAACACTCATTCTACGTTACGAAGAAACACATCTTTATTAACCTCTAATATACTATTACCAAATTTGATATAACACACGGTACCTACATGTTATCTATATCGTCTAAATAAGAACAAAATTTCTTTGTGAAAAAATTACAAGAGCGATTACAAGGGTTTATCACTAACAATTATCGTATTTAATAAAATTACCCTACAAATACAATACAATTTAATTTTTACCTACAATAATATTTTTCTTCTTTGTCTAAAACGTAAGGGACACAACAAATAGCAACACCTGACTATGCTTTTCATCGGTTCAAGGATATTGAGTGAAAACAGAGACTAAAAATTTATAAAAATACTCTCTCTTAGTTTGAAGAGGCCCTTACATCATTGATCTTCTTAAGATTCCAATTTTAATTGCTTTTACATTAATTTATGTTTCACCCCATAGTAAATCAAACACCTAAGAACACTTATTCACACATCAACATTGTAATCACATATTTTTGAATATTTAATATAAAAAATAGGAATTAAAATTTAAAATTACTTTAATATTTGAAGCCACCTTGGTGTTTGCGTTTTGAGTTCGATTCTGACTCGAGGGAGAACGTATTTTACATCTGCCTACTAAGTTGAGATCAAGACATAACGCGATTTTGAGATCCACTATTCTATATTGATTATCTCGAATTAGGGTGAAAATTATATACCTACACCAGATGGCATTTACACCGGCATCACTCTGAGTGCGGAGTGTCTTAACAATAGCTTTCCTCTGCCTACCTTTCTATGTGCGGGATACAGCGTGAAGCTTCAAAAAAAATATATAAAATACTTAGAACGAAAGGCAACTTAGTACTCTCAATCAACCTTGACCGTCCTCGCAAATCTTTTGATTGATTGTTAGTTACCGTTAAGGTCACTGGACTATATGTACTTACATACGGGACTGGAAATATATGTATTTATCTTTCATACTAACACTAAGATTTATAAATGATTCAGCTCTACACTTTTCACCGATGACTAAAGACATCATCGAGTATTGACTGACAAGACCGAAGAATCACCCACAATAGATGGATATTATAATTTTCTTAGTCCGCGGGGTGAATAGAATTTAGTATTTTTTTTTTATTTTTAACAACGATTTCACTGTAAACGCGACGCTTGTCGGTTCAATTTCTACTTGGGGGAATCAATTATTTTAGGTTCATCGGTAACAACATAAAGTCGGTAACAACATAAAGTGCGGCGTTGAATTCCGCCACTCATATACAACACGCAATGTCTTAAAAATTAGGTGTAGCGTATGGAACGGAGGGGGTACAACAGAATCTAGTAACCCGTATTATCTTATATCTGCCCTGCTCTATCCGGTATACAGCGTGAAGAAAAAAAGTATTTGTACAATTTTTTATCATCATAAACTGTAATGTCAAGGGAGTTACATGAAAATCGTACGCCAAATTTTTAAATTGAATAATGGAATTTAAAATTGGTTTTAAATCTAATAATTGATAATTATCAGTATTGATTTTTCATAATATAATAGACGTGTGACTGTAACCGCGACAGATTGTAAGTTCGATTCCCACTCAAGGAAATGAAATATATTTAATACTTTGTCGCTCTGGTGAAAAAAGCGAAAAGAAAAGACAAAGAGCGGCGTCGATTTCCGCACTCAACNTATATTTAGTTTTCCTCGCTCTGGAAGAGAAGTAAAACGCGGCGGTAGGTTCTAGCACTCAACATGCAATGGCTCCAGAATTTGGCGTACTATGAGAACAGAGTCTTAGCACTTGGTTCCGAGGTTCCCTCTGCCTACGTTGCTATGTGCGGGATACAGTGTGAAGTTAAAAAAAGTATTTAATTTTATTATAATAAAGGAAATTAGGACTACAAATCTCGAAGAATACTTTGATTTTAATTTTCTATGGAAATATATAATATGGAAATTCGAATTCTTCAATCTAAGCTATATATATCTATCTCTATATCATTTCAATTATATTTTTATTACAAAATTTTAAAAGATATTCAAACATAACAACAACTACGTGTTTAAAACATTTAGAAACGCTTAAAAAGTACGCTATAGGACTCAGGTGTCGGGTGAGTTCCACCAAGCGCACAGATTCTTATATACAACATAGGTACATCTCTAACTACCTCCTCACGAAAGTCGGTTAAGCCGAACAACATGATAACGGTCGCAGAAAATATTCCATCATTGAATCAGAACGCCAATTCGCATACACTGACCCAGTAAAGCATAATAATGCTATAAGTGGAGCGAATAGCAGCACCTATCCTGGTATTATGTGCAGGATCTTCTAAACATAGTACAATGGGCACTAATCATCCAATTGTACGGTGGAAATAGTCCGTTTATCTACAATAGGACGACCGTCATTGCATTTCTTTAATTTTTTCATACATTATGCATGGGGAGTGTGGACTGAGTGTTAATGTTACTTCTGACAGGTTTTGAATATGTTTGTGATAAAAGTGGAGATGGTGGATGAAACGGAGTGTCTTAACACTAGTCTTCCTCTGGCTACTCTGCTACATATGAGATACAACGTGAAGCTAACAAAACGGAGATATCAAGCTGCTTAAAAAAAATCTTGCTTCGCTAAATTTAAATGCCGAAATACACGTATATCGCGTAGCTCACACGTTCATCCTGTACTAAATCAAATTAGGAAAACTTGTTTGGCGTCGACGCGTACTATAACATCCACAAGTGATAAAATTGATCTGATAGCCCAAAACACACCATTTTCAAACACATTCGATCACACAGCCTCCCTTTGACGGTACCCTTACAACATTTTTATCTCGCTATCATTCCGGCTACCAAATAAGCTCATTTATTACGGGGGCTAAACAAAAAAAAAAACAAAAATTTGAATAAGGAGGGCATTATTTATCGCCGCCCCAATGAAGGCCGTTAATGTGATTTTTTAATAATAAAAAAATACACGAGCCAGCCAAACGAGGATCATGTATCATCGCCTTTTCGACCAGTCATTGTCCCTGAAAAATATTATTTTTTATTTACCAACCTACGCCGCGGTAAACACCGAAAGTATACATCAAATTAATCACGCCGTAAAATTTTTGCCCACTCGTTTAATTTGAATGCTAAGCGTACTTTGTTCTGGATGTTTTTTCGCATCGAATTATAAATGGAATATATGAAACATTAGAAAAGGCAAACTCAAATATTGGCTACCAAACGCCAAAATCATATAATAATTAGAAATCTAAACTTTAAATACGCTTTTTTACAACTGCCTATAATTATAATTACAATTATATGACTAACCGTACGTGACATCGGTAGGCATAAACATTTGAAACATACAAAAACAAAACGTACTTCGCCAATAAAACCCTTCCCTTGCCTAATTAAAAAAAATTAAAAAAAAACCGCTCCCTCAGATCCCGCGTTGTCACGTTCCATATTCCCGCGTTAATTACACGTCATTCTTTTTTTGAAAAAGCGCGCCAATGACGCGCGCAATTAAAGCCCTGTACAGACAACGGGAAGACGCGACATAAAGCCGTCGCACACAATGCGTCCTCGGCGAAATTCGCCGCAGGGCCAGCGAAATTAACAAGGCGATTTACACTTCACACTAGAAGCCTGTTTTTCACTACTTTCCTACGGCACAGCTCTCGCACAGGGCACAGGGCACAGACGATTTCTTTTTTATAACGTCACATGCAATATTATTTACAGCCAGCATCATTGTTAGCGGCTACCTCTGTCACGCCCTACTCTGTGCTCTATGCCACGAAGATTACGGAGTGTGAAGCGTCGCGACAGCGTCCTACACTCGCTCATATCGTAGTAATTGTGTGAAATAAAGAGCTTTGTATCATTATTTTTGAGGAGTTCCATTCAGCGAGGATTCTTATTGTTTGTGGATAATTTTTCATTATTTCAGGGGAAGCACGTGTTCATTATTTTGTGGAGCACTTTTAACATGTTGTATGGTGGAACAATGTGAGATTACTTAGTGTGCGACGCCTGCGGCCAAACTGTACACAAAGACGTTTGTCTTTAGTTCTTCATAACTAATTCCAGTTGCTCTCATACGATACAATGCGAGCTTAGACGTGAAATTGTGTCAAGATTTTTTAAAATCAAACTCTTATGCAGAGTATGTTTAAATATGTGAGTTCTCTAGTGTATGAGCTTATATCCTCCAAGAAAAAGTAAGGCGAGGCCTGTGTATTATTTCTTGAAAGGTGTCTTACTTTTTGTGTGTCTTATTTTTTGTATTTTCAAGATATATGCTATATTATTTCGTTCTATATACATTCTTCACATTTAGAAATATTTTATATTGAATGGAAGAACTCTGCAACGCACTTTGCTCTAAGAAGGGGGATATACATATAAATATAAAACACAATTGCTAGTTTCAATCAATATATCAATACTCCTTCTGTTTTAATCAGCAAAAAGTTTTTTTACAATTTATATATTTCTTTTCAACCAACTGAAATTTTTGAAAGTAAACATATACATACATAAAGCCCTTATTTAACTCCATTATATACATAAACATATTTACTCATTTAAATCTTAAACAAAATATAATTACGAGGCCCAGTACATCTAAGTAATAGATAGACGCTATTGTCAAAACATTAACTGTATAACAACTTACACAATTATGTAAATTTTATGTTGCCCTAATTGCCAAATTATTTAAAGAGGTTTCTGTTAATTTCACCCTCCACCCCCTTTGTAGAGAAAAGATTTCGTTTTCTTAAAATTACATGTAAATGTTATTACCAGAGGTCTCATCGATGGGGTTGCTAATGGAAGGGTTAAGTAAAAAAACATATTTGGATTTCGTCGTTTGTTTCGTTTTTATAGCGTCTTAAGGGATTTATAAGTCCAGATTGTGGTCTTTTGGACCATTTGGAAATATGCAGTATCGATATATTTTTTTTAGGTACGACTCTTTACGTGATGATTGTAAGTTTGATTTCCGCTGGGGACTGTATTGTAATTATTTTTATTTCTCCAATTTGGTGGGCAATCTCGACTTTTCCCCACTTAACATCCTATGAGTCGAAATTTGGGCGAAAAATAAGATTACTGGAGTTATGCTGAAGGTGATATTCCGTTTTTATTTATAAATCCACCTGTTCCGCCCCTTCCAATCGCGTATTAGTTTTTATGTGATTTGTCAATGTATCTTTTTAAGTTGTGGCGCATGGCCACAAAGTGTGACTGTAAAATCGACTGGTTGTGGGTTCGATCCCCTTTTTATTAAAATGTATAATTCCATTTCGTTGCTCTTGTTTTGAGGCAAAGCGCAGCGTAGATTTCTGCCACTCAACACGCAATGCGTCCAGAATTCGGTTGAAAGTGGGGAACGGAGTGTCTTAACACTAAGTTCCCTCTGCCTACCCTACTGTGTGCGGGATACAGTGTGAAGCTGATACAATAATTTGGCATAAATTATTGTTTAGGGGCCTCCGTGGCGTAGTGATGGCCTCGTGGCGACAAGGTTGTGACTGTAACGGCTGCGGGTTCGATCCTCACTCGAAGAAATAAATTATTTTTTATGTCTGCCTTTTCATTTCTTCATAATTTTTCAGCAACTTTCTTCATTATGGCACCAAGACAAAAGCCCGGCGATGAGTTTGGCCATTTGACACGCAATGTCTCGAAAAATTCGGCGGAAAGTGGGGAACGGAGTGTCTCATCAGTAGGTTCCCTCTGTCTACTTTACGATTAATATATGAGATTACATTTGTTTAAAGTTTCTCCGATTTTCGTCTAAGGAGAGAGGCAAGTGATTGATATTTAATAATTAAGCAAAAATATTAACGATTTAAATTTACACATCCCAAATTTATGTATTAGATGAGCTTTATAATAATACATTTTTTTATCATAATATATGTATGTACATATATGGAAAAATCGTAAGGCCAAGTTCAACCTACTTTACAAAGTCGGGTGTAAAATCAAACCCTGACATTATATTAAGCAAATATACTTACAAAAAGCTTTTTAACGTGACCTAAAATGTGACCTATAATTAAAATATTAGATTTTTTCTGTTTTTGAGTCGTATATAAGTAAATATATTCATGGGGGGAGGGGGGCTCGTGGGATAACCTGACCGACTAAATCGAAGGAGAAGATTATTTTTTTATGCATTTGATTTTATTTTAATTTTAATTTTATATTACGTATTTTAGGTAGATTGTGACTTAAATCTCAAAACTTTTACTACCTATAGCGAACAAAGGACTTTCTATATATTTTGTTTCGTACAAATCACCAAACTCAAAACAAAGCTAACACCCAAAAATAAAAAAAAACGAAAATCAACACAACCATAAACTATCTAAAATTAAAACTATCGAACGGGGCGTAAGGGCTGGCACCTACCCCCTACCCCCTACCCCTACCCTACCATTTATAATGCCAAAATGTTTTAATTAAGATGCTGTAAAATGTAATTTACATGCAAATTCGGTTTATGTTAATGTGCCGCGTATATCTGTTTGGGTGCGTGCTTGCTATCTAATTTTGCGACAGTGTTCGCCGTCATTATCTTGCCTCTAATGAGAAATCTGGCAAGCTTGATGTTTGCATAATTAAACTTGCGGTCGGGACGTTTTGATTGTTGCCATGATAAAATACTAGCGACAGCTGTTGTGATGTTTTTTATAAGATGAGTGGGTAATTTTTCGTGTTTAATATTTTTTTGTTTCGTTTTATATGCTTATAATTAGGTGTGGTCATGGAGCAGGGGTACATGAGCCTTGACGTTCAGGCTGTTCAGGCATCTGTGTCAGATTGCACCCAATCTCCCGATGGGGAGATGTCGCCGGTGTGCCACGAGTGTGATGCTTCCGTGGATTCCACCTTGGCTGAATGCCTCATTTGATGGTTTTTGTGGGTAGGAATATCTCACTGCCAAGTGTGGTGGGAGTTATCCTGGATAGTGAAAGTAACTGGTCTGCAGCAGTCTCCTTCTACGAGCCAATCATCACACTGAAGGAAGCCGTGGAGCGGGTGCGCGAGTCAAGCGCGGAAACAGCCCCGTCCCAATACGTCGGCATTAGCCATGAAAAGGCAATATGTACTCTAACTCACCTTACGCTAGTGGAGCTACTATAGAACAGTCATATATATTTATATATATTTTTGGGAATCGGACCGGGTAAAAGAAAAGTGGAGTAGAACAGTAGACAAAATCTCATGGTAATCGGGCTAAGATAGCTAAACGCTTTGATATATCACAGGATATAACTGACGATAAACACGACGGTTGTGTTTTCGATCCCGATTAAAATCATTGTATCATGTTTTTTTAATTATTTTCATTTACACAAAGCAACAAAGCGGAGCGTTCATGTTCACCACTCAACTCACAATATCCTGAAAATATTGCGGAAAGTGGAGAACGGAATGTTAAAAGATTTAAAATTTTGGTGTTTGAGCAAAGTCTGCCTACAGTTAAGTTGTTTCCTCAGTAAAACATAAAATATTTTGACATTGAAATTTAATATACTTTGAAATTCATTGATTTTTAATATATACTTAAAAATTCACACACCCCATCATACAAAATGTCAGTTTTTCTTTTTACTTTTAAATTATTTTTTTTGTTTAATTATTAATTAATTTTTAATATACCTACAAAGTGGTCCCTGCTAACAAGAATTCTATAAAAGTGGTCCCTGATCAATAAAAGATTGGGAACGCCTGCTCTAGATGTTTAGCTATAATCTATAGAGTTGCGATATTATTTTATTTGCTTTTCTAAATTCAGTTCGGTTTGCTTTGCATTTTTTTCATTCACAAACCCGAACACGTTTTGTTCGAGGATTTTTTGTTTGTTATTAGATAAAGGTAATTTTGTATATTCACATTAGATTTTAAGGAGAGAAAATGAGGAAACATAAATAATGAATGATTTCTTAAAAGCCATGATAATTTAAATATTGGTCTACATTTTTAATCTATTTAGTTTCTTCTATAATATTATATATGATAAATAAAAAGGAAATGTATCGTCTATTAGTCCACTATGTCCTTTCAACGGCTACGCGGTCAAAAAAGAAGTTAGAATTACGAAACACATTTTTTATTATTTTTTTTATAATAGCTTCACTTATATTGATGTATTTACTGTAGCGGAGTAGAGCAGCATTTGACTGTTAACGCGACGGTTGTGGATTCGAGACCCATTTGGAATAATATACCTGTTATGATTGAAATCCGCCACTTAGTACGCATTGTCTCGCATTCTCAAAGAAAATGGAGTACGGAGTGGAAGTGTCGAGATATAAAACTCTTTTTGCTTATAGTGCGGGAAAAATCGGATGTTGACAAAATCTGAAAATAAAATTCTTATTTTAAATGTGATCATGTCACCGACTACAAAATAAATTTTAAAAAATTGCATGCTAAAAGGTACTTTGCTACTCCACGACAATATAACCTCTGTGGAATAGGCAACAAATATTAATTTATATACCTAAGTCTGTCCATTTACATGTGCTAATACGTTGGGTAGTGGACTAGTGATTGCTTATTGAGTTCCTAAAATATTACATTGTAGTCATGCTTCTTAAATTATCCTTATTTAAATATTATGTAGGTATCTACATCTTGAATCTTGAATGAAATTTGAGGCCGGTCGTGGCGCAGCGGCACGAGGTGTGACTGCAAAATCGACTGGTTGTTGGTTCGATCCCCACTCGAGGAGATGAAATATTTACTTAAATTTATATTTCCATTTCTTCGCTCTGGTGTCGAGGTTAAGCGCGGCGTTGAGTTCTGCCACTCAACACGCAATGCCTCCAGAATTCGGCAGAAAGTGGGGAACGGAGTGTCTTAACACTAGGTTCCCTCTGTCTACCCTGCTATGTGCGGGATACAGCGTAAAGCTAATTTTATTTTTATTTTTTTTAATCTACATCATCTTTCTGTATAGATATACTATATATAATAGAACAAATAAAATAATATCGCAACCCTACAGATTATAGCTAAACATTATAAGAACAATAATCGCGGCCATACTTTCACAGTAGTTGAGAAACAAACCGCGTCCGTTGCCAAATACAAGTTAAATCAATTAATTAAAATAAAAAAAAATCCACTCCCGATTCCATCGTCCACAAGACATTCATTATCACGAATACGAATACAATTCCACTAATTTATTCCAATAAAAAGGAATAACACCCCCTTGCCCCCTTGTATATACATAGCCTTGTATTTTCTATTTTTTTTTCCGTTCCAACCCTTCGTTTAGATTCAATTCGGCTAAATAAACTGAATTATATGCTACTTAAATGAGTGTCAAGTCGCCCCCACAACCCCCTAAGGGCCACTTCGTCTCACCCCGAGATTCTTCTGAGATTTCCGTTCTGTAGAAAAAGGATGTAAATAAGGCTTTTCAATTTTGTTATAATGATGTTTTTTTTTTTAATTTTTCCTGAAATATAGCAGGATAGGCCTTCCCGCTAATTCCGGAGCCATTGCCTATTAAGCAGCGGAACTCAACGCCTTGCTTTGCTTCGACAACAAAGCGAAGAAATAAAAATATTTTATTTATTATTATGTGAAAAGAAAATAAGAATTATATGGAGACTTAGTAATTACAGGCTTTTATTTGACATGCAGTGTTAGTGTGTTTGAAAACTGGCAAGCTCAATTTGACCCATTTCTAAGAGATAAAATTTGCTTATTATTATGACTTCAGTTTGACAGTGATGCCAATGAAATTAAATATAACCATACAAAATGGTGGTAAAAATTTTACGTAACCCACCTAAAATGATATCAAAAGAACTTAAGTTGTTTTTTTTTGCTTTCATATATAATTTAAAAGAATGAAGACATTCAGCTTCACGCTGTATCCCACACACAGCAGGGTAGGCAGAGGGAACCTAGTGTTAAGACACTCCGTTCCCCACTTTCTGCCGAATTCTGGAGGCCTTGCGTGTTGAGTGGCAGAACTCAACGCCGCGCTTAACCTCGACACCAGAGCGAAGAAATGGAAATATAAATTTAAATAAATACTTCATCTCCTCGAGTGGGGATCGAACCCACAATCAGTCGGTTAATGCAGTCGCACTTGCCGCTGCGCCACGACTGGCCTCAATTCATTCATTTCATTTTGTATGAATATTTTTTTTTTATAGTTTCTATAATTTCCGTTATTTTATTCTTTTGTGAATTCAATATAAAATCTAAAATACCAAATACTACATATTAATATATTGCATTAAACATATCGGAGCTTTCCTTTTTCAGTTCTATCTGAGTGCCGTGTTATATTCCGTCCACCACCTAACACGCAGTATATTTAAATGAACAGAAAATAGAAAAAAGAGTAATATATCACTTAAGCCTCTCTACGCACCATGAAAAATACAAAAACAAGCTAAACATCAAAAAAGAAAAACAACTCCGAAAAAGAAAGAAAAAAAAGAAGCGCTAAAAAGCTTTCGTTTTCACTCTTAAAAAGATTCACACTTTAGAAGGTCAGCGAGTATTCGTTATTCGCACGGACGAATTTGCGGGAGAAAGTTAATAAAAACAGAGAAAAAAAGATAAAAAATACAAGTTACCGGCTTTGCAATAGAAAGACAAAAGTAGGCGGCCCTCAGTGGAACGGATAGGCCGGTCGGGCTTTTCTCACTCTCTTAAACGCTCTTGCCTACTGTAGAGCGTTTATCGCCTTTGATACTTTGGCTGGCCAGTAGTGAATGGATAGTTTTATTTGTATAATATATTGGTTTTATGTAAGATTACGGTATTTGTTAAAGCTAAGAGTAAGAGATGTGTTTCACTAACGTTTTATTCATAAAAAATATTGCTATTCGAATTCGACAAATATCAATAGGTAACTTGTTAAGTAAATACATAAAAAAACAAAAACTGGTACAAAAAATCTCTTGTTAGCGAACTCATGTAAAAGAGGGTAGCTGTAGGGGAAAATACTATAAAAGCAGTGGAATTATGTAATCGGGGGCAGCATGCTTGTAGGCAACGGCCTTTATCAGAAGGAAACTCGTGTGAAGTATTGTTATTAGGTGATACATATCACTAATTGCAATTATATAGAAAATTTAAAATTGGGTAACATATAACAAAGTATTACATAACATTTAATAATTTTCAATTAAATTATCCTAATTTATCAATCACAATGTTAATAATACTCTAAACCAATAAATTATAAATTACAACCATACCTGAAAAAAACAACATAAATATTAAAATATCAAAAGTAATCCACCGCACTGCACTCAAGGGTTCTGGAGTGTCGCGGCGTGTCGGCATTGTTGCACACGCTGTATCGCTAATATAATAATGGTATACACCACCATCGGTTCACCGGGCACCGGGCTACCTTCAAACAAAGGAAAACTTATTTTAAAGCTCCATAATGTGAGCTTTGAGAAGATATTTTTAACGTTAAGGCTGATGAGTTCTACGTGTTAAAATTGTGTAATTTTTTTTGATTGTAACTGTATTTGAACCTCGACCCTATGGGTCAATTCAATGAATATTCAGTTTTAGCCAACTAAGAGTTGTAATCGTGATAAACGTTTGTTGTAAAAAGCTTATACAAGTATCTTTTTTAATTATTATAATGTCTAGGGTTCCATTAGATATTTTCCAATTCCATTATCAGGCCAGCTCGACGATACCATAATATTATTTTAAAATAAATAAATAAGCTTCACGCTGTATGCTCCACACACCGCAAGGTAGGTAGAGGGAACCTAGTGTTAAGACACTCCTTTCCCCACTTTTCGCTAAGTTCTGGAGGCATTGCGTGTTGAGTAGTGGAACTCAACGCCGCGCTTTGCCTCGGCACCAGAGGGAAGAAATGAAAATATAAATGTAAATAAATACTTCATTTCCTCGAGTGGGGACCGAACCCACAACCAATCGATTTTACAGTCCAACTGTGTGTGTGAAAAAATTCTTGGATTTTATTACATAGTTACTTAGTTACACATCGAACTTATAAAAACGTGTTAAAATAGGAAGATTTTTCATTTTCTTTAAAAATATAATAGATAAATTCGATAACTATAACGGTTTTTCATTAAAATAAAGATGTTTTTACAACATATGTGTGTTATACTCTTAATTTAAACTCCACATATCCGTTTTCAATATTCTATATATTCACTGTAACACGTTATTTCCTTTGATCTCCGCGCTAGCGTCATTTTACAAACGAAACTAACCAATACCAAAATCATTCCAAATTAAAGCAAAAAAATGAAACTCGCGACTCCATTAGAAACAAAAATAAATTGAATTACAACTCGATCGACATTTTCGATTCGGAGGCCTAACTCAATTAGGTAGGAGCGCTGATGGAAAAATAAAATAAATACGGGGAACAAAAAAAATTAAACAAAAAAAAGAGTCCAGATATAATTTGAAATATCTCCGTAAATGCAAAGCGCGAGTGCTGTTATTTTATTCAAATGAGGGCGAACTTTTTTCAACCCTTTCTCTCGACGCCATCAAAGTGGCCTGATATTCAATTAAAAAAAGAAGAGCGGGTACGCGACTGAAAATTAATCAGAAAAAATGCTTTTAACTAGATCTACATTTTAATGAAATTTATTATTGACGATTATTATTATAAGCGAGCGCCTTTTGTCGTGATTGCGTTTGTAATTTCGCTTGAGTTTTTACATTACAATGCTAATGTAAAATATTTTACGATTTTGATTACGTATTCTGTATTAGTAATATACATATTATACCTATTTTATATAAATGTCAAATCATACAACAAATTATATTGTTTTTTTTTTGAAGCGGTGACCTTTACTAGGCCTTTTTTAGGCCAGTCATGATGCAGCGGCACGAGGTGTGACTGTAAAAGCGACTGATTGTGGGTTCGATCCCCACTCGAGGAGATGAAATATTTACTTAAATTTATATTTCCATTTCTTCGCTCTGGTGTCGAGGTTAAGCGCGGCGTTGAGTTCTGCCACTGAACACGCAATGCCTCTAGAATTCGGCAGAAAATGGGGAACGGAGTGTCTTAACACTAGGTTCCCTCTGCCTACCCTGCTGTGTGCGGGATACAGCGTGAAGCTGATTTAATTATTTTTTTTTTACCTTTACTTTAAAAACCAATAGGTCTATTTTTTGTACATATAGACATATGTTTATTAGTTCTTTATTACAATATATTCATAAATTTGGCTTTGTTGAAAAAATACAATATTACATTTCTACTCAAACATATGTGATCTTCATTTAAAAAATACATTTAAATTTCCGCACTGTGTAACAGTAGTAGGTATTTACTTGAACACGCACGTTAAGCCCCCAACGTATTAATCATTAAATATCAAACGAGCAACAAGTAGGAAAAGCGCAAATAACTAAAACAACGTAACGTTTTAAACGTTGTTTTCAGCGTTAAGCGTTTTTTAATTATTTACATGTATTCATTGTACCTTGAGGACATGCCGTGGCGCAGTGCCACAAGCGTGTGATCTGTAACGCGACAGGTTGTGGGTTCAATTGTCACTCGAGGAAATTAAACAATAAATATGTTCATTTCTTTTCTATGGTGAGGCATAAGCGCGGCGATGATTTTCGCCACTCAACACGCAATGCCTACAGAATTAAACGGAAAGTGGGCGGAGTGTCTTATCACTAGACTCTCTCTCTGCCTACCCTGCTACATGCGGGATACAGCGTAGTGTTACGCTCGCGGCGTTCGAGTGCGGACTACATGATTATAAATATTTCTAGCTAATTTCAAATATTTTGTTATATTCTCGGATTTACAGTAAACATGTGTCTATTAAACATATACAGATTCTTCTTTATTGTCTCTATCTATTAGTGATAATCATATTAAAACAAATTATGTAGTTTGAAAAAATTAAACGGACGTATACTCGATTCACGAAGGCATGACATAAAAGGTAAACATGTCCAAAAAAGGTTCTTTTACATTACAGGTTTGATGGAGTTATTATATTAATTAAAAAATATATATTTTAAGTATTAATTCATAATAACACTATTATACATACATCAATATCATACATACAACAATATTATAATAAATTTTATGGCTATTTATAAATACCCATAAAATTTATTATAATATTATCTTATAATTGAAATAGAATACCAGTAAAGCAGGGAGAATTTTTTTTTACAAAATTCTTATTATTTTCCAAATTTTTTTTTTAAATGTCTTATTATTATCGAAATATAATTTAAACATTTATATTTTAAAATTTTATAAAATTGCACTCTGTATATATAGTAAATAAAAAGAAGTTAAGTTAAAATAAACGAAAACGAAAAGTAGTAAGTAAAACAACAATAATAAAAATAAAGATTGTTTTCATATTTAAAGCCGAGAATATTTTAACTTAAAATTTAAAAATGTTGGTATGCACTCGGTTTTTTTTATTTTCAATAATATTTTTTAAATATGTCATGTACATGTAAAAACACCTAAAAGTCAACTTCTTCTCAAACTTCAGACACATTTTAGTACTATAAAAATAAATTATATCTCGTAATTAATATTTATATTAGAACATTATTGTTCTAATAAAAAATACAACAGTAGAAGCTTGGTAAAGCTGTAGTCACCATGTGATAAAAGAAGAGCAAAAGATGAAAAATAAAATTAATTTAATAGATAATGTGGTTGACCGTTTCGTCATTAATGTTGGTGACAGTTCCTCAGAATCCTCCGAATTCTGATAAATAATTGAATAATAGATATATTAAGATTTATTATCCTAATAGTTAAGTAACTTTTAGTAAAACTTGTACATTTTCATTTTATTTTTTGCTATTCTTATTTTATACAAAGATATTTTATACAGGGTGGAAGTGTAAGCACCACTTTAAATGAAATCACAATTTTAAGTACTCTATAAAAGCCTAATATAAATCAGAAAAAAACTAATTCCCAAAAATAAAAAAGTTTTTTTTTCAATCAAAATAAATAATAAAATTGTCATTTTAAAATAAGCGCCATTTGTAAGGATGACGCACGCACACATAAACCTATCAAAGGAACAACGCCGCACACGCCTCATTTCGAAATCGAGTCGTAGGTATTGGCGATAAAGTTCAAAGTTGTTTAACCTTTAGTAGTATTTTTGTAGTAGTAAGTGTTTATGTTATTGGGATCTATACGTAATCGAGTCACACGAAATACAGGTATGGATAAAATCGTGAAATGAAAAAAAAAATCCTACGTCCAAACTGTTGAGACATCTTGATTAATTTCTTTAGGTAGGTTTGAAATATTTTACCCTATATGCTGTTTCCGTAAAAGGAGCGCTGCCTCTTCGACCCTGTATATAACATTCAAGCACAACAAGCAATAATGCTATATATAGAAAACTCCACGTTAAATAAATTAAATATAAATAAAAAAATACAATAAAGTTTGAGAAACAGAATTTTTTCGTTTACACTTTTTGTCTTGCCATAATGAATCGAGTATAGTGTAATACAAAATATCTTCCTTATTTGTTTTATGTTATGTAAAAGATTAACTTAAAAACTGGCAGCGTATTAATGGTTCCTCTGGTGATGCATATGTTCATGGGCAGTTGTAATTACTTAACATCCGTGTGACCCGCTAGATTGTTTGCCTAATCTTAATATATGAATAAAAAAAATATTATTGAGGTCAGTCGTGGCGCAGTGGCACAAAGTGTGACTGTAAATCCGACTGGTTGTGGGGCCGATCCCCACTCGAGGAGAAATATTTAATTAAATTTATATTTCCATTTCTTCGCTCTAGTGTCAAGGCAAAGCGCGGCGTTGAGTTCTGCCACTCAACCCGCAATGTCTCCAGAATTCGGCAGAAAGTGGGGAACGGAGTGTCTTAACATTAGATTCCTCTGCCTACCCTGCTGTGTGCGGAATACAGCGTGAAGCTGATGATGGTAATAAAAATATTACAGTTTGTTTTCTTTAAGGTAATTAAAAAGTTAAAATAAAAAAAAAAACTAAATTTTTTAAAGATTTCAAAGTCAATTTATAAATATATATGTCGCCGCGATTCTTATTTTCAATATATAATTATATTGCCAATATAGTTATTTCAATTGCTTATATTAAGAATGATTACATTTTAAAGAAGTTACATTGAATTCTTCTACTTTAATAAGTTGCAATGCGATTATTGTAAGTTTAATTTACTGTTTTTAATTAAGACATTTGATGATCTTTTTAATTTATAAACGAAATAAGAGTAAATAAAATACTATGAATATTAAATTAATAGCTGTGTATTTGTCGACATATCGTGAAAATTGGATATAGGTATTTTACGACACCTACACGACATCACGCCACTAGATGACGCGCTTAGCGTCATAAATTCGAATTCATTCTACCCTACAACTTGTTTATTGCCGATCGCACAAAAGAAAAGGGCGCACGTGCATTGTACGGGCAGTTTTGACTCTGGTGTGGTTCGGAGCACTACTCGTGCTCTGCTTCTGGCTAAATTAATTATTTTAATTATCTATATATATAAAAGGACATGTTCCTGACTGACTGAGGTAAGACGCACGTAACCACTGATGGTATAAACGTGAAATTTGGACAAATGTTTATTTTCATAATCTGGACATCCACTAAGAAAGGATTTTGAAAAATTTTAACCCAAAAGGGATGAAATAGGGGTTTAAAATTTGTATAGATTTTTTTTAAACCGGCTCCGATTTTTATAAAATTTGAAATTCAGACTCTTCAAAATATTTCATTGAACACGTGTTTCATGGTTTTTTTAGAATTCACCCCTAAGGGTTCAAATAAGGGGTTGAAAGTTTATATGGAAAAATCTTTAGATCGCCACCGATTTTTATAAAAATTTAAATTTAGACCGTTAAAAATATTAAAGTTTTATTTGACACGTGTTTCGTGGTTTTTTTTTAGAATTCACCCCTAAGGATGCAAATAAGCGGGCGAAGCTGCGCGCCCCCACTAGTAAATTATAAATGTGTTTAAGACCTATTTATAATTATCTACATGAAGTCTTGGCTCTGGTGTGGTATAGAGCACTACTCGTCCCCATAACCTCGACTATTCGGATAATTGATTATTTAATTAATCAATTATTATTGTAATTATGAATGTGGTTAACACCTATTTATAACTACACTTGGCTGGAGCAGTGGAGACGAGTGTTTGTTACAGTAAAGATATCCCTGAAGCCTACACCTGTGGTCAAAAGTCTCAGGCACTGTTTCCAGCTTCACGTCATTTAAAAAAAGTAGTCGAGTCAAAGTAAAATAATTTTATTCAAAATAAGAGGTTACATGCTTCTTTTTTTGAACGTCAAATAATTTGCCACCAGTTCACTAAAGTTAATGCCTCAGACCTGAGAAGAACCGGCGCAAGAAACTCAGCGGGACTTATTTTTTTAAATCAATTATACAAAATCACATTTTAACATTTCTGACAATGATACTTGATGTAGTTTGAAACTACCTTGCTAAAAGTATTTATGTTAAAACTACCTTATTATAAGTATTTATGTGTTAACATATGAGTAGAACCAAAGGCCAGGACATGTTCTTAGGTTCTACTCGTTTATTTTTACCGCCTACTACGCTTCTTCTTCGACATATACATATTTTTAATTTCACATATCGTATATATGTTTGTATGTACCTACTTCTATGGTTGTATCTTTTGTGCCACAGAAACCGGAGCCAAGAGAATTAAGAGATTATGTATGTTGGGGACAAGGAATGACGTGGACATTTAAGTAGATTTCTTCGAGTGGGAATCTAATCCACAACCATTGTAAATACAATCAGACAATTCTTATGTACGTCACAAAGACTATGGTATTATTTACTTCCTTCAGCAATTACTTATATACTAAATAACATAATATAAATTGTTTGATAGTGTTTACGCGTGTCCCACATATAAAAGAGAAGGCAGAGGGAATATAGGAATCTAATGTTAAAAGACACCAGTTGCCGGATTGCCGGATTCTCGAGGTATTGCGTGTTGAGGGGTGGAACTCAACTCCGCGCTTTGCCTCGTTACCAGAACGAGTAAATGAAAGTATTAAACATTTCACTACCTCGAGTAGGAACCGAACCCACAATCTGTCGCGTTTTCAGTCGCATGCTTATGCCCCTGTGTCACAGCCGGGCTCCATGTCACTTTAGAACTAATTAAAAATTAATGTATAGGTATACCTGGAATATTATTTATATCTTATATGCTGTAATGGCATATCAAACGCAACATTCTAAACATAATCACAAAGAATAATTTCAGTATGCATATGATGGAAAGTGCTTTTCCGGATTCTGATATACGAATTAATTGTTGATCTCCATAACCACGGGACGGTGTTACACCGTTACGCGTGGCCACTAGAAATAATATAATTTTAAGCTACATTACTACTATTTTATCACCTTCATTCTGTATCCCGCACACAACAAGGTAGGCAAAGGGAACCTAGATGTTATGATACTCCGTTCCCTATTTTCCGTCGAATTTTGGACTCATCGCGTGTTGAGTGATGGAACTTAACGACGCGCTTTGAAGAAAATATTAAATATTACAATTCCTCGAACCCACAATCTGTCACGTTTACAGTCAAACTTTGTGCTCCTGCGCCACGACTGAGTTGATTTGATCACGATAAAGTAGAAGATGATTTAAAGATAGTCTTATATTGAAGTTATGTAGAAATAATATTACAGAGTGATTTTCTATTTGGCTATCTTTCTACTTTTTTTGACGGACACTGATGAACGTTCCCAGCCTGTGGAAACAGCGTGAAAAGAAGAACATTTTAATTATAAAGAAACATTACATCCAAAAATGATAATTAAATAGGTAGGTACATATCAGCAATATTTTTAGGAAAACCAAGAGAAATACAACTAAAAAAATCAATGAATTTTATACCACTATGTCCTGTGTAGTTATTATGTTAATTTTTCTTAAGTTATTACAGTTTTTTCCTACAAATACGTAGAGCAAAACAACTAAATAAGTTAACCAAATCTCTCCATTGCGCTATGGTGTAATAATTCACATCGCAATAATTCGAGAGTCCATTATTATTCACCGACGGCGCGAAATGAGTTCGTTTTTATTCAAACGCCAGAATGATATAATTAAAATTTGAATACAAGATTAAGTCCAGAAAAATTCAATATCGTATTCTGTTTGTATAAAGGATCGGGTTCTGGTTCATTTTTTAAAAAAAGTTAATGACAGATTATACTTTATAATGTAATTAAAAATATTAAATAATTTACAATTGGTTTTTATTATCTGTAATGATATAGAAGGTATGTTTTACATTTTCAAAATATGTCATATATCAATAACACATCATTTTTCGATAATTTTTATTTGTTATTACATATATTCCAAATTCAAATTCCAAATTATAGTTGATTTATTATATTCCAAATCCTAACAATATAGATTATATATTATATAATACACCTGTAAGTACAGTAGTACTGGTAGTGCACAACACATATTTTCTTTATCTTAACGCATACACTCAATTCGGACGACAGACATCGGGTGGACGGCACATAAATCGGGGAGGCCGGCCCATAATGGCTCTCTCAAATCTAAGCCTGAGCCCAAAAGCCGGATTTCTACCTCGGTAATACACTTAAAACGGCTGAGCTTAAATCATCGTCATCGTTTGTTGAACAAGACTCCCGGTCACATATCAGTCGGTGACGGCCCTATCTCCCCAACCCATCCCAATAATTTTCACTATACCCACTCTATGCATAGATTTTAACTTCCATAGTATATTTAAGTTGTGGTTTGAAAGCTTGTTACGTAAACGTCAGGTTGTAGTGTCTGGGATACGTTTGTTTGATATTTTGATTCTATTTCACTTTGCAAATTGATTATGAGTTATATTTTATTGTGTTATATCTTTAAAGAATAGAAATGTATAATGTCTGTATTCTGAGAGAGCAGAGAGAGTAAATATACAAAATTGTAAATGAATCTATTTACAATTTTGTATATTTATACATAGAAATCTAGGTATGAAGAAAAGAACAACTAAGAGCGAAATAAATTAAAAGTTTAAGTTAAAACATAGCCATCCTCATACGCGTTAGGGGAAAATTCGACTCGTCCTTCCAATTTTACTCTCTTGACATTCATATGTTATGAATATTTTTCTTCATACTTACGGTTAAAGATTTATTTCGATTGCATTTATTATCATTCATATATATTCATTTATTTACTCATTTAATATATTTATTTTTTAAAACGAGAAATTTTGTGTAATGTACTCGGAAAGCTGAGTTTTTGAATGCAATAAATGAACTTACATAAATAAAATATGCGACTATATAATAACCAACGTTTAAGTACAAGACTAACCTCTCTAACCAGAAAACTAATGTCACTAGTAAGACATAACTTTGTAAGAACGTATGTATAGCAAGAAATATTAGCATTAATTATAAATATGCCGTGACACGTTAAATGTTAAAACACGTCCACTTTTAATGACATAAGTGATAATCTCGTGTTGATACATAATAAACAATGAGAGATTTAAGTAGGTCTCGTGGCAAGATGCGTGAGCGCATGCAGTAAACCAGATTTACTATAGAAATTAAAAGCAACTTGTGTTATATTTTTGTGAATTTGCTTTTAGGGTTGATGAAAGTATTTTTTATTAATAATTCATTTTAATTGCAATGTCGATTTTGTTATATCTATCTATATTTAAAATACACCGTGACAATTAAGACACTTCCCCACTGACGGCACAATATTTAAGGCATTGCGTGTTGAGTGGCGTAACTCAATGCCGTACTTCATCTGTTTACAAAAAATCAAAATAACTATATCTTCTTCGAATTAGAATCAAACCCACAACCGTCGCATTAACAGTCAGACGTTGTGCCGTTGCGCAAAGAAGTACCAATTTTGGGAATAATGTCTTATATGTTCCTCAAGAAAGATGACAGTAAAGAAAGCTGATCAAATTACCGTAATAATAAAAAGATCTATAGCATAACTAGACATGTGTATGTTTTTATATAGACTAGAAAAGGCTTCTTCTTCAGATTCTTCAAACTAATAAAGCGTCCAACATTTATAAATAATAAATATATTCCATCTTTGATAATGTTTGGACAGACGTCAAAATACAATTTTACATATAATAAACAACAAATAAAAAAAATGCTTATCTTTTCTATATACCTAATCTGACGTTATCACTTCATAAATAAAATCTTGCAATTTATTAATTAAAACTCGAGGCAGCCCAACATAGTCTTATCTACGTTGGATTTATTCAGGCAGCATCGTGATTTGCGAGACATTATGATAAGTGGGCGAACGGCACAGGCAATTAGACGCATATACAGGAATTAAATATATTTAGTAATAGACGTTTATACAACGTCAACCCGACAGGTTCGATGGTTTACATATATTAAAATAAGGATATTTGTAAGTAGTCTTTTTTTTAGACGCAATTATTGAGGCTCAACGCTGTGCTTCGCTTCGATACCAGATCGAGGAAATGTAATTATTAAATATTTTATTCCCTAGAGTGGGAATCGAGCCCAGAACCGTCGTGTTTACAGTCGCACGACTATATTTTTATTTTTCTCAAACTAATACTGGAAGCTATGGGGGCTTAGTGCGACAGTGTCTGACAATAAGCGTGGTGTTCGTTGGTTAGGTTCGCAGCAGAGGAAATAATTAATTTTATTTCCTCGCCCTTGTATAATAAAGCGCGGCGCTGAGATCCGCCACTCAAAATCTAGTGTCTCGAATTTGAAGGATAGGCGGAAAGGTTACCCTGGTAGTTATTATATTATATGCGAGATAAAATAGAGCAAAAAAAATAATTCTTTTTTTTGTCAACTTCTTTGGACTCATTAAATTTTTAATTTTGTAAAGTATATCAATACAAATCGTTTGTCGACTTCCTTCTTCGTCCTCCAATATTAAAATTACTTTCAAACTATAATTAAAGTAAACAGTAGGAAGCTAATATAATTAAAGCTTCATATATTAAAGCAGCTTACATTTCTGGAACATGTTGCTATTACATCGTATTATCATTCTGTCAACACTGACAACCAATGCCTGTCGCTTAGAGTTAGCGTGCGCACGCGGCGGCGCCATATATGGCCGCGATCGGACAATAACACGTTAAATATATCATGATTTATCCAATAAGTATAATGAATTTTAAATAAATATGAAGCTATTTTGTTTTTAATGTCTTTGTGGTATTGATATATTAATGAAGTCTCTGTAGAATAGTTGGGATATTTTTGTTTGAAGAAATGATAGTGGACTCAATTATTCTACGATAAAAAAATATTTTATTATGTAAATGTTGAGGCATCCTACTATCAACGTGACGGTTGTTGGTTCAATACCCAGTCGAGGGAATCATTAAATGTATGAAAAATAAGTTGAAAGAAATGAAGAAAGGACGAAATGAAGAATGGGTTCAGTTAGTTTGGGCACGTCAAACGAATAAGTGACGAAAAAAAATAAGTAACAAAAAAAATTATGATTTAAAAGTGAGCGGTAAGAGAGATAGCGGGAGATCTCAGTTGACCTTCGAAAACACCCTATCAAGGATACTGGAGAAAGGTCACAGTAGTAGTACAGGCCTATTTACAGCGTCAAAGTAAATAAGAAAATATGTAAGCACTTCTATAGCTTTTTAAAACGAAGCGTTAAAGAGAGAGAAGTAAAAGTTTGAGTGACTCATCACAAGGTTCTCTTTAGGTATCTCCTAAATTATAGGAAATATGGAGGTAACAAAAATTAACAATAGCACGCTCGGATCGACATTCTCACAGAACTTAGCTGAACTGAAAATTTGGAAAAATTTTTTAGTAAAAAAACATGTATTAAAAATAAATAAATCAGCTTCACGCTGTATCCCGCACACAGCAGGGTAGGCAGAGGGAACTTAGTGTTAAGACACTAAGGTTCCCCACTTTCTGCCGAATTCTGGAGGCATTACGTGTTGAGTGGCAGAACTCAACGCCGCGCTTAACCTCGACACCAGAGCGAAGAAATGGAAATATAAATTTAAGTAAATATTTCATCTCCTCGAGTGGGGATCGAACCCACAACCAGTCGGTTTTACAGTCACACCTCGTGCCGCTGCGCCACGACCGGCCGGCCGGTATTAAAAGTTAAATATTGTATTTTTTCAAATATACTCATAGAACATATAATTTTAATAATCAATAAATAGAAACCATATATAATTACTACAATATTGGAACTTTCAATACACACAAAAGAAAGCAACAGTTAAAATTGTCTTTTTAACGAATTTTTCCATAAAAAAAAAAACTCCTTTCTGCAATGGACTTTCACTGTACAACGTAGAAATTTCAAACTATTTTCAAGAGTCCAAAACAACCTACACGTAAACTAAAAACGAGATTATTCATATAAAAAATCCATCCACAGTATGAAAGTAACAATAAATGTATTTGAATGTATTATACAATACAATCCGATAGTCTGATTTCTCAACGCAATTAAGCCACCGATAAGCTAGTAATTACGTATGCTAATCGTGCACTTAATACTTCTCAGTTATGCGCCCCTGGTACCTCGGGCTGGTTGCTATTAATTATATTATAATTACATATTTTATATTATATAGAATTTTCCATTAAATTGTAGGTGCTGGTGCTGGCTGTCGAGTTTTGAGTTCTTTTTTTTTTAGAAATAGCGGTACTGTTCGCGAGGCTAAGCTGAGTTTTGCATTTGTGTGAGTGATTATAAAAATAGATCTAGATTTTTTTATCAGCTTCACGCTGTATCCCGCACACTACACAGGGCCTACCTGTAGACAACCTAGTGTTAAGACACTCCGTAGACCACTTTCCGCCGACTCCAGGAGGCATTGCGTGTTGAGTGGCGAAACTCAACGCCATGCTTTGCCTCGACACCAGAGCGCAGAAATAAAATATTAATTTAAATAAATATTTTATTTCTTTGAGTGGGGATCGAACCCACAACCATTCGTGTTTACAATGTGAGACTACTTGTGCCCCTGCGCCACGACTGGCCTCATATCTATAAAAAAAAACTTTTAAAATTATTAATAGGGACTCGTCTAATTGGCAGTTGTCCTAAAATTGTTATTTTTAACCAAAAAATATGTCTTTTACAGTGGCATTTTAACAGAATATTTTATGAATTAAAAAAAAAATCGGCAAATATAGAATTAAAATTAAAAAAAAAAATAAAATAATAAATAATTTTAAAAAATGTACAATAAGTCTTAGACTTGGATTAGAACACACGGCGAGGCGATTTGTTAGAGCGATGCACTACCNTTAGAACACACGGCGAGGCGATTTGTTAGAGCGATGCACTACCACAGGGCTGCTGTTAAGCTTTTAAGCAGCTTCGTAAATTAGTCTCTATAGATTGGACGCTAAAATACATAACACAGGTTTAGATGAGTTCAAAGGTCAACATAGTCGTGTCCAACGTTTCACTATTGAACAAGGAACTTTTAGATTTGCGTATATCAATCACTTCAAACACTTAATTTACACTATTTTTTTCCGCACATTGTTAACCAGTTTTTTCATTTAGTGATATAGTTCAAATTAGCACAAATTTTCACTAAAATATGCACTTATTGTATTTTTAAACCACAAATTTTAACGGAGCTTCTTTAAACGTGTGTACAATCTCCGGACGCGCGGAGGGGGAAAAAAAAGGAAACAAAAAGGAAAAAAAAACAATGACGATAAAAGGAAAAAAAAACAATGACGATTAGTGTAGAATAATGATTAAGCAACTGGAGAAAAATCATTTTTCTCCAGCGCTGGTACCAATAATGATTCTTTACAATATAATTGAAATTAAATACTTACTTATTTAATTTCATTTTGAGGTACGAGACGTCCAAACTTGGAGTCGAATAAAGTCAGAGAGAACGGAACCCCAAACGCTACGGTCTCTATATACCTTTTTCACCTCGTCCTCTATCATCAACTTTTCATACATGCCATCTGGGGCGTCCTCATGCTTTTTTCGTGATTTTTCTCTTTCATTATCTTTGATGCTGTATTTTCGAAGGTCTATCTTTATTACCGCTCACTTTTTCTTCATTAATCTTTTTTGCTTTTCCTTCATCATCAATCCATTTTCACGTTCTATTATATTCTCACCGTGAAAAGTATGATTGACTTATTCCTAGCGGATCAGTATATTTAAGGTTAAGTTGTGGACACACGAGTGCCTAGGATGCTATCTTGGGAACAGACCAATATGTAATCGTTGCTATAATAAGGAGTCTGTTTCATTTTGAGGTACGAGACGTCCAAACTTGGAGTCGAATTATCGCATAAGAAGCTGGAAGTTTTAAGATCCATCGATCAAAGAGGAATAAGTACTTCCAAAATATGAGACATCTTTGAAACAGAAAACGGAAATTCTATAAGAAAAGCAGCGACAAAAATATGTGGTAAATGATAAGGAGGTTTTAGTAAAAAGCACGATAAATGTGTTGATAAAGTAAAAGACACTGTAGAGATAAAAAGGCCGTTTAAATCATAAGGCCTCAGATAAATCTCTTTAAAAAAAAATAGGATATGCTACAAAGGCACCAAACGAAAGTACTGATAAAGATGAAGCGTGAAAGTTCTGAGAAAGAAAGAAATAAAATGTTAACGAGCAATTTTAGTAATTCCTAAGNTGTTAAACAGCACGAGCAAGACCATATGGAATATTTCTATCTATTATCATATACTTATATTAGTACATTAAAAGAGTATGTTATTATCAATTTAATTATACATAATAGTATTGGCACTAATTGGTAAATTGAGTAGATTCATTAACTTTATATATTTTATAAGTTTAACATATAAGAAGTACTGTTAAAAATCACTAGCAATACTGTATAGAATTATTCAACTTCCTTTTCATTAACTTTTATTTTAAGACCTATAAACAATATGTTATTCTCAATTCAATTATAGCTAATAATTAATTACACATTGATTTATATAGTATATGAATAAATACATTATGTAAAAGAGCAACTGTTGAGTTTCTTGCCGGCTCTTCTCAGCAGAACTGCCTTCCGAACCGGTGGTAGCTTCTTTTTTGTTTACATGTTAATTCGACAATTCAAAAGTGCTTATAAGAGTTTATTTGAATAAGTAATATTTTGAATTTGAATACTTTAATGATTGTATACATTTAACATATAAAAGTTGGTCATTTGACAGTATGTCTAAATATTTATAAATAGACAGTTTTGAAAGAAGAAACTCTCTACACTGGGTATAACAATTATAAACCTTCACTCTTTGTATCATTTTATTAACACGTTGAACTTAGGGCTATCACTTATAACGCTTAACACTTCACTTAAATCACTTAGATCTACTATCACTTAAATAACTTTTGCTCAGAGCTTGCTGCGTGTATTATATCGTTAGGAAGACTGTGTTTAATAGTGCTTTTATGGTGTTTTTATAGTACAACATCCCTCCCAAAACTAAGCTTACCGGAAGTATTTCAATTTCATAATTCACAATAAACATAGTTTCAGTAGATCATA
>JAAIXJ010001153.1:3364-22265 GCA_013403705.1 Heliconius hermathena
TTAATCTCAAGTTCCCTCTGCCTATACAAACATTATATAATCTTAATCTCAAGTTCCCTCTGCCTATACAAACATTATATAATCTTAATCTCAAGTTCCCTCTGCCTATACAAACATTATATAATTCAAATATTTATTTTCTGTCCACCACAAACTTTTTAACCACAAAGCCTATAGAGCCCTCAAGAAACTTTAAACTTCACGAACTAATCAAATTAATCTGAAAGTCATTACCGTTGAACCATTTGTGACGATATCCGTTGGATTGTCAGCGTTTGACAGACGAATGAATCATAATACAAAGTTTTACTTGCGCGGCTTGAAATTTTAGAAGAATTTGAACTTAATTACCTTTAAATAAGGTTGAAAATGTATTTTAACGAAATTCTATTATAACATTCCTAATAAGCAGCTTGAAATAGAAATTTTCCGTCATTTCGATAATTTTGTTATATTTAACCTAATTAAAGGATGGATTGCAGTAGAAATTTAACTAATAATTTAACTAAGGTTTTGCTCGTGCTCAAAATATAAGTAGGTTAGAAGGAAAGGAAATATATTGAAAAAATGTAAAAAAATATTTATTAAGAAAAAAACTAGTAACAAGCGTTTCAATTTCGTCGTAGTTCGATAGAAATTATACTATACAAGATTTTCTTTGTGTAAAAATGTTTTTTAGCAAAAAAAAATATGTTTCAATAGTCAATCATTGGAAATATATATTTCATTATATAACTGCTCTACTCTTTATACACTCAGACACAAAGCTTACACTAATAACCTTATAACGGATAGTGGAGCTATTAAATATATTGCTTCACGTGTAGTCCCTTATGTATTCCGTATATTCTCGTGTAGCGCAATTCAACACAAGCCTAAATCGAATTTACATTTATTAATGTCTTACTAAGCTCTTACTAAATCTAAGAGAAGTGCCTAATGGTTTCGTGTGTTTACTGATGGTCGCCGTTTCGTTTTATGTATACCTTCAACCTGTATCCCGCGCATAACATTATTGGCCGAGGTAGTCTGGGAACCGAGTGCTATGTTATTCCGTTCCCATTCAGACCCAGTTCCTCTATTTATCGTCGAATATGAATTATTATATAATATAACATAAATTATTTCATTCTCCCGAGTGGGAATCCAATCCGCAATCGTCGTGTTTGTTGCATCACGTAAGTTCTGTCGCGTGTCGTTGAGTTAGTAAATAGTATAGAGTAGAGTTGCGTCGTTCCGTGTCAAAATTTTGAATTTGCGGGAAGTGGAAAAATAGTATATTAATATTAGGCTAACTCTGTCTACTCTATTATTATTTCACTATTATGAGAAAAAAATGGTCATTTAACCATCTACAATAATAAAATCAAACAACTGACATCAATATTGATGAAATATATTTTTATGAATTGTATTGAATTATTATCTTTAAATATCGTATTTTGTATTTTAAAATTCCAGTTTTTGGACTAATATATCGTAATATTTGCAGTTGTTAGTTAAACTATTATATATAGTTTAAAAGGTATGTATAGATAAATTACAACTAACAATGAATGGACAGATGTGTCATAAGCCGAACGATTAGGTTAATCGTGGCTCTTTATCGTTTGTCTCGCGCTCTCGCTTGCACACTCGGCTCAGACAGAACGTGATAATGAATCATGCTTTTCTGTGTCTGCAGCCTGCGTTCATCGACTTAAAAGACGTAATCATGTCAAAATCTATACCAATCAATATAGAAATATCTCCCATTACTACTACTATCACTGACCGACAAAGCATGGGCCAAACTACTGGACTTAGGAAGTTGAAATTTTACATTAGATATATGAAAATAAATTATAATATAAGGAAGTATTCATAGAGGATTTCTCGAAATTCTTGCGGAAAGTTAGAAAAAAATAGTAGAAGACGTGTTTTCCCATTTTAAAATCTAAATTCCAAGTAAACAAAGTCACTGTTGATGACTAGTCTAAAAATAAAAAATCCCAAACGTCTAAAAATACCTAAATCTACACAATGTCAATTGCAGTCTCGAAATTTACCAAACTAATTTTAGAACGTTAAATATAACATTTTCGCCGTGAAAACTTTCGAATGCCTGAAATTTTAGAGGTAGTAGAGGTATATTTTTGTAGGAACAAGGAAGTATATACGATGTTTTACAGGAATTAGGATTATTATTTTTTAAAAGTTTCTTTTCGACTTTGTCGTGTCGTTTAAGTAATGTATAATAGAATTTTATTTCTTTTATTTTTTAGTGACATGCTATAATCCCCTATACAGCAGAGTAGGCAGAGGGAACCTAGCGTTCAGATACTCTGTTCCTCCAAATTATCGGAGCCATCAAACCCACAACCTGTCGGGCTTACAGTCACACTTTGCGACTCTACACTACGACTGGCCCTATACCATGATAGATAAGTACAGTTTTTTAAACAACTAATTTATCTCTACATACTTAACATATCAGACACATTTACGACTAGATTCATTTGTATATAAATAGAATTGAAATTTGAATTGCATATATCGTGCTTTGGTGGTAAACTTAGGCTACCCATCTATTACAAATTTCGAGAAAACCTAAACTAGCCATTATAAGGAAGGAGAGAGGGGGAGGAAAACTAACACTATATAAAAGAGGAGTTTGTTTGGTTTAGCGCGCACATCTCAGGAACACTCTCTGGCTTAAATTGAAAAAATAAAATGTTAGATTTTTTTGTGTTAGATGTGTTAGTTTATTTATCGAGGAAAACTACAGATTATTTTACATCAAGTCAATAGTTTCAATATAACTGAGGTTATTATTTTGGAATACAAAGTTCTGAAATACAAAATATGTACATACTTTTCTATTTGCATATAGTAGGGTATGCAGAAGGACCCTAGAAATCTAATATTCTAAAACACTTCCGTTTTTCACTTTCCGCCGAATTCTAAAGGCATTTATGTTATCAAAAAATCTGTATTGGCATTTATGTTATCAAAAAAATCTGTATTGCGTGTTAAGTAGCGGAAATCACCGCTGCGGTTTGCCTACCAGAACAGAGAAATGGTTAAAATATATTTAATTTATTTCATGTACTAATTCATTCCCCCACATCGAACCCGTCGCGCTTACATTGACACTCTGTATATAAAAAAAAACTCCCACCAATTCCATCCACCTTCACCCATAAACACTTAGAAGACCATAAAACTGCACAGATGTAAGAGATTTATGTTTCAGTCTCAGTACATCGGCCATTCCGCTTGTTTTATGTCCCGAAATACACGATTGTACCTACATAAGCTGAAAACATTTAGTAACAGATTTATTTCGGGATGTTCTTTTAGTTTTATTGTAGTCTTGTCTATTTAGCTTCCATTAGAAAATTTGTGGGGCCGTCGCGGCGCAACAGCATTGCGTATTGTTTTGGTGAGTGCGACAGTAGTGGGTTCGATTTCCAAATGGAAGAATGAATTGCTAGATGAAATAAATTTCCTCTCTCTAGTAACNTGAGTGGCAGAACTCAACGCCGCGCTTGTCCTCGACACCAGAGCGAAGAAATGAAAATATAAATTTAAGTAAATATTTCATCTCCTCAAGTGGGAATCGAACCCACAACCAGTCGGTTTTACAGTCACACTTTGTGCCACTGCGCCACGACTGACTGATTTTTTGATTTTTTTTTTTTTTAATATAAAAAAGCCAAAGCGTAACATTTTTCGTAACATCTTTCGCAACTCTATACTATATGCCGTAATGTCTCTATACGCAATGTCTCAAGAATACTCCGGTAAGTGGGAAACAGGAGTGTCCTAATGGGAACGGATTGCTTTAACACTAGGTTCCTAAGTCTCCTGTTCCTACCCTGCTATGTGTGGGATACGGCGTGAAACTTACTTTCTTACTTTCTTACTTACTTAGCTTCACGCTTTATCCCTAGCGAGAGAACGGAGTGCCAAACGCTACGGTCTCTACATATCTCTTTCGCCTCGTCCACTGTCATCAACCTCTTCATAAATGCCTCCGGGGGCTCCTCATATTTTTTTACGTGACCTTCCTCCAGTATCTTTGATACTGTGTTTTCGAAGATGAACCGAGGTCTCTTACCACTCACTTAACTTCATAATAAATCTTTTTTGCCATTCTTTCATCACTCATTCGTTCGACGTGTCCAAACCAGACGAGCACGTTCTTCTTCATTCTCACCGTGACATCCTCGCTGGTATCTGCTATTCTGTGTATCTCTTCATTGCTTCATTGCCATATCATTTTTTATTGTTTCACAGCGTGAAACAATAAAAAAATAAATGATCCCTACCTACATTCAATATCAAATTGTCAAAATATACATAAAGGCCTTGAAGCGATTTGTGATTGATTGATTCCCACACTCCCAGAGTATGTCAAATTGCGACCAATTGCTACCAGCGAGTGGCTTTTATCACTTTTGTTACGTTTTAAATTCATGTATGAATTCAATATATTGTGAATTTTCTATACATATGTCTTTTATTGGACGTAATGTTATGTAGACGTATTACGTTTGATTTTAATATGAATTTTGTAATAAATATCAATTTTTTGTACTTAGACTGTAAGCGCTATGGTTGTAAATTCGATTCCCATTTAGTAATATTTTCAAATACCACTCTGGCAAGATAAAACGTGTTGAAATTGGATAGAAAATTGATAATAACATATTTGGATAGTAGGTTCCCTCTTACTACTCTAGTATGAGGCTCAAAGATTTTGTTGCTGTTTTTGAAATTAAGTGTTTGATATATTATTTGCCGCTTCAGTACATACTTAGGGAATGTTTTGTAAAATAAAATTTGAAGATAAGAATACAGATCGTATATATATCGTAAATAACATATAATAGTGCCAGATCTAAAAAAAAGGATTTTCGTAAAACCGCTTCGCTATGACCCGTGGTGATAAGTTCTGCCGATCGAGATCTCTATTCGGAACTCGAACAATTACTTAGCTTCACGCTATATCCCGCTATCCACGCTGTACATAGCATAGCAAGCATAGCTGTGATAGAAAATGGAAGTAGTTCCATCCATTTTCCCCTCATTCCGCCCTATTTTGAAGACACGGCGTGTTAAGTGGTGGAACTGAACGTTGGATTTCGTTACGTAACCAGAGTAAGGAAATGGAAATAAATCATTCTCCCAAATAAAAATCGAGCTCCAAACCATCATGATCACGACGGTTATGTACGACCATTTTCCGTAATAAAATAAGACAAAATTAAGTCCAAAAGGCTAACACCGATATAACAGTAAAAGATAAATATATTTTACATAATAAAACCATAAATATGTTAACCTCGTACAGATCTTTAGTTTATATGGCACAGTTGCATTAACTCACGCGTGATAGGCTTATAAGGGACGTGACGGTAATATTTTCATACAATAGTGTCGATTTTTCGTCTGTTTCGTCTTGTTGTACTCAAAAGCATCTGAGTTCAAATCCGAGGTAAACCTGCTAGTTTTCGGTTATGTATGGCAAACCATATAGCTATTGCCCACTTAAGATTTTTTAAATCCAGTGTTTTAAAAAAAATAAGAGGCCTGTCGTGGCACAGGGGCACAAAATTTGACTGAAAACGCAACTGGTTGTGGGTTTGATTCCCATTCGATTAAATAGAATATATAATATTTTTGTGTCTTAACACTCTCAGGTTCCCTCTTTCTACCCTGCTGTGTGCTGGGATACAGCGTGAAGTTGATTTATAATATTTTTTATGTCTAGTTTAGTGTCGGGACAAAAGTTGAATTCTACAAATAAACATCGAATTCTACCACGCTGGCAGTAAATGGGGAACGGAATGTTTTAAGACTAGTCTCTGGGTTTCCTGCTGCATGCGGAAGCAGAGTAATATTTAAAAAAAGTGCAAATTGCACCGCGGTTTGGCCTAATCAGTGCAAATAAATGAGAAAGATTCAATTCAAACACGTGAACAGCCATCGCGTTATCTTATACGTAATTAAGACAGTAATCAAATCTAAGACTAGAAAATAGAGACACTAAACCGAAACTACAATATAAAAATATTGAGACAGTTATAAATAATAGCTATACCCTAAGCTAGGTTTAGTTAGGATGCATGGCTCGACTCTACTCGCTTAAGACGGTGTGTAGGCGGTCTTAGTAACGATAAAGATCGGAGGTTCGTATGATTTATGTTATTATACGGTGTCTTAGTTTTATTTTTGAGTTATAACATGAATCATATTATCAACTTCTTTCTCTTCTTTCTCTATTTTTTCCATGAAATATCCTCGCTCTGGTGACGAGGTAAAGTGCGGCGTTGAGTTTCGCTATTTAACACGCAATGACTCAAGAATTCGACAGAAAGTGACACCCGGAAGTGTCTGAATTAATTACTAAACGTTTGAACACTAGGTTCCCAGGAACCCTCTACCAGTTACCCTGAAACATGCGGGACTAAGCGTGAAGCTAAACAAATACTTTTCCCCATATATAGCAGTGTAGACAGAGGGAACCTAGTGTTAAAATTGTCTTAACACTTCGTTCCCCATTTTTCGCTCAACTACCGACACATTGGTAGCTGAACTCAATGTCAGCAAAATTCGTTCACCCAAGTCGGAATCGAGTCGAGTCGAGGCCAGTCGTGGCGCAGCGGCACGAAGTGTGACCTGTCTCTTATACACATCNAAACCGACTGGTTGTGGGTTCAATCCCCACTCGAGGAGATGAAATATTTACTTAAATTTATATTTCCATTTCTTCGCTCTGGTGTCGAGGTTAAGCGCGGCCTTGAGTTCTGCCACTGAACACGCAATGCCTCTAGAATTCGGCAGAAAGTGGGGAACGGAGTGTCTTAACACTAAGTGCCCTCTGCCTACCCTGCCGTGTGCGGGATACAGCGTGAAGCTAAAATAAAATAAATAAAAAATAAGTCGGAATCGAACCGACAACCATCACGTTTATTTTTAGACGATACAATTACGTAGAATTTAAGCTTAACTGAAGGTCGTTCCAAACTGATATCCGTCTAACAGAAACAATTCGTCACTACACCGCGTCTATTTATCTTGTAATACTGTAAATTACGCCGCTTTCTATTATCAAAGATTTGTAGAGTGAATTAATTATTAGCTGACGCTAGCTTGGTTCCTATTGGCGATGGCTGTAGGTGCGATTCCCATTTGGGGCAAAGGTTTATTTAAAAAGGTTTATTTTGTTTCCACTGTGAAATATATTTTTAAGGTTGTCCTGATTAAGAATGTGATTATTATATTATAATAGATTCATGCATATATGTAGCAGATATTTTGCATTTATATAGCAGAGTATCTATCTGCTATATGCACGATACTGCGTGAACTTAGTTTTGAGACACTCCGTTTTTTTATCCTGGAGATATTGTGTGCTTAATGGCGGAAATAAACGCCGAGATTTGTCTGCTAAAGTAAAACTATATAATAATAAAAATTTTTATATTTGCTTTAATGTGAATCAAATTCACTGAATTGCAACGGCGTACTTTCAATACTATTATACATAGAATATTTCTAGAACCTACCGTTAGGACACTCCGTTTTCTAATTTCCGCCAATTTTTTTTTATATTACATATTAAATGGTGGAGTTCAACGCCGCGATTTATCTTATTTATTCGCCCGAGAAGGAAAAGAATTTAACCTACAACCGTCGCGTTTACAGCTTCAATTTACTTTTTATATTTGATTATAACAAATTAAAATGTACTTAGAAGTGTAAAGGTCTAACTTCTTCCACTTAAATGTTCCACAAGAAGAGTCCAAGCACTCGTATTCTACAGAACGTTTTCCTTAAGATAGCAATTACGATATCAGGTGGAAATTCGCTTTAAAATCGTCAAAGAGACGAGAAATATCACTTTAACAGCGTACTTAACGTTTTAAAAAAAAATTCACGCCATTTCCCGCATGCAGGATATTCTGTGGGAACCTTGTGACAAGATACTCCATTCCACGATTTCGTTTGCCTCCTTTTCTTCTAGATTTATGACATTACATATTGAGTGTTTGCCTCGTCAGAGTAGAAATAATGAAAATCATGCGTCAATATATTCCGTTCGCCACAAATTCAAGACTGTATGAGGAGTGATTAAACTCAACGCCGCCCGTTTGATGAGCCTCGATCACCTCGAAGTTTTTACCTTTAATCTTGGTTCACGCTGCTTCCTATACATTGTAGGATAGGCAAAGGGAACCTGTGAACTTAGTGCTAAGACTAGTGTCTTCGTTCCCATTAAGATGTTCCATTCCCCACTTTCCGCTGAGTTTCGGAGGCATTAAGTATTGAGTGTCGGAATTCAACATCGCGTTTTCTGTTCGTTACCAGAGCGAAGAAATGAAAATATTAAATACCTTATTCCCTCGATGGGCATCGAAGCCACAACCTATCGTAACCAGCGCCAAGACGGGTCTCCGCAGCAATTTATTTTATCAAATTGAGGCTTAACCAGTTCTTTTGTAATATTAAATCAATTCTTGAGGAAAATCCCACGTACCTCAATGTAGATTCGACATTTTAATTTAATTTAAAGCTTTACAGAGATTGTTTTTTACATTGATTTAGTGAAATTTTATAAAAATATATCGACTTACTTAGTAAATACCTAAAATAAAAATGTATAGTTAAATTTTTAACTTTTATCTTATACATGATATTTTATTTATACGTAAGTAAGAGGTCAGTCGTGGCGCGTGCGACTATTAACACGACAAGTTGTCAATTCGATTCCGAGGAACTCGAGGAAATGAAATATTTAATATTTTCATTTCCTCGCTCTTATATTGAGGCAAAGCACGGCACAATATGTGCGGGATACAGCGTGAAGCTAATTTAATTTAATTTTTTTTTAAATTCTTAACTTTTATCTTATACATGATATTTTATTTATATATAAGTAAGAGGTCGGTCGTGGCGCGTGCGACTTTAACACGACAAGTTGTCAATTCGTTATTTAATATTTTCATTTCCTCGCTCTTATATTGAGGCAAAGCACGGCACAATGTCTCCAAATTCGGCGGGAACAAACACTAGTTCCTTACTACTTAACACTAGTTTCCCAGGTTCCCTTTGCCTACTCTGCTACCGAAACCACTATCCACCAGATTTATTTTCCTCTAACAAAGGCATGAATGAATTCTCACCTTTCTCTATTCGTGTGTAGGTTATAAATTTTGAACGTGACACTTCAGTAATAAAAGTAAAGAACTAGATATATTGATATTTAACGAAGCTCGAAATTATGTTTACATACTGATACAATATGTTATTTCTGAGTTATGGGTACAATATGTTATTTCTGAGTTATACTGATACAATATGTTATTTCTGAGTTATGGGTAACAGTGGAATAGGGAAAGATACACATTTTTTTTCCTATTTTAAATGGATATTGTAGAGAAAAAAAAAATGTCAAGAAGATCGTTAGCTTATACAGTTTTAATAACTACAAAAACATAAGCATTATATAATCACCTATTATTTGACATTCAAACAACCACAATATGTGTTACTTGTATATATATATAAAACTTCCATTACTGAGTGAGCGATAGGAAATAAAATAAAAGCAAAGAAAAGCAGAATATTCTATTTTGCGTCTTAAAATCAATACATACAAAGTCAATGTTATCGTTTTCACAAAATTTTTACATTTATATGAAAAACAAAGTGGAAATTAATAACAATATTCGTATAAACTGAAGTTTCACCAAAAGCTAGACTAAAGTATATGAAATATGCTTAAACTTTGTACCGGCAGATGCTAAAGTACAACTAATATATACTTTTAACAAAGACTGGAGCTTCATTTTATAAATTGACACTTTATTCAATTAAATTTGACTGCGAGTAGTAAAGTTTTGTTTTGTATGCATTATTATTATTATAGAGACCGTCGTGGCATAAAGGCACAAGCGTGCGACGGTGAACGTGTCGGTTGTGCGTGCGATTCCTGCTCGAGGGAATGAAATATTTAATATTTTCATTTCCTTGTGCTGGTAGCTAGGCCAAACGTGGTGTTGAGTTCCAAAATTCAACGGGCAATGCTTCGAGATTTCAACAGAAAGCGGAGAACACAAGTGTCTAAACACTAGGTTCCCTCTGCCTACCGTTCTATGTGCGAAATACTGCGTGAAGTTAAAACAGTCTAATTTGAATAAACCTTAATACACGAGACGGGGACTTAAATGCTGGGGCATGAAAACTGATGGTGTATAATTTTGTTAAGGAAACACAGTAAAAATAGAGAATATCAGGAGCCTAGTGTTAAGATACTTCCGTTCTCCACTTTCTGCCGAAATCTCATTGTTGAGTGACAGAACAACGCCACGTCTACAGCCGTCGTTACGACAACAAGAAAATGAGAATATTATTCCCGCAAGTCAGAATCGTATACCATGACCGGCGCGTTTTCTTTCGCACACCTATGCACCTAAACCACGAGGCCCTTAACTAACGGACATACTTTTTTTTTAATTCCTATATATATCCGGAGCGGGGTTGAGTTCCGTTACCTTACATAATAAATATATCTAAAATGAACAGAAATTTGATAATAAAACGGAAGAGTTCGAGATCTCTGTACCTACTGATCAGATTTTCATTTTTTTTGTTTTTTATGAAAGCTACATTCCTCAGGAGTACTATCTATATAACACCAATTTTGTAATTACTAGATAACCTTAAATAACGTAATAACAACTATAATGAACGCCATTGAATTGCTGTAAGCGCGTGCGCTCCAAAAATAGTTGGATATATGTAAGTACATTTAAAAAAAAATCAATATTCATACAATTCTAAAAAAATCCTTGACCCCGTATATATCTATCTCTTATAAATAAGTCACAATAAGGCATTTTATAATAAAAAATAATTGAAAATTCCAAGGCAATATTTTACTTTTTTTTATAAATATCGAAACTTACGAGTCAAAGCTATTCCATCATTAAAGAAATTTTACGAAGATAACCTTTGACTTATATAGCATGTAATTCGGAGGATTACTTTTCGAGAAAATGTAAAATTAAAATAATTCAACGCTCTGATTACGGCTGCAAGCCTAGGCTTAAGTCCCGCGCCCTTGTCGCAGATGACATCTTCTCAAGCAGCCACGTGGTGCTTGCACTTTCTCAAAATTATTAAAAATGAAAATGTAAATTTAAATACTAGCGACCCGCTCGCGGCTTCACCCGCTTAAACCACAAAATTATTTAATTAACACACTGAATTATGTTCGTGTTTTGATATACCTATAATGTATGTTTGCAACGCAATGAAGATTTTTAATGAGAAATTTATTAAAACTTTAGGTCGCATTTTCGTACCTCCCATAAGAATCTTCAATTGAATTTTTGAAATAAAAACACAACTTATCGATACTTACAATAAAATCCTAACTCATCGGTGTCTGTACATGGAAGATATTACAATTAACATTGTAATAGAACTTGGTCAGTTTGTCTGTTTGTCTGTGAATTTGTTCACGATAATCTCAGAAACGGCTTAACCGATTTAAATCCTTTTTTTGTTTGCATTTTGGCAATCTGCCCTTAAATATTTAATATTAGTTTTATTTTAATCAGCTTCACGCTGTATCCCTCACACAGCAGGTTAGGCAGAGGAACCCTAGTATTAAGACACTCCGTTCCCCACTTTCTGCCGAATTCTGGAGGCATTGCGTGTTCTCGTTCTTTCGTGTTCTCGTTCGCTCGACACCAGAGCGAAGAAATGGAAATATAAATTTAAGTAAATATTTCATCTCCTCGAGTGGGGATCGAACCCACAACCAGTCGGTTTTGCAGTCACACCTCGTGCCGCTGCGCCACGACCGGCCCTTAACTAACGTAACGTTAATAATCGTAATAGGCATATCATATACATAATGAATGTGACCCGGAGTTTAGGAGATATTCTTCCTGTAATAGCATTTTCTGCAAGACAGCGCGGATTTCAGTTCCGCTACCTTACATAATATATCTAAAATTAACAGAAATTTGAGAACAGAATGTCTTAAGAATTAAACTTTAATTAAGAAATGATTACAGTACAATCTTGATATGAGAAATTGTATTACAAAATTATTTATCACTCCAAGAGAATATTTTAGACATTACATTTTGAATATTGGAGGGATATCAGCATTACGTAAATTAACAATGTACATTATGTTACTGATATTCAAAAATAAACTTTAAACGCTATTAGCATAAAGTTTAAAATTCACTTTATTTTGTTTAAACAGCTCTTTCTCGCCAATTTAGAGCAAGTAGCTAGATTGTGAACGCTTAAGTAACGATCGTATAGAATACATACTCGTATACATATATTTTGCTCGCGGCTTTGCTTTTGTTAATTTCTAATGGTCATTTTATTTTGTGAGGACCATTAAGGGGCAAATGTAACAGGTCGTGGGTTATATTCTCACTCGAGGCAATGCAAATTTTTGATATTTTTATTTCCTCGTTCTGATAACGAGGCGAAGCGCGACATTGAGTTCCGTCCTCCTAATGAAATAGAGTGTTTTATAGTGTTCTCATCAAATTTACCACTATGTTCCCTCTAACTATTCTGTTATATCCTTAATACAGCGTGCAGCTAAATAAACTTAATTTTATTTGGCCGGTAGTAACTCTTTCTAATCGTCTATACTAATGTAATAAAGCGGAAGAGTTTGTTTAAACGCTAAGATTTCTGGACCTACTGATCAGATTTGCATTTTTTTGTTTTTTTATGAAAGCTATACTTCTCAGGAGTACTATCTATATAACACCAATTTTGTAATTGTTAGATAACCTTAAATAACAAAATAACAACAATGATGAATGCCATTGAATTGCTTTAAGCGTGTGCGTTTCAAAAATAGTTTAATATATGTAAGTAATAGTTTAATATATATTTAAAAAAAAATCAATATCATTAATTCTGAAAAAATCCTTGACTCCGTATATCTATCTCTTATAAATAAGTCACAATAAGGCATTTTATAATAAAAAATAATTGAAAATTCCAAAGTAATATTTTACTTTTTTTTTATGAATATCGAATCTTACGAGTGAAAGCTATTCTATCATTAAGGAAATTTTACGAAGACAGGCTTTGACTTTTATAGCATGTAATTTGGATGTTTCCTTTTCAAGAAAATGTAAAGTTAAAATAATTCAACTGTTTACGTCTGCGAGCCTAGGCTGAAATCCCGCGCCCTTGCTGCAGATGACATCTTTTCAAGCAGTCACGTAGTGCTTGCACTTACTCAAAATTATTAAAAATGAGAGAATATATTTAAATATATAATCAATCAGTTGACAAATGCAGCAAACTAACTACTAACTACTACTAAACTAAAAATATTAAAGATAGTTTGCGGGTGAAGCCGCGAGTGGGCCGCTAGTAGTATCTATGTATTTAAGACTTTTGTTAGTTTTACTTTGTATCCCGCTAATATAGTATAGTGAACAGAGGAAACCTAGTGTTAGACACTTCGTTTCCCTCTTTCCTAATTGTCTATTTCTATATATATTGTCTAAATGCCTAATTTATAAGAAATGCATGTTAAAAGGCGTACTTCAACGTAGCGCTGTATCTTGTTTACAGACCAAGAAAATAAAAAAAAGTAATTTAAGATAATCAAAAAAAATAAAAACAGACGTTAATATTCTACTGCAGTCAGCATTTCCAAAGTCCCACACTTTGAGAGTTAATATACGAAAATTATAGATTCAATTTCCACTTGAAGTTTCAGGTTCAAAATTGTTTTTATTTCTTCTAAGGTTAGACAAATTAGTAGCATCGAGTTCCGCTACGCCACTTTGACTTTGGTCCTGGCATTATTAAAGTATATTATACAGGAAATAAATTATAACTTACTTACAACTTAAGAAGATGATCCTTACATTAGCATTTGATACGACGACGTTACAAAGTTTAATCAAGATTAATGTGATATATACTAATTAAAAGCTACACATTAATTTAGGTAGAATAATAAACACGGTAAGTGTTTTGCTTTAGCTTCACGCTGTTTCCAGCATGTAGCAAGGTAGGAATATTTTAAAATACTTATTCTTTCCACCAATTTCTGTAGCCAATGCGTGTTGAGTGACGGAACTTAACGCCGTGCTTTGCCTCGTTAGTAGAACAAGAAAGTAAAAATATTAAATAGTTAATTTCCTCGAGTGGGAATCAAACCATGGAGAATGGGAATTTTGCCCTTGTGCCGCGACTGATGGGATTAAACACTTTTGTAACAAAATAAAACCAGTTAAGTGTGGATCGTATCAATTTTAGGAAAGGTTCAACGGGAAGTACAACTTATAAAGTCTGTTGACTTAAGTTTGCACTCATTTTGTATGAAGTGAACGTTAGCTGTTTCGATGTACTCGCGGTTATTGTTATATCGAAAATAAGATCTTTCATTATTATACATTTTAAATGAAACTCTATCACCGGATTCGCGTATTCTTGGTAATATACTTGGAAATTAAACCATTCCCTTAATAGCTTCTATTTTTGTGAGAGGTTGTACCACCAAATCGATACCATTGTATTACAGGTAGAGGAATTTAATTAAGGTTTCTTTTTTGCTTTTATTATATCAATAATTGGGTTGTATCCTGTTATTTCGTTTACGGAAAAATCTAACTTGCAAGTCCACACAATCATAAGATGCTACTGTTTATACCATTTTGAACTATTCTAAATTGTAGTTTTCGTTGATACTATCATAAAATCTTTACGTGAATACGATAACTTTTCTGGGCAAGTAGGTTTAGGTGAGTAATACCTACGAAACCTACTTGCCCAGAAAATATATATTTAAAATACAAAATGAAAAAGTCAATTCAAATGTAAAAACTATCTGTATTTTAATTATAACGGAAAAATCAGCTATTAAAACTTTTGATTGCTAAAGAAACACAGCGGCTGCAGTCGCAAAAAAAAGTAGTAAAATAATAGCTGAGTTGAATAGCTGAGTATAGCAAAGGAAAGCTAGTGCTAGAACTCTCCATTCACTTTTGAGATATTGTATATTAATATCTCTAACAAGAGTTAATTTATACTGAAAAAAATTACAGAGCCACCGATTAATGTTCTCGTCAGAAAACCATAACATATTCAGAAAAACACAAAAACAAAAAACGGACCTTCAAAGTCTTTGGCGTATATGGCATACAAGATATATCGAGAATTCTCGAATAAGTTAAATCAATAAATAAAGCTTATTACACTGTTCAAGAATATTTAGAAGATAAACATGTATGGAATTAATGTCTATTGAATGTGATGCAGGATAGCTGCCAGATAATGTAATAATACCATTGACTTTGAAAAGAGCAACTGTTGAGTTTCTTGCCGGCTCTTCTCAGCAGAACTGCCTTCCGAACCGGTGGTAGCTTTTTTTTGTGTTTATATGTTCATTCGACGATTCAAAAGTGCTTATAAAAGTTTATTTAAATACAGAAGAATTTGAATTCAATACAGGTATCGTACCTAAGTTGTTGGAAAAGTTTCAGTACAAAACGAATTGAACTCGCTGATTATGAAATCGGGCAATAAGTGATTTTCTGAGACATCAACATTAACTCCTCCAACTATCATAACTGGTGTAGTAAGATTAGGCTCGTAATCGGGTATTTTAACGATGTTGTTGCACACCCGAGTACGAATTTGAAGATACTTTTAGCCTTTACGTTTAGTAAATAGATATCATCAATTTTTACGTATTTGATTTTCAAGTTAATTTCAGACATTAGTTCCGATGTTAATGTTAATTCTTTTACAATCAGTGTAATAGTGTCATCAATTTATTTAGTTCACTGTTTATTTTTCAAATTATTGTTATTATTTATTATTTATATATTATTTATATAGTTGAGTTAAGGCTAGTCGTGGCGCAAGGGCACAACTGTAAATGGTGACTGTAAACTTGAATGATTGTGGATTCGATCCTCATTCAAGTGTCTCTTTTATTATCTAAATATATATTTTCATTTCTTCGCTTTTGTGTTATGATAAAGCGCGGCGTTGAGTTACTCCACACAACTAAAAGTAAATTGCTACAAACAACTTTTAATTACCTTTTTCTCCTATATTATTCAAATTCCTCAAAGCCAGTTTTAATATATTTTTTTAACAAATAGAAAAAAAAAACCAAACGCAGGCACTCTCTCCTTATACTATATAGCCGAATTGTGTTCTTGACTATAACAAATATTGTGTGTGATACTGCGAAATTTTCTTTTACATACCATACATAATATAGACAGTTTGTTTATTTTTATGATTTTTATTTTTTTAGAGGCCGGTCGTAGCGCAGCGGCACGAGGTGTGACTGTATAACCGACTGGTTGTGGGTTCGATCCCCACTCGAGGAGCTGAAATATTTACTTAAATTTATATTTCCATTGCTTCGCTCTGGTGTCGAGGCTAAGCGCGGCGTTGAGTTCTGCCACCCAACACGCAATGCCTCCAGAATTCGGCAGAAAGTGGGGAACGGAGTGTCTTAACACTAGGTTCCCTCTGTCTACCCTGCTGTGTGCGGGATACAGCGTGAAGCTAATTTAATTTTTTTATTTTTTTCTAGTGTAGAGCACGCTATGTCTCGCTTATAGCGGTATAAGTAGAGGGAACCTATAACTAAGACACTGAGAATTGGTTCCCCACGCACGACCTAATTTTCGTAATATTGCATGTTGAGTGGCGGAATATGAGCGAAAAAAGAAAATATGAACCTCGATATAAATACAAAATCAAAAGTCAGTGGATTCAAAATCCATTTGAGGGAATTAGTCTTTTAACTCTAAGTCTCTAACATAGAAAATAAATATATCCAAAATATTTCCCGCCATTTAGTAATAATCGAACCCACAACGGCCTTAGATATATATTTAAAAGTGCTTAAAAAAACTATTCAAAAAAAATTTCCAATATTTGCAGAATTATTAAAACGTAATTACCAATTACTACCAACGATGTAGCTTTTAAGTCTATTAACATTCAAATAGCAAAACTAAAACTTCCACTTTCATATAAGCTCCCTTACTTTAATTCTCAGTCATTTTGCGGCGTGTGTCGAAGTTTTTGTTGTTAATGTTAGATTGCGGGAAATATACCGCGGAGATTATATACGGCGGACCTTTTGTTGGAGATTTCAAAGTTTAAACTTCTTGTTCAAAATAGGATTGTCTTTAGATTATTAGATTTAATATGTATTTTCCATAGTAAATGATGACAAAAGAGAGAAGTAACTTCTGAGCTTTGAGCATGCGGCTGTAAACGTGAGTGGTTGTGGGTTCAATTCCTACTCGAGGGAAATGAAATTTTTGAAATTGAATTGAATTTTAGAAATTAATATATTTTTATTTCCTCGCTCTGGTAACGAGGCAAAGCGCGTTGTTTGATTACGCCACTCAACAGGGAATACCGCCAGGATTTGGCAGAAATATGTAATATCTACACACAAAACGCGGCATTGAGATACTCCATTTTTGAGGCACAGTGTATTGGGCGGAAGTGAATACGCAGTGCCTCCGAATGGAGTATCTTAACGCTAGGTTCCCTCTACCTACCACGCTCTATGCGGGATACAGTGTGCTACAAGCTGAAATAAATATACGGTTGAACTAGGCTGCAGGAAAAAGAACATTTATTGGTATCCCAATGGTATAGAAAATAATTAATAAATCACGCTACCAACACTTACTTTTACCTCAATTGGTTAAACACGTAAAAATATGAAAAATAATAAAAAATAGAACAGAAAATTAGAACTCCATATACGTTATCTAGCACACATTATTTTTTCTAACAATATGAAAAGATAATTTATTATCCATTTCTTTGAATAAAGATTAATGTACACTTTGCGCACGTTCCCTGCATGCGTTTCATGTATCAGGTGGCGCTGTTTTACTCTAGCATATACAATTTTGTAGTATTATAAGAAAAAATTTTACCGTAGTCGAAGTCGTGATGCAGTGATTGTATAAACATAATAGTGGTGGGCTCCTACATAATTACCACTTTAAATAGGTAGGCAGAGAAAAACTTAGTGTTAAGACATGAGACTAAGTGACAAGAATAAAGATCCGTTTAGTGGCGAAGCCCATTGCCACTGCCCACTTTAGCTACCAGAGCGGGGCTAATAAGTAATTTTAATAATGGGAATCGAATCCACAGTCGCGTTTAGTCAAAATTATATTTTAATATAAAAGGCAAGAGACCGTGGTGACGCAGTGTCTTATCTTTTGCCTGTAAACGTGGGGTTGTGGATCTGATTACCAATCGGGATATGAAATATTTTTCTGGTAAGAACACTGAGCGCGGCATTGTTGATGTTCGTTTACTCAACTCACTATGTCTCCCACTATGTCTCGAAAGTTCGCTGCTGTGAATGGAGGACGGAGTGTCGTAACACTAGATCCCTCTGCCTTTTCTGCTACAACGCAAAAAAAAATAGAAAAAAAATTGAAAAAACAACAAAATATGTTCACAATTTAACGAAGTGTATGCAGCCTTCATACGCGGAGTATTTCCAACCAAATGACTCTCTGGGAGCGTAATGAAGTCGATTCATGGGAATACTGTCGTTATGCGGAATTACTTTTATTATGCTGATTTGTGTTCTCTTATAGTGGAATTTGGATATTTAATAACATATAAAGTTAATAATATAGTTGTTATCGGTGGCTCTGTTCTCAATGAAAATAAATATAAATTTTATTATACTAGCTTCACGCTGTATTCCTAGCTGGGTAGTCAGAAAGAACGGAGCGCCAAACGCTACGGTCTCTGTATACCTCTTTCGCCTCGACCACTGTCGATATCCTCTTCATACAGGCCCTTCGGGAGGTCCTTATGCTTTTTACGTGAA
>JAAIXJ010001194.1:0-10000 GCA_013403705.1 Heliconius hermathena
AAAAGCTGGATTTTGTGTCTGATTTGTTGGTTCGCCTAAGAATATGTAGTTAGGACAGTATGCGTACTTACTAACATGAACGTGGGGCCCTTTCACAGGTAGCATCGAATAAAGGTACATCTCTGTCTGGTAAGATGATTGAGCCATCAGATTGGTCTAGGTGCTTATAAGGGGTTTTGAACTACTTCATAAATAATATATGTAAAATTAAAACTTGTTAGTATAACGCAGTTTGCCCTAATTTTAACAACCTTTAGGACGTCTGGCAAGAGTAAAGGCCCACGTAAAGGGTCTGGTAATAATAAATATACATTTTTTACGTTACTGCACCCCCACTTTTACTTTAGTAAGTACGCATACAGTGTTAACTACATATTAGACTATAAATTCTCAAAATTGAAGCTTTATTAAAATGATGTAGGTCTAGGGGCCCTGGGATCTCAGTCAACAGGTTTATTATAAATATCATGCCTTAGGTCATTTGCTACTCGCTAACTAAATGGCAAGTATGGCAATGCAATAAAAAATGTTGAAATTTAAAAAGGATTTGTGTGTGTGTTTTTTTTAATATATTTCTACTTTATTTTTTTCGACCTTCGTGACGCTGTGGGTCATCATTTGATTGTAATTGCAATGATTGGGGGTTCGATTCCTTCTCTGAAAATTACTATGATTAATTAATATAATTTTTCCGATATATAAGGCGTGGCGTTGAGATAGACCACTGAACACAGTGTTCAAAAATTGGGCAGAAAGCGAGGAACCAAGTGTTGGTACTAATTCAACACTAGTCTGAGCTTACTGTGGGGGAAAAGTTTGTAAATTTAATTATGTTAACGAGAGTATCTTATTGGAACTGACAGTCCCTAATTATTAATATTATATTGATTTATCTACTATTTGTTATGTGTATTTCAATAACACGTAATTAGTTGAGATGCGTTGCGTTGATGCGACTGTAAACGCGACAGGTTGTGGGTTCAATTCCCAGTCGAGGATTAAATATTTTATATTTTCATTTTGTCGCTCTGATAATGAGGCTAAGAGCGGCATTAAGTTCCGCCACTCATCACACAATGCCTGCAGAATGCGGTAATATCTAATGTTAAGACACTCTGTTCCCATTATAACAGAGTTAGACATTATTAAACAGAGAATCGTCTTAACGGGAACAGAGAGTCTTAGCACCAGGTTCCCAGAGTCGCTCTGCCTTCCCTGCTACATGCGAGATACAGCGTGAAGCTACAAAAAACACCTTGTTTTCTCATCATTACATACATACATAAACACTAATGTATATAAGTTACCACAGTTTTAATAGCCATCCTATATAGATAGATATATATGTAAATTCTCAACAGACTACCTACCACCTACCTCTATACAATTCGTCTATACGTGTAGAGATTGGAACCTCCTGTATAAGATATATTTACACTTGGTATGACTATAGCTATTTTAACACTCGAGCACTCAAGTACACAAGGCACTCGAGGCTAGACTTGGGTGTTTTTTCAAAAGCCATGCGCTGGCGGCGGTCCGGCCTAGCCGCGGGTGTCGCCGCCGCCCTGGGCCTCGGGCACGAGCATTACTTTGAATACATTCACGGTACGTGCACTTAGAGAAGTAATCATTTATATATATTATATTCATGAATTCGAAACATTGCGTGTTGAGTGGCGGAATTAAACACCGCGCTTTTTTAGTAATATGTTAAAAAATCAAATTAAAATAAAAAACCGAGCGTTGTGTTTATGAGCAATCGAGAGCTCTGCTATATGTTCAGTAGACAGAGAAAAAAAAATATTTTTTTTATAAAATTGTACTACCAATTTAGAGTACTTTAGTCTCAAGTATCTAAAGCGTACCACAAAAAGTTATTATAATATATAATGTGTGATATATATATATATATATATATATATATATATATATATATATATATATNATCACACATACAAACGACCAAGGAGTACCTACGGTCACTTTACGAAAACTATTTCATATAGTCCATATTATGAATATGGATATGTATGTGCGAATGTTTCTAATTATAATATATTTCTAATTATATGATGTTAACGTAATTAAATTTTACTTCGCTAACAACTTTTACTTCCCTTTGTCATGCACGTGTACAATATTGTGGCACTACCATAAAAGGAATCACTATTCTACGAAGCCTTTGGGGAAATTAAATACGGTATATAAGTAGTTTATACGATATATTATGAGATATATTATATACTGATAGCCACAGTGGTGAAGTGGTAAATAAATTTTGAATGATAAACGGCGGTCGTAGATTCGCACAGTTAATTAAAGTCATTATTTAACTATGCAAATCTGTGTCCGCCATTCTCATTCTAATTATATTTCTCTTTACCACTTTTTAATTCGAATAAAAAATTAAAATTTTGATTATGATGTACAAACTAGCGGCCTGCACGCGGCTTTGCCCGCTTCATTTATTTAAGAAATAGAGATTATTCATTTAAGAAATAGAGATATTACAAACTGCCTTAATTATTAATTTATTTATTTGGATAAGTATTCACTATATTCTTTGTAAAATAACTTATATTAGCTCCTGTACAGTTTTTAAATTAATCACATATTTTAAGTAAATATATAATTGGTATACAGAATATACATAGAAAGCACGTTTTTAGGCATTTTTATATAATCTATAAAATAATCAACATTTTCGGGCAAGTTCAAGTCGTACTCATGCCCCGAGAGTTTTCGTACCAGTTTCATGAAAGGAGATACACCAAAAGAATAACTAATTAAGTTGTCATTTTGTATCAATTTAAGTACAGATTAAAATTTGTACTTAATGGTTTTTTCTGTGACACAAATACAAATAAGTAGTCAATTTTTGAAAAATAATTTTGGAATTTTCCTTTATACGTGCCGTAAGTTTTAACTTCTTAACAAATTTCGAAATTGTATATCAACGGGAAGTACCCTATAGTTATGATAGAAAATGCGACAAAAAACAAAGCATAAACTCTCATATTTCATCGTCATTTGATTGCGATGATTTAGAAGATAGATTTTCGTGCTCTAAGGGAATATAGACTTGAACATTGAGGTATCTAACCTTTAACCGATCTTGTACAAAATAGTCTTGACAGACGGACAGACGGACAAACAACAAAGTTATTTTATAAGAATTTTGAGGTATGTACCCTAAAATACCCTTGGCACATACATACATGCAACATACAGGTGCAATAGTGCAATGTCGGTACGTGTCGCTTGTAAGTTATGAAATAATACTGCGGGATATTTTTATAAACAGTGTCAGAGCATTTTTTCTTGAGACACAATTTTTTAGAGGTTGCTCCCAAAAGTAATTTTTTTATACGTTTCTTAAAAAAATATTAATAACATAAACGAACGAACGGACTGAAGAACCTATTCAAAATATTTCTTTGAATATTAAGTCATTCTTTATCACTGTGTTAAATAATTAAGAATTAAGCTAGACTGTTACGAAGGTAATCTTCACCAACAATTCAATTTAGTTTACTTTGTAGTTAGTACTATGAACAATTGTACTTTAAAAACGTAACGTATCATGTGTAGTCAATAGATATCATTGCGTATTTTTTTTTTTTTTTCAAATATAAATATCTTTAAAACTTTAAGTCCATTATTTTTTGATAGAGTGTAGCGGTAACCTTTCCAAACTATATTTTCTTTTATGCACAGCGCCATCTATTTAAGATCCCATCGCAATTAGTGATAGCGTTACGTGTATGAAAGAGAGTATCAAGATTCGTTAGTACCTACTATTTTTGTCAATAGATAGCGTTACTTGTATCGATTTTTTAATATCTCAAATATTAACTTCTTGAAAACTTAAATACTTATATCTTTTGATAGAGTGAAGCGATTACAATGAAATAAACACTAAAAGCTACTTTGATTTATTTGTAATTTTTATGTATAAAAGTTGCTTAAATTTATTGTGTACTTTTTACGTGATACGTGTTCACATAAACAGACAAACAGACAAACAGATAAACAGACAAACAGACAAAAATTCCAAAAATGTTGGAAATGGATTCTGTTAATTATCCTTTAACACCCTGGCAATTTTTTTTTTATATTTTCAATGTACAGAAACGGCTTTTCTACAGATTTATTATAAGTATAGATTATTAATAACTTTCTTTTTAAATTAAGTAATTGAAAATAATTTTATCAAAAAAAGCGGCAGAGTCTAACCATAAACGCGATAGTTGTGAGTTGGAGTTCCACCACTCAACACATAATCTCTCGAAAATTATTCGTCCGGCGCGGAATTTCTTAACTCTAGGTTCCCTCTGCCAACTATTGTAGGATACAGCGCGAAGCTAAAAAAAGATTATAATAATTTAAGTCCCAATATAGGTACAGACCGGAAACAACGATATAATCATTAAATTTCGTAGGATTATAATATAATTACTACGTACAATTTTGACATTTTTATAAAAATAACTAAATTTTTTTCTCAAATTGCAATACGTTTGTTTCCCAAAATAGTATATTTTATAACAATATAATATAATTTATATACAAAACTTCTAGAGATCATGTCTCAATAATGTTATTGATTCCCGTCCGAATGGTTTTTTTAGTATCAATGAACTACCTATGAGATGTCAAAAATGCATAGATAACATAGGTTCATAGTTTGATTAAGAAAATGTATTCTATTGAAACCTATTCGGCCCTTTGTTCCTCCCATACCAAACGCCAATTTCATATACATACGAGGTGTGTTCAAAAAGTATCGCGAATTTTGAATTTTCGCGGGTTACGTATATTCGAATTTCGATTTTATTGTGACGTTATGTTGGTACACATGTCTCTCACTTGTGCTGACAAGTTCGGCCATTTTGAATGTTCTGTTAATTGTTGACAGCTGCTTTGCTTGCACGTGTTTTGGTTCGTCTTCGATTTTTACCTATTCAAAAAAATGGAACAAAGAACCTGTATCAAATTTTGTGTGAAAAACGAAATTAAGTGCGCGGATGCATTCCGAATGTTACCTGTGGCTGTACGTACATATGCTGAAAACGCGACAATTATCATGGCACAAAAATTCGACTTGTCCACTCATGCCGGCATATTTCCACGTAAAGTTAATATTTTCTCACGAGTCATATTATATAGCTCATATTAAAGGACATAATGCAGAAATTTATTTTGGTTATCTTGCTTTGTCTAGTAATAAACATCCATCCAATCATTTGGTGAGTGCTAGTCAAGATTTCATGAAGACTAATGTCTAAAATCTTCAATCAGTTTACTAAGTCAGAACACAGCGTTAAGTTTCGCTATTTCTTAATGGGCGGAAAATATATAACCAGTCCTGCTTCCGTTAGGTTAGTAATAATTATTTTCCCCTGAAAGCCGATGGTTACTAATATAATTTCTGTTTGTGTACGCTACATACGAGTATGTCTGTAAATCATCGTATAAATAGACCAGCCTTTAGACAGGCTTCCAGTCCTCTCTATAAATCAAATTAAATTTTAGTACAAAATTTATGTAGAACCAGGTCTCCCAGGTTTCTGGTCAACCAGGAAACTGAAGCTAAATTTGATTGATTTCTATTTTAATTATTTCGATATAGATATGTCTGTTTACCTTACATTTTATTGGGTATGAAATGATATCATTTGGTCATTTTGCAACTATAGTAGTTCCAAGCTTCGCATGACGGCTTTGTGTGTTTGAACGGTTTCTATTGACAATGTCATTTGCATATAATGATAATGAATAAATAGATATACTATTTTACGACTCCATGATAGTTAGCTCTATACCTTTAGAGTTGATCTATTTCTCAAGGGAAGTTTGTTTTTAACATATTTCCTGTAGTGTTAATAAGGTACAACATAGACTTATATGAGATGCAAACAAAATAATTGGATTCTGGGGTTATTTATAAATAATTTCTTCTGTCGAGAGGTCTTCGTGGCCTAGAGGCACATGCGTGTGACAGTAACGCGACGGTTGTGAATTCGATCCCCAATGGAGGAAAAGAATTATTTATTTAAATTTATATTTCCATTTCTTCGCTCTGGTGTCGAGGCAAAGAGCGGCGTTGAGTTCCTCCACTCAACACGCAATGCCTCCAAAGTTCGAAGAAAAGTAGGAAACGGAGTGTGACTCTAGAAAATTGAAAAAAGTTTATTTATAATTAAAAATATGTAAATATATAAAGATTCTGCAAAGGTAAACATTTAGAATCTATATTTTCTCCAGTTTCATGACTCGACGCTCTGACTGGCCTCATTTAGATTTAGAATCCGATCCAATTAATATTTATTTACTTTTTCTAAAAAGTCGCTCTAGTATTAAATAACTATCAGTAAAAAGGCGTAAAAGAAGCTTATTAAAACTTGGAAGCTATCCTTTCTAGGAAATATTCCATTTCGATGCATTTTGTGAACTCACTCAAGTGAGTTATTGAGACATGATCTCTAGAAGTTTTGTATATAAATTATATTATATTGTTATAAAATATACTATTTTGGGAAACAAACGTATTGCAATAAGATCTTTGAAGGCAGTTTAGACTGGCCCATCGGAGTTGAACTTTGTCCCTTGCAAGAAGTTTCGAAAAAAAATGGTAATCTCTTTGAGCAAGATCTGGGGAGTCCGGTGTATGTCTTAGGCATTCCAATTGAAGCTCTTTTAATTTGGTAGCCGTCAGCAGTGTGTAGTCTAGCGTTGTCGTTAAGCAGCAGTGGCGTAGAACGATTGACCAGCCTCGGTTGTTTAGCCACCGATCAAAATATATGTATTATATAATATGATATTTTTTTCTTGTTATCATCTAAGCTTCGCAACCCAATAGGTATCTATGACGCTCGAGTAAATCGCTCGAGTAAATCCTAATTTAGCACGTGGGCTCTCCTATACTCTAGTCATAGGGAGGTAAATAAAGAATTTATTGTATAACTTACAGAAATTCCTGACGATATATTGAAGAATTATAATAAAAAGGCCTTTTATTAATTACTCATCAATACCCCAACATCTTAGCGGAACATTGGTAATTTGCAGTTATTAGTATTTTGTCGTGGTTTGTCAATATGAAATCCCCCGAGATTCTCAAGATTTTTTTAATCTTCTTTTCTCTATTTATTGTCGGTTGTGATTGCAGATCACTTTTTTAAAGTTAAACTGTACGAAATATGGAATATAATCTACATACACCTGATCTAAGCATCTAATGTAAAGAGCCTATATTTGAAAGAGTTTTCGTTGACTCCCTTTGTTATTACTTTTGTAAAACCAATAATCTACTTAAGTGTTGCTCCAACCACACTGCAGGAAGCACTAGAAGGTATATTATTCAAAACTTGAGTCTAGCTTGAGAGAGCTAATTTTTGATTCGTATCACTTCGCCATTTTTTTAAGAGCCTTAGAGTTAATTCTTTTATTTGGCTTTCTATGTTATCTCAAAGGCAATATTGCAGCAATCATTTTTGTCAATTAAGCAATATATTTAGATAAATCCTGTCAGCTATTTAAAATTAAAACAGTATTCATGAAATATAAGAAATTGTGATTTTAACACCTCTTGCCTTTTTTCTCTAAATCAAAATGACGCCAATATGCGCAAGATTTTATTTTTTTGCCTAATTCTTGAATAGTTGCAGTACACGATACAATAATTTTCTGGACAGTGGCAGCCAGCAGCAACAGTAAAAACTTCAATTGAAAAACCGGACAAGCGCGAATCGGGCTCGCCCATCGAAAGTTCCGTACAATTTGAATAAAATATCTATTTGAATATGCACACCACCACCTTTCATCTGATACCTTACTTGAACTGGCGGGTTTAATACCAAATTTGCCCCCCCTTTTAAGGTTATTATTTTTTAGGATTTAACCACATATTTAAGATTTTTTTCCTGAACTAATACTACCTGTAGATGCTAGGTACAAAATTTTATAATTTTAGTTCAACCGGAAGTACCCTATTAATTTTGATTCCCTTTATTCCGCGTTTTTTGCTATATAAAAGGTTTTATCTACTTTTTTAAGTAAATGTAGAAATACGATTTTTTCAGGAAATCAAGGTATTGTTCTATCTATCCTTCGTCAAGACAACTTTTTCATCAGGCTAGAAAATTCGCTAAAAGTCATAACTTTTCGTTTTGTTGGATCTCATACGGAAAAATTTTTCTTAGAAAAAAAGAAGGTGACAAACCAGTACGCATCATTTCGGAGAAAACGCTTACTGAATTACTTGAAAAACAATCGTAAATACCAAAATAACTCAAAGCTATATTTTTCTATATTGTGTGTTAATTTTAATTTTTCTTTTTTTTGGAATTTTAGCTATAATTTTAATATTACTTTTTCTACCTCATCAAGTATTCAACGATATAAAACCCACCTTAAAATTAATTTACAATTTATTTCGTATATGCCTCTGTATTATACTTTTGCTATTAGTCTCACCTTATCGATGAATCTGTACAAATTCTGCTGTACGTGTGTATGTCATATTTATCTGTGTTTTCAAGTCCTTCAAATGCGCATTGTAATAATATACTACCGTGATTGACGTAAATTTATTTGACGAAATTGATGTATTTGGAGAAGGAAAGGCTCATATATGCAGTCCAGAGCAATCTAAAACGCTCATCAAAAATACACCTAAATCCATTAACATTATGCACTTAAATATTCGAAGTGTAAATTGTAACTTTGACAACTTCATACTATTTTTGGCAAGTCTTCAAATATCATGCGAGATTATTACACTATCAGAATGTTGGTTAACGGAATCGGCAATGGTTCCTGAAATTGAGGGATATGTCTCGTATTACACAAGCAGGCCAAAAAATCAAAATGATGGTGTCATTATGTATGTAAAGTCAGACATGATACACAATGTCGTGGAACCACAGGGACAGGACGCAAGTTACTTGGTATGCCATTTAACCCGATATAAATTATCCATTATAACAATCTACCGATCACCCTCTATACATAATCAAGATACTTTTTTATGTGAACTAGATAGCGTTCTGGCTAGCTGTATATCATCAAAAAATATTGTCGTGGTAGGGGACATCAATATCGATATTACACCCAAAAACCTCACACAACAAGCCCACGAATATCTTAACTTACTTGCTTCACATGGTTTGATTCCCTCACATAAATTTCCTACACGTAAAAACACCTGTCTAGATCATGCCATGATTAAGTCCGATGAAAAGATAAGTACATTGGTTATTGACACTGACATCACAGATCATAAACCTATAGTTGTCAACATAGAATGGGGTGTGTTAAATCCAAGCCCTAAACTATACCGTACAATTATCAATTACCCTGCTGTTGTCTCTGAAGTCATGTCTGTCGACTTTGAAGATGTCATGGTAACTGAAAGTGCAAATTGTGCAGCAGAATCACTAATTTCTACTGTCGCCTCTATTATTGAAAAGCATTCTAAAATTGTTCAAATCACTTCCAAATGTAGAACTCTAAAACCATGGATAACTAATGGTCTCCTACGGTGTATACGTAATAGGAATAATTTATATCGTAAAACAAAGGCAGATCCGGAAAATTACACACTTAAAATTACATATTTAAGGTACAGAAATTTTTGCAACAAACTGCTTAAAAATCTTAAGAGGAACTATGAGAAGATGGAATTGTGCAATGCTCAAAATAACCCTAAGTCCACATGGAAAGTCATCAAAAATTTAACATCTACACATAAGAATGTTTCTCAACCCCTAGAACTTTTGCATATTGCTTCCGATAGTAAATCTTCGATAAATAGCGTTAATAATTTCTTCGCAAATGCAGGCAAGAGATTGGCTGAAGCATTCAAACCATTGCAAAGTTCACCAAATGCGACCCCTCTAAACGCATCGTANATATATATATATATATATATATATATATATATATATATATATATATATATATATATATATATATATATATATATATATATATA
>JAAIXJ010001194.1:12500-22217 GCA_013403705.1 Heliconius hermathena
ATTGTATATTTTTATTTCCTTGTTCTGGATACGAAGGGCGGTATTTTCTCCGCAACTCAACACGCAATATCTCGATATTTGGACGGAAAGTGAGGAACAGAATGTCTTAACACTAGGTTCCCTTCATGCATACGCGGATACAGCGTGAAGCAAAAAAATGTGTTCAACAATACCGACATATTTTGTATCACTAATATGACCATAACTGTTATTGACACTTTTATTCGTATATTTTTTACTTTCAAACATAAAATAATCAACCCTAATTGAAATATAATCGTATATAAGGTGAAACATTTCGAAATTACATAATAAGCTTTCAAAGTACTGCAGCATAAAGCGGATTAAATGAGAGGAAAACTGAATAAATCGGATTGCCCATATTATAATGATTTCGACGTGATATATATTTTACTAGATAGCATAGTAAATTTAATATTATTATTAAATATATTCATTTATAAATATTAAAAATAAATAAACTTTTTGAAATTAACAAATGAAACCATAAGCGTGCGGCTGCAAACGCGACTGGTTGTGGGTTCGATTGCCACTTAAGGAAATGAAATGTTTAATATATTAATGTCCTCGCACTGGTGACGAGGTAAAGCGCGGCGTTGAGTTTCGCCACTCAACCAGCACCTCTTGAATTCAGCGGAAAGTGGGGAATGAAAGTGTTTTAATGGGAACGGAGTGTTTTAACACTAGGTTCCTATGCTTGATTTTTTTTCAAAAATTCCTTGACATTTTAAAAAAAATCTTTATTTTCTATTAAAAAAAATATTAGAATTCAAGAATATAACTATCATACATTATTAAGCAAAAAGTAAATATAGGAAGACTTTTACACGAGAAATCACAATAAAAAAATATATAAGTTTTTCAACATTATTTTTTTATTTGAGGCCGGTCGTGGCGCAGCGGCACGAGGCGTGACTGCAAAACCGACTGGTTGTGGGTTCGATCCCCACTCGAGGAGATGAAATATTTACTTAAATTTATATTTCCATTTCTTCGCTCTGGTGTCGAGGTTAAGCGCGGCGTTGAGTTCTGCCACTCAACACGCAATGCCTCCAGAATTCGGCAGAAAGTGGGGAACGGAGTGTCTTAACACTAGGTTCCCTCTGCCTACCCTGCTGTGTGCGGGATACAGCGTGAAGCTAATTCAACATTATTTTAATGACACACTGTTAATTTGATTTTATTTGTACGCATTGTATTTTCTTGTTAATTTGACCCACCACTCTAATAAACTAACGAACGACCAGTGAATGAATCGCTTTTAAAATTAAAATGTTTTATCACTAGTTATAACATACTATACAATACATAATAAGTTTTTTATGTTGTAGATTCGGACACCACTCAAGGGAATAAATTATTATTTATTTAATATTTACGTTTTGGCACCAAGGCAAAAGTCCGGCGTTGAGTTCCGCCACTCAACGTGCAATGCCTCGAAAAATTCATCGGAAACGTAGAGAACGGAGTGTCTTAACACTAAGTTGCTTCGGTCTACCCTGCTATACGCGAGAAACTAAAAATGATTGATTATTATTATTATATTTATAAAATCTATTACATTTAAGCACAAAATATATTGAATATATACCACGTATATATGTATCTGTGTAACTTGTATATAGAATTATCAATACGAGGGTTATGACGAGCGATTCTCATATTTCCCAATTAGTACAGTATTCCATCGTTAACATCAACATTTCAACGTACATACACTTTCTCGCCATTGTTGTTAATACACTTTAGTTACGTAAATTATTTTGAACACGAAAATTCAAATGATATTTGAATAGTACTTACTAATCCATATTACTTTAGTTTTTAATATTATTTTTGACGATATAAATTCTATAGCTAAAATAAATTTATAAAATTTATTTTTGTTTCCGCCGAGTTCTGGAGGCTTTGCGTGTTGAGTGGCGGAACCCAACGCCGCGCTTTGCCTCGACACCCAGTGATACCTTTTTCTTTCACATACTTTTTTCTTTAATTATATTCACGTGTTTTTTTATTTCTTACAAGGCAGTTTTATTCATATCTTTAGTTTGATGGTGAAAGAATTTTTCGCTGAAATTTTGTCCGATTGAGACAATTATTATGTAGAAACCTTCCGAACATGACTCAGTCGTGTAAGTAATATTTAAGACAATATTAAATAAAGATCAATCAATTGAAAATAAAAATGATGTATGTAAAATAAAATATAATTTTGTCCCAAAGTGGAGTCGAACCTACAATCTTTTGTAAAGCCAAACAGTGTTCCACTGCGCCTCCGTGATCCAAATATTCAATGGTGTATGTAATATGATAATGTTGTTATAATCGATTGGACAGCTTACAATCCATTTGCTGTGGTAAACAGTCCCTTCATAGTTCTAATTTTACACCACAATTTTGGTGCTGGTGATTATTTTACTCCACCACAAATCTACCAATATATATTTGAGCTTTAAATAAAGTTTAAAATTGCATTTAATTCGAATTTTTTCATAAATTACATTTAGAATTGCTCTTTTTTTTTGTCAATCGTAAGACCATGTTCCGGTAAAATACTTGTTTATTTAGCTTCAGGTATATTAGCAGGGTAGGCAGCGGGAACCAGGAACTCTAGTGTTAAGGCACTCCCTTTCCATTCAGATACTTCTCTTCTTCACTTTGCGTTTTGTCTCGTTACCAGACCGAGTAAATGAAAATATTAAATATTTCATTTCCTCGGTTTGGAATCGAACCCACAGCGCTCGCGTTTAGCCACACACTAGTGCCTCGGCGCCACGACTGGCCTCAAAATACTTGTTTCATTCTCTAAAATACTTGTTGCTATATATCTATAGATATAGATTATACGACAACTGTTACGACTGTTTAAGCTAACCGCAAAGCCGCGAGCTATAACTGACACATTCAGCCACCAAACGGACCCCATATGTTACTAATTTACGCGAAATTTTTAACTTACATATTCGGTATGCCATAATCAAAGAATTAAACCGAAATTAACAGAATTTTTAACCATATATCAAATTGCGGTTTTAAGAGTTAAAAAAAACTTCGAGCTAGTTTATATAGTGCCAAATCGTTGCGCGGTCCCTTTGATAAAATAGTTGGGTAGCTGTCAAAATGTTGTATATTGAATTTAACCTGAACAATTATTAGTGATAGATTTCAATATCCGTCTGTACTATTTGTTAATAAATATACTCGCTGGCGTCATGTTTACATCCATACGCCGTCCCACTGCGCCACAACGTGCTCTAATCCACGATCGCTTTAATGTAATTATTAATCTACAATTTTTTTCCTCTTATCATCTCATGCTCTTTTTGACTATATTATGACATAAATTATGTAGATAAATTCTTAAATAAGTTGATGTTTGACTGTAAACGCGACAGGTTGTGGGTTCGATTCCCACTCGAGGAAATGAAATATTGAAATAGTTCCGCCAATGAACACGCGTACCTCCAGAAATCGACGGAAAATGCGAAACCGAGTGTTTTAACACTAGGTTCCCTACCTACCCTGCTACTAACTTAAATCGATAAGACTATATTGCAATTTCAAATTCAATGTTTCGAGCAATTAAAATTGAAACGCAATTAATAAATAATGATTAAATTGAACTACAACATATGGCTTTTACGTACATACAGTACTAGTATATAGGATGCATGATTTAATTTGGGTATGTACCGAGTACAATGAAGCACTGGTTGGTTGTACGACGCTGGGCCCAGGGCGACACCGCGGGGCGTGCTGTACCCGGTTTATCAATAGTTTATATTTTTGCCCCGGGCTCCTCAACAATCTTTGTCGATTTAAACATTCACTCTCAAAAGGATTAAAATATTATATTATATTATATTGTTGAATAATGAACTGTTTGTCTTTTTGGCTTTTTTATAGTGTAGAAGAAAAGCCGTTTTTTTTTTTCGAGACATTACTTGTTGAGTGGCAGATCTCAACGCCAGGCTTTTGCCTTAGTGCCAGAGCAAAGAAATTAAAATATAAAATAGAATCGAACTCACAACCGTCGCGTTGTGCCCCTGTACCAAGACGGCCTCTACCAATCGGTTTTACTTGCTTGAAGAAATACGTGGAAATTAATATTTGCAATCATTACATTACCCTATTATGTAAACACAACTTTCAAAAACAACTTTTTTTTTGTTTATTTTACGCTGTATCCCGCACACAGCAGGGTAGGCAGAGGTAACCTAATGTTAAGACACCCCGTTGCCCACTTTCCTCCGAATTCTGGAGGTATTACGTGCTCCACTTTTCGCCGAATTTTGAAGGCATTGCGTGCTGAGTGGCGGAACTCAACGCCGCGCGTTGCCTCTACACCAGAGCGTAGAAATGAAAATATAAATTTAAATAAATATTTCATTTCCTCGAGTGGGAATCGAACCCACCACCAGTCGCGTTAATAGTCACACTTTGTGCTTCTGCTCCACGACCGGCCTCTTTTTTTATAATAAAATATAAGTTTATAATAATAAAATGTAAGTAAAATATATAAAAAATAATGATTACAGTAAATTTCCGCCAATTTATAAATACAGTTAATGGGTGACTATCATAAGTTCATCTAAAAATACCAACTAATATAATAATACTGAAGAGTTTGTTTTGTTGACCGTGCTAGTTTTATATCGATGTAACCTATGGCCAGTTGTCATATGATACAACTCTGAGATCGGTTTTGAGAGCAATCTTGAGATGCCGTCTTAATAATCTACGTGCCGCAGAAAAAACTAATGTGTATATAAAACCTCAAATTAATTACAAGGACTGTATTTATAATGGAATTTAATATAAGATAAGATTGGTTTTATTATATAAAATAAGATTGGTTTCTCATACCATATAAAAGTTTTTAAAATTGGACTAAGTTATCTTCAAAGAAAAGTTATTTAATTGTGCATTTAGAATACTCTGTTTTTGTTAGAAAACATAAAGGAAATTAAATATATATGTATTTTTTAATTTCCTTCTAAATTGTTATTACCTATTTTTTAAATATCTATAAACTCTTCTTATCCGAAGCCAAACTAAATTAATTTAATTTATAATAAAATATAAAAGAAAACTGTGTAAAGTTCTGGGAAATGAATTGAAAATGTCTCTCTTAGCTCACCTAAGCCGTTTAAGTTATGACGACGACGGTCAACTGTAAATGTAATTGAATATAAACCTTAAAATCAAAGTCAACACTTTAAATAATAATAGAAACTGTTACAAGTAAGCAAAATAAAATATATATTTTTTTCACCTTTACGCTGTATCGTGCACAGAGTTACCTACCTACTATTAAGACACTCCGTTACCCATTTTTCCCCGAATTCTGGAGGCATTGCGTGGTAAGTTGTGGAACTCAACGCCGCGCTTTGCCTCGGCACCAGAGTGAAGAAATGAAGATATAAATTGAAATAAATATGATTAACGTGATGATTTGGTAATCCTTCATAAATAAATAGATGTGTCTACCACAGATGCAATTGTTTTAGACCAAAAAACTTAGTATTTCATAAGACAAAGTTGTACTTTTATTACTGTCAGTCGTAGCGCAGGAGCACAAGCGTGCGACTGTTAAGGCGACATGCTACGGGTTCGATTCCTATTTGGGAAAATGAAATATTTGTTTTTTTTTCAGCGCTGAGGCAAAAATGCGTCGTTGAATTAAATTAATCAGAAATTCAGTAATTAAGGGCTGTTCTTAAGAGTGCTATCGATTCTAAATGAATAGGTTCAAAATATTTGTATTGAAAGAAAAATAGGACGCTGTATCCCGCATACCGCAGGGTAGGTAGAGGGAACCTAGTGTTAAGACACTCCGTTCCCCACTTTCTGCCGAATTCTGGAGGAATTGCGTGTTGAACTCAACGCCGCGCTTTACCTCGACACCAGAGCGAAGAAATGGAAATATAAATTTAAGTAAATATTTCATCTCCTCGAGTGGGGATCGAACCCACAACCAGTCGGATTTACATACTACCACTATTATAAGGGTAACTTGAATTTTTAAGAGCCCTATGAATATAGGAGGACTGCCATAACATATATATGTATATATATATATATGTGTGTGTATATATATATGTATATATATGTGTATATATATGTATATATATGTGTATATATATATATATATATATATATATATATATATATATATATATATATATATTCAAAATTATTTACTCCTTAAGTTTGAAAAAGCACTCTTAGTTTATCTGACGACGAAAATAGGTATGTGTACTTTTTGTTACAAATGTTTATTGCATTGCAAGAAACTACAAGATACTTATGTAACGTTGGTATCACCTGTCAGCTCTAAATTTGTTACTAGCAAAGAAATAAAAAATGCAAATATTTGCGCTCAAATTCAGTTTAATTCTTCATTTTAGAAATAAGGTGTTCAATTATTTTTTCAGCTTCACTCTGTATCTCGCACGTAGCAGTGTAGGCAGAGGGATCCTAGTATCAAGACACTCCGCTCTCCACTTTTTGAACGTTAAGTGGCGGAACTCAACATTTCAATTTAATTAACTGCTTAATTGTAAAAAAACTTGATGATCCTAATAAAAAGGAAGATTTCAGCTCCAAAAACGACCGAACTCATTTGACTTTGATTTCGATACATATTCACAAACTTTCATCCTTCTTTCACTCATTTTGAGACACAATTTCTCCAAATTTTTTTTAGTTTTAAGCCGATGATTTACATATAACAAACTTATTTTAGTGTTATATTATTAAAAATGTTATTTATTTGAAACACAAAAAAAACATTCATTCAATCCTTACACACATTTGTAACCACAGTGAAACTAAGAACTGATACCAAAATTAAAATACAATCAAAATCAGCACATCCTCGGCGATAAATCCACAAGTTATCCTTAAAAAGTTAAGTTCAAGTACCTCCAGCAGAACCGTTAAACAAAATTTCCCTATAATTATTTCGGGTGATCGAGATATGAAAAATAAAAGTCACGACTCTCGTCGCCTTTGGCTGTATGTACGAGTGCGGAGTATGTATGACGTGGACCACATGAATTATTATTATTTAGCATCACATCAGAAATATTTTATGGGACGCGGGCGGCGCCCCCTGCGCCGTCGGGGCCCGAGGGGGGAGAAGGCCTGGGGGCGTCGCTGTGGCCGCCGGCATCCACGTTATTAAGGAACACCTAGCATTGCCCCGGAGCCAACCGTTTCACCGGAGGCCCTCATCTACAGAACAATCATTTCGAAAATTATTTTGAATCTGCCGTAAGCGCTCGACTCGCTGCCAGCCTGGTAGGTATATAACGAGAATTCTACTTTTCAGTTTTCTTTTTCGATACTAACGCGTAATACGGATGCGATTTTAACTCGGTTTGGTAACAGTTAATGGAGTCAAGTCCGGGGCTTTATTTTCATTAAAATTTTCCATTAATTAAAAAAATATATTGATAAAGTATTTTAAATATTCCAGATCTGTGAGTTATATGTATGCATTAATTAATGATAATTATGTATAATATTCAATTTAGGTGATGCGGAAATATAACAATGGTATTTGTTTTTTTTTTCAGCTTTACCATGTATCCTGCATGTAGCAGGGTAGGCAGAGGGAGCCTAGTGGTAAGGCATTCCACTCCCCACTTTCCACAGAATGGCGAAACTCAACGCCGCACTTTGGCTTGACACAATTTTTTTTAAAAATATTGTTTTTATATAATATTATTTTAAATTATGTATCTATGTTTCAAAGTTTTTAAACTATAAACAAATTCATAATAAAAGTTAGATTTACATATTCATTCATATTCATATACAGTAGTAAATAAAAAAGGAGCTGCAACGGACAAATACATACGATCAGTGTAAATATTAAATAGGTTCGAATCCAGCAGTGGACACAAGGGCGCGCTGCCGCTGTCACAACAAACATTCGAATTTCATGTTTCAAAAGTATGTAGACAACGTCATGTCAAACAAAGCTGCATTCAGATTTTAAAATTAATCCCATTTTCATTAAACCAGAAATTGTAATTTTAAATTCATTATTATACAATGGGACAGCGTTTGAGAAAATCACAATGGTTGTGGGTTCGATTTCCACGTGTGGGAATGAAATATTTTTATTTCTCCCCTCTGGTAGACAAACCACAGTGTTGAATTCGGCCACGAAGAGGAAACAGTGAGTTGAACTCTTTACTTGTTTAACCAGCCGAGGAGCTGCTCTCGTAAAGTTATTTATTGTTATTATGAAGAGAAAACTTAAAAAATCGCAAAATAACTCCTTTTATAAATTTTTCATTTATAGGTAAATACCCACAATTGCAATAAGATTTTTTGTGACATCCTATATTTATAATATTTAAGAAAACATATTATAAAAAATTTATTCTTAAAAAAAAACAAACGCGACTTAAAAAGTCGCGAAGCGAATTAAAAAGTTTTTGTATTTAAAAAATATTCGATTTTGAAAGTGCACTTTTGGATACCGCTACCTTATATGCAATGTAAATAAGAATTTCAGAAAGCTAGGTACAAAAAGTTACCCTACACGGTACAGAAGATGGACAAAAAAGTAAAATGGTACGTAAGTATGAAATAAAATTTAATTTATTTTTTTGTAATTGCATAATATGCTACATAAACATATCTAAGCCAAATAGCCACATACTTCATAAACCAACAAGCATATTGACAGAAACCGCCACTCAACACGCAATACTTCCCAAATGCGGCGGAAAATGGGGAAAAGAGTGCCTTAACACTAGGTCCCCTCTGCCTACCCTGCTGTAAGCGGGATACAGCGTGAAGCTGATTGATTTAATTTGATATTGACAGAATTTTTGAATACTAGCTCTGAAGGTTCGCCCGTGTTGTCAAATTGGAATAATTAAGAGTTCCGCGTAGTATTCTCAGAACGGAAGGTACTGTGCGGGTACATTAGGATACATGTTGACGACTAACTACACCTATATATAGCCTTCAAATCGAATACTATTTCAAAATAAGGACAATTTTTAAATTCCAAGCCAGTAGTCACTTTTAATGTTAGTATACAAAAATAGATTGATAAATATTTAATATTACAAGTTTAATAGAAGATTTTTTTCTAAATTATTATTTTTAAAATTTAATTTCATATTTATAGAGCCTAATATTAATTATTTATTATATAAGTATTTTAAAATCAATAAATATTCGCATTGTTTTACCTTTTTTCTAACACTACTCTTGTCCGATACCCATTTGGGGGCACGAATTATTTTTATTTCCCCGCCCTCGCCATAAGACAAAACACGGCGTTGAAGCCCGCCACTAAACAAGCACTGTCTAGAAGATTGAGTGGAAAGTAAGTGATGGAGTGTTTTAAACTTAGGTTCCCTCTGTATATGATTATATTTATATACAACGTAAAATCACCGAAAAATCAAAAAAAACTCAAAAATTCTACATATTAAAAAAAATCACAGCATCATCACAGCTACTATGCTAAAAAAGTATCAACTCAAACAACATTGTACGTAGCGAGAAGAATTTTCCTTTTTTTGTAAGTCTATAGGACCGCCATCGTCGTGTTTGTCATGGCGGCGTTCTTTTATTTGTCAATACATTTAGCACGTACGCCATATACATTGATTTGATTACGATTTTTTTTCTACAGGTAAATTGTATATATATATATATATA